>OU612065.1:37269941-37747091 GCA_914767715.1 Membranipora membranacea
TGAGTATGTTGCCTGCTGGTGAAAGTTAATTCCATTTTGATACGTATTTAGTGGTGACAGTGTTGGCTTCTACTTTAAGTTGAAACTGGTCCAAGTGGTTTAAGATGATTCAAGAATGTGAAATAGACAGCGATTGAACAAACAATATAGTATGCAGGGTAGAGAAGCAGATTTATTCTTGTTAATATGCAAAAGTTAAAATTCCAATTCTTCTGTTTAAGGTTATAAGGAGGATAGTGTATAATACAAAACATGGTTAGAAAAGTGTACATAAACATTAAAAAATTTAAGAGGTGAATTTAACAATACGCTGCTGCTGAATATAAATTCATTGAGCTCACAGAAAAAGATAAACAAGCAGTAAATTTTGTATCTACCAGTTGTACTCATTCATAAGGCCATAAGATTACTGGGCACTTCTCTCTTGCTCGTAGACATGTAGCTGTTTTTTGCAGCATTGAGCTCCTGTTGCGGGTCGATAACATGTGTAATCTGGATATGGGTAAGCTACAAAGGCTGAGGCAAGGAAGTAACCTTCTCTACATTTGCAGCAATGAATACACTGTTTGGGGTAGTACGGCTGTATCTCAGGGAGTATACCCTCATTGCACTCTTTGACAACTGGAAACTCACTAGTGCTACTGCTACCCCACCAACAGCCTGTGATCACTTGGTAGTAACCCCCTGGGCAATAGTTATGTCGAGGTGCTGGTATCACTGCAAAATAAAATAGAAATAGTTAAAAAAAAACTCCGGAAAGGAAAGAGTCGCCGATTTCAATATACCTAGGGCAAGAGTTAGAGCTTATCCCTTTTGTCCACTGCAGAGATCTGCTTCTTTGTGCTTATAAATTGTAGTAGAAAAAAACATTTTTTTATCAGCAATGGGACGGCATGTATATTATATTCAGAAAATGTCTTAAATTCATGTTTTATTTTGTCAAACAAAACCTATGAGACGGTCTTTGAGCTTTGACTACGACTTATGTAATGTATAAGCAAGTCTCTATTAGATATAACGTCCTATGGAGTCAAGTAATCAAATATATTCACAATCAAACAAACCAAAATCGATGCAGTGCAAAGATTCTTACTTTCAGATGCTTGTCCTGCTACTTCCATTTGACTGTATGCTAGACAGCTGACAAGGAGAAATACTGCTGCTACCTTCATTCTGCAAAGGATAAATATGGAGTTGCATACAAAAACCAGTACCAGTACCTCTCAGGATATCCAAACTATCAAAACTAAAGAGTGGACTGTCCATGGTAGGATTGATTGTGCAGAAGATCAGAAGATCTCCCATTGGATAGAATACAGTAACACAGAGAGAGAAGATTATGAAATATCCTACTAATTAGATTGAATAGAAATATTGACACACAATCAATGTTACAAAAGTAGATTTGATAATTCAAAATTTTACCTGACTGACGGTGGTTTCTTAGGAATGAGAAGATAAGAGTTAGTCTTCACTGCTTAGAGAGGAATTTTATGCTGTTCAGTGTAACCTTTTGCAGTGAGTCCAGCCTTTATATACTGCTTTGTTAAGGCGCTTTTTATAGTGTGTCATCCAATACCAATACCATGGTCATGTTCATGATGATCCCAAACCGATAGATCTGATTGGTTCAAAATTAACCAATCAAAATGTTGTGTTTCCACAAGTTATGAAACGCGCTATGGTACATCAATTGTGAATGGGACCATTAAATGATTAGGTAATGATTTGTTGATATTTATTAGATTAAATGATTATTTCAAGCCTTATCTAGATAGAATTTGTAACTAAAGGCATGGTAAAAACTGATGTACAGCAAACAGATACCAGATTTAAAGCCTTGAAACAAGGCCTTTGATCAAAGTGAGTGCTAAGGTAGGAGAGATAATTCATCAAAAGCTCTATATCAGTATGGTCACATATAACAAATAAATATCCGATAGCAAAAGATAGCTGTAATACTGATTCACAATTTTGCTTAATTGCAGGCTGTCTAAAAGTAATCAGTTCGCACTCAAAATTGTTTTAATAGTTATTTTTTTACTCATTCCACGGAATGAATTTGACCAATGACAATGTTTTAGTCTACACATGACAAAATATCTTAAAACCAAACAACCGGCCTTGTGCAGAAATCTATGTACGGTCACTTTTCTGGAATCAGGTTATAGTATTTGAATAAGAAGGTTTTTACAAGTTGGTGTATACATTTTTTACAGGAGGAGAGGTTGGACTATAACAGCCTCCAAATTTTACACCCTAAGAGTGCTCAGCCAATCATGACGCTGATCGCCCTTATCATAGGTTAGATTGTCTTTTCCTGGCATTCCTTTTAGGTGTGATGTACTCCCACTAATGTTTAAATAGTAAATCAAGACACTATAACTTGGAATTGGGATGATTGATTTGTTTCCGAGGTTGAGCTATTAGAACTATTCAAACTGTATATTTTAAATCATGCAATTAGAAAGTCACAAAGAAAGGAATAAAATGTCAATGTGATAGCTCAAGATGGCAACAAAGACGGATATCAATGTGGTTGGCACCTTTTAACAAACCATTCAACTTGATGTTTGTTCTATCTTCTACCGATAGCTGATTTTGGTGCAGATGATTTTGTTGAGGGCGTCTTAACTAAGCCATAGAATCAGTATTCGCAAAATACATCCTAAAAATCATTCCTTCTAATTCAGATAGCGTTCTATGATTGGTGGATACTTACCCAATCGTTTTTTTAAATAATGTATAATTTCATTGCAAAGTAGGACACAGCTCATTGATTCAATTAATGTTGCTGAAAGCGACTAAAGTAATTGCTGACATTCCCATAGAATCACTTGATATGGAATGTGAATGGCAAAAACAGCAAACTAGCTCGCGCTAATCCTCAAAATAGTTAAGTCAACTTTGCCAAAAATATAAAGCAAGGTCATTTCGTATTTGGTAATATCATTCATATTAATGATGATTGATGCTGATGAAAATTCTATACCCATCAAAATATCTACGTTCTAAATTTCAATTGATAAGTTTTCATGGCATAGCAAATCATTGTAATCGCAGCTAAAATTTGCTCAATAGGGTAAAAAAGAACATCAATGACATATCTCAGATTCAAATTGAAATAGGATGTAAGAGATCATGAGCATTATGAGGGCAAAATATGCAGTTAGAAGTAATATCCAAAAACATTGGTTTAAAATAATTACGATTGGTGGAGAATAAGCCAATGAGAACAAAAATACCATTAAGCACACTCATATGTTGCTTTAATTACAAATCATAACATTATGTGTAACTCGCTATCCCATACTAAAGCTGTAATGTACCATGAAGTAACCATCCTGAGACAACCGCATAAGAGGATTACTGATTAAGGGATTGTTTGCCATCAGAGCTTTAAGATAAGGAAATGAAATGTTTTAGCCCAATTCCAACCACATTACTGCAATTCCCATGAATAAAAAAGCGTGTATGTGTATTGATATTTTGGACTTAACATGTAACGTACAGATTTAAGATAATGGATTATTATTAGCGCTCTTTAGGCCTACCCAACTCCAATGGAAGATTTCTCCCACATTTAGTGGGTTCAAATGAATATTAAGTCATAATTTGATACACGTGTCTCAAATTATGCCCATTGAAATGCTTTTTAAATCCCGTTATTTGTTACCTTTTAATAATACTCGCCTTAATAGGGAGTTAGAAATCCAAACACCTGACATTACACACACTAGGTCAAAAGAGAAATTTGCCCGAAGAGATCCAACTGTAGAGGGGAGAGGTCACTGTTAACCACAGGTAATAACCTGTGGAATTCACACCTACTGGGGGAGGAGGGGATGGTTCCTTCTGCTTTGCGTTTGAGGTTGGCGTCCTCGCTGTGGGGGTATAGTTTGCTCCTCCCCGAGTAGGCTGCATGTCTGGGCTAGCCCTGGACACTGTAGCCTTTGTTTCCCCGACCATCAGATGGTTGCCACACTAGTCCTGGACTGATTTGACCATACCGCTGCCTTATTTTATTTCACCAATTTAGTCCATTGATTTTAAATACAACAAACTGTTGCAGAAAAAATAATCAATAACTGGATAGCACATGGGCTATGAGATTTAACTTGCGAAACATGTAGCAAGCAGGCATCCGATGTCATTCCTGAAAGTACCATATGACCTTGCATTGACTCTACCTCTCCCCAACAACGAATCAGAGCCAACACATTGGCTACTGACAGGTGCTATATCAAAATAAAGTTGCGTCTTTGTATGCTATGGTTGTCTTCTATTCAAATCCTGTTTGAAAACAAAACTCAACGATTCAATTCTTTATCTGCCTAATCTTAAAGCTTTGATGGCAATATATCCCCTTAATCAGTGATTTTACATTGCAATGGTTTCATGATGGTTATTTCATGGTACATTACACCTGGCATTTTTTTATCATTGGCCAATTTTCCACCAATCACATTTCTATTAAATCAATGATTGTTGATTCTTTTTCTGCCATCACACAATGTCATTGATCACTAACATCTCAGTTTAATTAAAATCAATGATATATTATTTAGTTTCTGTTGTCCTTTTTTAGAGCATAGGAGAGGTATACACCCGAGGGTGCTGGGGGCTGGAACAATCAACAATGAAAGCTCCCCCAGTGGGACTCGAACCCACAACTCCTGCGGCACTAGTCGCCTGGTAATGAATAGCAAGCGCGCTAACCGATTGCGCCATCTCACCATCCCCAAAAAAGAATGGGTTGATGGCGCTAATTAGATAGCCCGCTATTCACTACTCGGAGTTGTGGATAATATAGCTACTTTTATAAATGAATTTCTATGCCATGAAAGTCAACTCATCGAAATGATTAAAAAGATCTGAGATACCACATTAGCTCTTTTTAATGGGTATAGAGTTTGCAGCATCAAGGATTAAATATGAATGTCATTGCCAAATACCAAACGACCTCGCCTTTTTGTTTTGGCAGAGTTCTTATGTTAGTGCTCTTAGCATTTCAGCGACATTAATCAAATATCAATGAGTTGTGCCCTGGTTTGCGATGGCATTACAAACTATCTGGGAACAATGATTGGATAAGAATCTACTAATCACAGAACACCAAATCAACATATATATAATTAGAGGAATGACTACTCTGATTTATTTGGAGAATGCTGATGATATACCTGGGTTATGCCCTCAACAAAACGACCTGTACCAAAATCAGTTGAAGCAATAACAGCTGACTGCTAAATCAAAAAGAATGGTTAGATGAAAGGTGGTGATAATAGTGATACCCATGTTTGTCGCCATCTTGTACCGTCACTTTGACATTTTCTTAGTGACTTTCTCATTGCAGTAAAATCTTGAGACTGTTGTGATCTTCTTCTCCTCTCGTAAAAAATATAAACACTAACTTGTAAACCTCTACTTATTTTAATGCTATAACTGGATTCAAAAAAAAAAAGATAACTGTACATAGTTTTCTGCACATGTCCGGCTTAAAAAACGTTTTTAGTGAGACAAATTACCATAGTACAGCCCACAGTAAAGCAGTATTGATATGAGTATATACAGCTATCTATATTGTTATCTGATATTTATCTGTTTATTTTACGATGCTGACATACACCATGCTGCTATATTACTTAGTCAGCTATGATATCTGGTGAAATATCTCTCCTATCTTAGACCTTAATTTGATCAAAGAACTTTAATGCAGGCCCATCAATTTGTTATCTATTTGAGGTACCTCACATTTTGCATAGCCTCCGGCCTCCCTTTAAAACTGAAATTAAAAATTTATCTGAAGGGTTAGTTTTTAACCTCAACGCAATAAAAAACCATGGATCATTACCAAATCAGTTAATGGTCCCATTCACAACTGATTACCAGAAAGATGTTTCATAACCAGTGGTAACACAGAATTTTGATTGGTTAATTTTTAGCCAATAACATCAATGAGATGACAAACCTTGTAAAGAGTCTCACCGAAACAGTATATAAGGACAGGATACCACACTGATCAGCCTAAACTTCCTCTCTAAGCAGTGAAGATCATCTCTTATCTTAAACAGTTATATGGAAGTAATCACCATCAGCCAGGTTATTATTCGGAATTATCGAATCTACTTTTGAAACTTTGATCTTGTGCTAATATTTTTAATCTCGCCAGTTGATTATTTGCAAATATTTTAGCATTATGATACTGTATTCCATCCTATGGAAATCTTAGGAAGCTCAGATTTTGTTCAGATTTTTATGCCACACAATCATAAAAGTGAAGTCTGCTCTGCTCATTCGGTATTCATAGTTTGAATGAATATTTCGGTTGATATAAGTTGAGCTTTTGAATCAAACAGGATGATTATCTTTTACAGAATGAAGGGCGCAGCAGTATTTCTCCTAGTCAGCTGTCTAGCATACAGTCACATGGAAGTGGAAGGCCAAGAATCTGAAGGTAAGAATCAATGTGTATTTACTGATTTTGGCTTGCTGGATTGTAAACTTCTAAACTCACTAGAAGCTGCAGTATTTAATATCCAATTGGGAATTGCTTGTGTATGACACAAGCCATGGTCCAGTTTTCTGGTAAGCATTGTTTGGTAAAATTATAAAAAGTTGAAAATTTAATACCATTCAGTTAGTGCATTTCTTGACTTCCTTGCTGGTTGTAATATACTATGCTCACCCATTGCTGATGAAAAAGGTTAAATAGGACCATAGATGTGTAGGAATATATCACATAAGAAAAATAGGGAGATAAGTCCAAATAGGTAATTCTGTTAAATATACGTGAACTTTCAAGCTGAAAAAAAAATGCAGTGGACAAAATTCCTTGTCCTTTCAAAAGAAAGATTTGGCTTTCTAGACAATTTTTGTTCCAGAGCTAATTTTCTAATTTCTATTCTCATTTTGTAGTGATACCAGCACCCCAAGATAATCTCTGCCCAAATGGTTACTACCAAGTCTTAGTTAAATGTTGGTGGGGTAGCAGTGGTTTCTCTGGTGAGTTCGAACTCTTCAAACATTGCAAAGATGGTATGCTCCCCGCGACCCAACCATACTACCCTGACCAGTGTATTCAATGCTGCAAATGTAGAGAAGGTTATTTCCTTGCATCAGCTTACGTAGCCTATCCATATCCGGATTACACATGCTATCGCCCAACGAAAGGAGCTCAATGCTGCCGAAAACGTCTACATGCTTACGAGCAAGAGAAAAGTGCTCAGTAATCTTATGGCCTCATGAATTGCTATAGCTAGTGCCTTAAGACTATATTATCTCCCCACAAAACATTTATATTCAGCCATTGGGTATTATTAAATTACTTTCTTTCCTTTCAAAACAAAAATAGGGACTGATCTTTACTCTACATGTAGACTGAAGATGACAATATTAGTAAAACTGATTAGTTCTATGCGCCTTTTTTATCCATGTCATGCATTACCTAAATTGGAGTTTGTCTTATGAACTTCAATAGTATTGAAATTTCCATGTTTTACAAAATAATACAAATAAATCTCAGCTGCATCTAATCCTGTATATTTTATGGTTGCTATAATCCTGTTCTGTTTACACACGCTTAAATAACCTTAGACTACTGGGACCATTTTCCACTATAGACCTATCTTTAGCTGGTTGTTTAAAGCTGCTGTTAAATAGTTATTGATATAGGATTAATGATCATAGAAGCTGCTATCAAGAACTTACTAAGAAACATGAAAATATATCAGGCTGTCTTTAGCTACAAGAAGTGGGCGCTTAGAAGTATTGGACTTTGCCATATATGATGTTCTATACCCAATGAAGAGAGCTAAAGTTGTTTTTAAGATCTAACTTACTCTGATTTATGAGTTGACTTACATGGCATAACAAATCATTGTAATTGCAGCTAAAATATAAAGGCAAAATAAACTAAATAACAGACGTTTGGTTCGGGTCTAACTGGGAGGTTGATGATGAAGAACATTTTATGATGACAAATATTACGCTTCAGAATTGGCGTTCAAAAATATATATGATTGATCGGAAATCATCCGAAGAAGAGAGCGAAATGCACTAATGCACTCTAATGTAACTTTGATTACATAACATAACATAATGTGTCACTTGCATATATCTTGCAAAAGCTCTAATGTGCCATGAAGTATCCATCCTACGACCACTGCATGAGAGGATCACTGATTAAGGAATGTGGGGAATGTTAGCCGATAGCCAGCTTTAAGATAAGGTTATGGTCGATTTTAGCCAAATACAGAGCAGAGAAAAAATGTGTATCTGATTTAAAATGTTTACAGTGTAAGGGCATTTGCACTAAAAATCCTTACCAAGACCTTAGTATTTTGCAGTAGGTAATGCCACTATCCACCGGCAGTCTATAGGATGGTATATTAGTCATTTAGTTGTGTCCTGTTCTAAAACGGCAAGAAGCCAGTTGATTCTGATATAGCACCTCTTAGGCAATTTGATGTGGCCTGTCAAGTAGTATACCTCAACACAAACAGGATTGTTTTTAGACCATTTATTATGGCTGTTTCCGGCTCATTAAATTCTGTGTTGTTAGTGAAATGATTATGTCTACATGATAGCACAACGTTGAAAGTAGACCGATATGAACTCAATATAACTTGTATAGGTACATAAAAAAATTGTTTTAAGGTTTGCCTTCGCCTTTGAAAAAGGAAGTTAGTGTATATGTTAATAATTTATATATAATTTAACAAATCATACACAATCATGGAGGATTTTCTGCCCCCTCAAAAAAGACTGACAACTCCGACAACTAGGAGAAGAAAAAAATGTCTCCTAGCAACATTATGCCACAAAGGTAATTGTCCAACGCTAAAGGTCCGTTATCAGGTCATTTTATTGAACCATTCCTCAAAAACAAGAATAATAATTTCCAAAATGCTTGAGACCAAAGAGTTATATTGACTGAGGACAGATATATATTTTCAATATAAGAGAGAAAAATACAGAAAGAATTTAAAGTGAGATAACGTAAATAAACTAATTGCGATAACACATGGTAATGAGAGTTGCATGCCCATGGTTTTGGATTTCTTAATCCAAGCATAAAACCGATAAAATTGATCACCTCAAACGTTTGCGGCCATATCACATAGCGAGGATTAAAATTTGCGAAAGTGGGAAAAATGCAGCTGGCTTAATTGGCTATTGTTTTCGACAACACAAATTGTATGACTGATGACTGGTGTTTACTCTATGAGGTAAGTGGTGTTGTGCGCATAATTCCACAAGTCAGCCGCGGACTCCAGATTTTCCTAACCAATCAGGTGCATTATTCAATAAAATCAGAATATATATTGCTGACCAGAAAAGTAGCTTACCAGCTCTCAGATATTGGAAGAATGTTGCCGGCTTTATGAGCTACTGTTTTCAGCTTTAGTGAGACCTATTCCCTTATTATGGAATTGCAAATACTTGTCTCAATACTTGCAAGTTAACTTTCTTATGACTGGTAAGTACAACACCGTCATCATCAGTCTCTCATGCTGATCTAGAATGTCAGGCGCTTAACCCATTGCCTGAATTCCCATTCCCTGTTATTCTTTACTTGGAGTTATGTACTCACAACACATCACAAGTCATGGGTTCAGCCAAGACCAAGTTTGGTCCATCTGCCTGCATTCGAAGTTGCTCCCGATCCACTGGTCACGCCGTAAGCAAAGGCCTGCGGCTTGACCAGTGGAACGGAGAAACTGGAATGCAGGCAATTGGATTAAACTTGATCTAGCTTCGGCCTAATACATCAACAACAGCAATTAGTTACAGCAGGCTTTAGTCATTTCTATATGAGAGAGCTGAGAGTACTGAAATCTTATATATGACACTGACACAGGGATTGTTTTTGAGAACCTTTAACAAAGTGCTGTTATGCCTTATAGGTATGAGACGGAATCTTTTTTCTTAAGAAAACTGCAACTGCAAACTAGCTTGAACTGCCGCTTCAATGTCAAACAAAGCGAAGCAAAGCAAATGTTTGTTGATTGATTCGTCTTACATATATGAATTTACTTTCAATGTCATTATCATGTCCTGTTACCTGGGCATCTCATGAACAGCTCGCAAAAACAGGCAATCGCTGAGTTCCAAGATCTGGTAGCAGCTGGTTATCCAAACATTCTACACATATTAATTCCTGCATCCAATGGCAAGTTTAGGTGTTAAAGCCTCCTGTGAGTGCACTCAGATTGCTTTTATGTTCTCAATTGCCTTCAAAATGTGCATTTGTTGTATAATGTAAAAGTGCGATAGAAAGGTCGTTCTGATATCTGTTGTGGGGTTCTAAGTGATAGCGTGGTGGAGAAGATCATAGTACAGATCGTGGT
Organism: Membranipora membranacea; assembly: GCA_914767715.1. Taxonomy (NCBI): domain Eukaryota; kingdom Metazoa; phylum Bryozoa; class Gymnolaemata; order Cheilostomatida; family Membraniporidae; genus Membranipora; species Membranipora membranacea. Next base: position 37,280,294 of record OU612065.1, read on the forward strand.
TGGATTTTGCAGTGTCCAGTCACTCTACAGATTTGAGACCAGAGATAAGTAAGTTATATATGAACCTACTAAGTAGATATATGAATTAAATTATAAACATAGTTTCCTTATTTTACCAAACCAAATGTGACATATCTCAGAAGCCTCCTTTTCCTTTCGGTAATAATCCACATAGCATGGTGTCTTTTTGTGAAATGATGAACGCTCATATCAAGGTACAGTGTAAGCTGGTTAATTCATACAAGGAAATTTGGTCCCTTCAGCCAGATCTCAATGCATCTAATGCCATTTAATTCAAACACTGCTGAATTAGAACAAATTTTTGTGGTCCCCAGAGGTTTGAATTATGTGAACTGCACTGTAATTATTATTATTATGTGTATATACTAGTAGGTATTCAAGGATATTAATCAGGAAGAAACAAATTTGAAGCATACTTGCCAAGTAATTTAAATATAAAATAGGGAGATTCCATTTTACTGCGATACTGCACCACAACGTGGTGCTTCGAGGGTGCGAAGCACCCGAGTCACCCACCTGGGGGTTTGGGGGGCGGTGTGAGCCCCCCAACGGGGTACGGGGCGGAGCCCCGTCTGCAGAAGCTCTGAGAGCATTACAAGCCACTAGGAAGGGCTAAAAAGGTATATTTGACCCCAAATAATTTCATGTTTGTACTAGTACTAAAATATCAAACTGAGGTGAAGTGAAATACTTCAAACGATTACATACATGCCTTTACATTGTCAATGTCCAGTATCAAACACCCCATTGGCAAAGTAGAGGCATGTAAGTCCCAGGGGCCTTTGCCTGTCAAGACAGGCTACAAGTGCCCATGCATCATCAAGATCTGAAAATGTGCTCAGTCACAGTAGGGAGAATCCAGATAAGGTAGGCTACTTTATTTTTGTTTGACTAACATTAAATATGTTTCAAAGTCTTTGGTCCGAGATTTGTTAAATTGTAGTGGACCTACCTTTGGAATTCTTAGGTTTCTATTTTCCTTCCCTTAAATTTAACTAGAGTAGACAGTGAGTACAAAATTAATACTAAAAAATGTGTGATCTGAAAGGAAATGAAAACTAAAGGTATGCATTTGACTAGCTACTTTATATTGTGACCAATGACAGTCAGTGTTGTGAGTTATGAGAGGATGCTATTGGTCATTTACAATAATAGGCTGAATTTTAACAAAACAGGTAAATTTGTTAGGATTGTTTAATTTGATAATTCCTTTCAATTTTGTGTGCAAAGCCCTTAACAGTAACTAGTCAACAACAACATGTGCTTGGAAAACTATCAAAAAATTGCGATTGGACTGTTTTCTCTAAAATCTGGAGGAAATAGTGAGATTTACAAAAAGTGGGAGGTGGGTGTGAAAATCTGGAGGGTCACGCCTAAATCGGGAGACTTGGCAAGTATGATTTGAAGTAAATTTGGATACGGTGAGTTTGTCCTCGAGCTTGGCTAAGTCGAGGCATGGGTAGAATGTCATTAAATATGGCTTGAGATTTTTTTTTATTTATTTCCAGAAATTCCGTGACCATGATGTCTCAGCTTGCAAGTATTTTCATGATGGTTGCCGCTTTGTTAGTGCTTTCAACAGTTGGTTAGTAAGATTATAATATTTCAAATGTATGGTCATTAATTTGTTAACTGTATTTTACCTTTTAATACTGGTCTCATGTTTACATTTTTCCCACATTTGTACCTCTCATGTGGATCTAAAAAGGATTGAAAGGTTTTCAGGCAACTCATCAATGATGAAAAGCAGATTCTTTTTGTGCATTGAACCAAGGTCAACTGTAAATTAGACAATATATTCGGTCAGATATTATTTAAACTGCTGATATATCATTACTATGCCCTTGAACCACTGGAAAGCTTAAATATGTACTCGGTGCCATGTCAGCAGGGACATTCCTGTCTAACACTGCAGCATTTTGCTAAATTTTTTCACTAATCAGCCTGTTGCTCACTATCTATTATTTCTGCTATGCCTAATCGCCTATTCGCTGCAATTTCTGAATCTTGGATGCCACTAGCTGATTGCTTTGATATTGCTCAGGTTTGTGAAAGATAATCATACAAATTCTTTTGCTATTGCGAATTCCTGCAGTGTAGTAACATTTCTAATACTTTGATTGTAATTTCAGTTGAATCTGCAGAGGAAACCTGTGCGGGATGTCCTACTCCCTACCAAAGCAATGATTGGTCTGACCATGGCTGTGGAAGTACCAGCCATTGGCGTCAGTGCGAAACTCTATGTGTTGAAGGTGGATGGAAAGGTGGTAATTGTCAAACTGACTGTTGCTGTTGCTATGAGTGACGGGGCATAAGCTATTGTTAAATTTGAACGAAACAATAACTGAATATAGATATAATTATACTATTTAATGACTTTTTATAACAACAACTTTATGTTTAAAACCTAAACTGAGAGCTATCACCAGCATAGGTGTTGTATCATCTATGTTATGATAATGTATGTTTCATAAAAATACATTCAATTAATTTTTTTCCATATCACAATATATATATATAAATATACATATATATATATATAAAAGAAAGATATCATTATGTGTAATGCGATGTAATGTATTGACCATCAATCTAAGACCAAGTTTTGATGATTGTGCAATGTCCAAAAAGGTTATAAATTTTTCGGAGGGAGAAAACTCTACCATAGATTGCTATCATCATTACAGCCTTTCTTTGAAGTACTTTGTTTTTGCGTCAAGTCCAAATTTCGAGCTGCATAAAATGTCTCTGCATCAAATTCTAGGGTTTCCCAATCATTCACTGTGAATTCATGAAATGTGCCGTTTTTACAATTTTACCCCGAAGGATTATCAAATCACTGACCCTGGTTCGAGATGACGACTAACCAAAAACAGGTGTAGGGGCTTTTTGTGATAAGAAAAATAATTATGTTTTCAATACATTTTGGAATTTAATTTTAGACAACTTTACTGATAACACGTTAGCTGATTTTAGACAGACATCAAATTTACCAGACACATCAATTGGTGTATATAATAATAATGCAATTGCAAGTGGAATTTTTACGGTGCATAAAAGTATGCTGATACAACATCGAAAAAAGATGAAGTTGAATCTCAGTTGTTGAATCAGGCATTTGGTTAGCCTAACCCTGATCCAAACTCAGAAGAACAATGACAATATTTATGAGTTGAGTCAGGATCATAACCTCCTTGGTATAGATGATCATTGCTGTGTTATCAGTATAGTAGTAGAGATGTTACCTGGTGTAACTGCTTCCTCTCAACAAGAAGGAGTTATTGTTCAGTGGCTGGTATGACGATAGGAGCGCAAACTATTGGTGTTGTGTCAAACCCTGCGTGCATTGATATACCCCTGCCGAGAACGCTCAAAGGGCCGGACAACTTCAACTGAAACATAAATAGAGTCTTATCTGATTCGGTCATAGTTGTGATTTAACCTGTTTATAAAACATTGACTGATCATTATTGGCTGTAAAAGCAGCTGGAAAATCTTGGACTGTCAAAATAAGAGTTGGTGAGTGAAGTCTGCCATATTTCTAAAGTAAGGCATTGAAGAATAAGTAATCTGTCTACTTGTCTATATGGAAAATCAAGGGTGATGTTGGAGCAGTCTGGCAGCTCTACACCAAATTCTTTCACACATATGAAGAAGGAGTTGGTATCTTTGAGAAGCAAGTTAAAACCAGTAATATGAGCTGAAATTGATGATAAGCAGTTATTATTTTCGCAACATAGATGTATTAGAAATCAATTTCTGCTTTAATCAACGATTATCTCAACACAGGGAATCTCCTCTCACTCAAAAATAATTGGCGATGAAAAGTTATTGTCATTAATAGTCCTTAAATGGTGCCAAACGCATGCATTTGGTTAAAATCCGTGTTACGACAGAAAGGCAACAAAATATAAAAAATGACAATCTCACATCTTTCACACAGTCTGACAACTTGTACATTACTATCGTAATTACCTTTTATTTCCGTCAAATATTTGCTTTTTTTGATGGAACATGAACATGCCTTTGACTGAATAATTGATCATGCTGCCATCTTCAGCTGGGATGCTGCCTGAAGCCCCAACCATAGCTACAGCCATAGTCGGTTTTAGACTCCAATCTTTGAAAAAAAGCATAAATAAATATAAATAAATATTTGGAGGCACCCAGAAAATTTATGATAATAAACCTAGCAAGACACTTTGTTGGCTTCTACTGACTCGCATAATTGTGCTGACCTAGTGATTCAGTGTTTACTCATGGTTCTCATCTATCTGCTGTTTACAAATGATGAATGTTTTATGCTGAAAACTTGACCAATTTCAATGACATTTTGAGTTTGAAGGTTCCATGAGTCTCAGGAGCTTGTCTTCATCAATATGGCGCTGATAAGCAATGGAATGAGAAAGAACCATAAAATGCCAATCTATTGCAATATTCCAACTTTAATCCGTTTGAAATTGATCCAGCTGTTAGCGTATAACCTTGACTGCGAACTGCGAGTCAATGACAACCAATAGTAGATGAACAATAGCAGAAATCATTGCTACTAATCGATACAAGGTTGTTTCGTCACCCCGATGGTCTCAGTGCCTCAATGCTTATAACGTGACCTGTAGAAAATTCACCAATTTATTCATTTGAGGACAATTTCATACCACACACAAGTAGTCAGCAGTTACCGAAAAAAATATTTTAGTTTCGCACAATCACAAACCCAATAGTTTTCATTTACATCTTTCATAACCTTCTTTTAACCTTTATTTTGATCGCATATCATTATTCTTTGACTGTTTGACCGAAGGCCATAAAATGACTATGACATTCATGATTAAAAAGGTTTAAAATTCTTAAACCACTGCTGCCACTGCTGGGCTTTGCCCAGCATAGCCACCAGTCAAAAATTTAAATAGAGTTTGGTGGCATCAAAAGCTTTGCATAGATTTATATGAGCTCTTAAAATGTTGGGAGTATCTTCTTCCCCAGCCATCCACCATTAGTTATGACAAAAGTTGACCCTGACCAATCAGGTGCCTTTAAGATCTAGCTGAGATCCAACATTTTATTAGTGTGCGATCTTAGCTAGATTTTGAAGGCACCTGATCGGTCAGGGTCAACTCCATGCAAAGCTACTGGCTAGATGTTTTTTATGGCACAACTCTCTATTTAAATTTTTGACTGGTCGTTCTGCTGGGCAAAGCCTAGCTGTGTCAGCAGTGGTTTAAGGGACGCAAGTGACAGCGTTGATGTATAAATCAAATCCCTCATGACACTTTGCTCTATTCATTGTTAGACTTTCAATTAGACAATAAACATATCTAATACTATCATCAAGCAGTGGTTAATATAGTTGAAGTCATATTCCCTTGTTATGAGAGAGCACAACTAAATTAGATTGTTTAATAGATTTTCAGATTAGACCAAGTTCTCTTCTCCTGGTCCTGTTTCGGACACTCTGAGATTAGTGATAGGGATGATCATGATGGTGCATAACTTGGGTAGGAATCTTACTTATCCTTGATATGCACTGACTGACCTGCAGCCATCAATTCCTATAACCTGATTATTCGCCGCGCCTCATCCTGTATGGTGCCGATCATGCCTAAATCTGTAAGAGCCATTAGGCAAAGGTACACAACTGACACCCTTTAACTAACAGGCAAGCTCAAAAAAAATGATCAAGGTGGTTTTCCCACCTGCATGACACACAGAAAACCCGTCTTGACCTGGAATGATTTAAGTTATTTCAATTTCTAGGTGGATCAGCATCCGGCAACTTTAGACAAGATCAGTATTTTTACTTGTTATTACATGCCACCTTTCATGAACAAATAGAGCCTGCTACCATAATTTGACTCACACATCAGGGAAATTTATGGTTATTTGCCGAGTTTCTGCTCATAATACAATGAATTTAAACGAATGCTACAAAAATGCATGCTGCAGGCGTTGTGAGTAAGAGCGTAAAGAATGAATTTGTGATGAATGAGAAGTTATACAGGGGTTTGTTCACAGAATATATTCTGGTCTGAATTGCTTTTAAGTGGACGGAAGTTTGTGTCAGTGTGTACCAGCCTAGTCGGATATTATGCGCTGTCTTATAGCACTTGGCTGTACAAGGACATAAAACTAATTTCATTCAAGTGTTTTATTTTCCTACTTTCTTCATATGCTTGGCGGATGTCACTGTGAAGTGTTTTCGTAGCAAGGCACATTTTTTAATTTGATTTTAATTCGAACGAGGGGGATGACTAGAACTTATAAAAATGACATGACGTGGCATGTTGTTGTTGTAGGCGGACCCTCAATACATGAGTATGACGGTGGTGTGCACGTTAATACGCTCACCCACGCTTTAGTATGTCTTATTTATAGTGGTGCACGAGGTACCAAGCCTTACAACCACTCTTCAGTCACCTAAAGTCATGAAGGCTGTGTGAAACATAGCTCCAAGTCTACAACTGACAGTGCTGGAATTGCCAATTTTAACTTGCCCCGCAATCCATCTATCCCCTCTAGAAGAGCCAGAAAAGGGCAGAGATGGATCTATGTGATCCAGTACAAACTTGAAAGCTCATTAAACCATCCTTGGAGACTACAATGGTGATATTGTGCGACCGCACCGCAATCGCTCAGTGAACCTTGGTTTTGCGATGTTTTGCCATTTTTTTTATTTTAGCATATCTTGATCAAAAATATATCCATTATGCAGTAATAGTCATTGTCTTGTTTTCATTATCAAACCAGGACATATCTCTAGCGCTAATCACCCCATAAAGACCTGGTCAATTTCCCAGTGCTAATTTACCCACCAAGAACACTTTCCATTTCTAGAGAAATTGTTATAATCCATACATCTGAGTTGGAGGCTTTTGGTTCTCATTATTTCCAGCAGTGAAATCCTGCAAGGAAAGGGCTGGTAACCAGTATGTTACCCAATTTCACATAATAACATATAAATATATAAATATATATATATATAGACGCCATGCATAAATAAAAATGAAGAAGTCAGGTGTATTTATGGAACAATATCGTTGTCTATAAATTTTGTCCTATTTATGGAAGGGTGATCTCGGCTTCCAAAAATTTCTTGCATGGATGAGTGTGATATTCCTTAACCTTTGCAATATATCTAAAACACAGAATATCAAGATAATATCTGAGAGAGAGACTTTCATTGCTAAATTATATATTATATACTTAGCTCTTCAAGCTTTAGCAATGAAAGTCTCTTTTCATATTCTTCCCTGTATGGAATCATAATTGTAGTGCAAAGCTTTCGAAACCTCTCCAGTTTTTCTTTTTCGTTTTGGGAGGTGTGTTGGAACAAGCACACAGCTGCATATGACAAAATAGGTTATATTAAAGCCTTGTAAAATAAAACCAGTGAATGATATCCCACACCAGCTATGGTCATCAGTAGTAATTGAATGCTACATTATAGTCACTATAATTATGTAGAAATAAAGGGCAATAATGACTGGCTCATTTGAGCTCTGTCCACAGTCCAAACCTACCCCAAGAATATAGTGTTGCTGCACTAAGAATACACATTATTATAAATAGCAAATAGCAAAATTAAGATGAACAAATAAAAATGGGTCATGGTTTTCTGTTTCGAGATCTGTGCTAGAAAATGTTCTATTATATATTTTCACGTAAACATCTATTCAAAATATTTTTTCAAGATTCTTGAACATTACAGTGTTTAGAATGTATACCCAGCAACTAAGTGTTGTGTGACAGCTGATGAGTGCTAATCAAACTTCAGTTGGACAGGTATTACCACTCATGCGATCATTCTCGTTCATTCAAGTGATCTTTCTTAATATTAATTATTTATCAATCAATGAATGTATGAATGAACGAATGTATTTTTAGGAACAACATTATCATGACAGAGATGATAAAAATTGTATGCTGGTGATACTTCTCAGGTTAGGTATTATATATAAAATTGTTGTTATGTAAAGTCATAGAAAAATATTTGTAAAGGCTTGACTGCCTTTTGTTTGTTTGGCAACATTTTGGTCATAATCTGTAAGCGCTTCGAAAGGATATAAAATAGAAGTAATCTTGTGATATAACGGGTGGTATCATCTAAAATAGTACTGAAAATTTTACAACAAAGAGAGAAAATAAAATCATTTAGCTCAGGTAACTGTAGAGCTATGCGTACACCTCATACTAAAATTCAGGGAAGATAGCCCTAAAGGCTGATCTCTGTCTACTCTCAAGTCTTGCCTTGGTGCCATCAGAGAGAAAGGTGTGAAATACTGGCATAGCATAGCATATAATTGATCTAATATTTATAATATAAAAAATCTTCAGACCCGTATCATTGAGACCGATTGATTTAAGGTAACACATGAGAAAAAGACGGATGTCGCATTTAGAGACTATGTGATCAATATGCTTGTTAAAATTTAGCTTTTGGTCATTAGAAATTCCTAAAGGTTTTACATGAGGTTGGGGTAGTAAGAGATTTTCATTTACATTTACTGCATGAGAAAATTTGGCATGGGTAGATGTGAAGCATTCAAAATCACAGTTTTGCTAGCACTCAACACCATTTAATTGTACTCAGCCCATCGTTTTTGTGGCTTTGATTGCTGGTAAAATAGCACTAGAATTGTTCACATCAGATAAAGCTGTATAAAAAGACGTGCACTCAGCTTATTTGACATGAGGAGAACTGGGGACTTTGAGATCAATACAGTAGATAAGCCAAAGTATTGGTTGAGGCCATATCTTACAGTCTGAAGTCAGTCTTGTAGGAAATTAGTAACAAAGAGCAGTGATATTCTCATTACAACAGTATCCTCTTATCTTATTGACTAGGAGATTAAGCTGGAGTCTATCAAAGGCTTTCGAAAAATCCACCCCTGCGAGTTGGACAAATTTAATATTCGCTTTGACCAGGTTTTCACTAAAGTCATCAAGAAGCTATATTAATATGTCCACTGTTCCAATCTTGGGCTGGTAAGCATAACTGTTCGAGTCTAGTATTTCTGAAAGTCTACTTTTCATTTTATTTATTACTACATCCTCTGAGAGCTTGACAAGATGGAACAGCAAGGAGATGGGATGATAGTCCTTATACTGAGTAGGCGAGGAGATTTTAGGATCAGGTTTTATCTGGGTATGTTTTCATTAGTGTGGAAATTCTGATGTGGTTAGCATGGTGTTTATTATGTCCTGAAAGGTTACACAGATATCTCCTGAGCCTTTGGCGGATATCCAGGTAGGAAAATCTTCGGTTGATGTTGATTTCCTGGTGTTAAGTTTGTTAAGTAGGAGCTTTATTTCAGCCAAGCTGAGATGGTCGAGGGGTGTAGCATTTGCATGGCAGTGGTTAGAATCCGGTGATTCAGTCAAATCTCCACCAACACTAGTATAGTTCAAGTTAAGGCGGTCACTGAACGTCTCAGGTGATACTGGTAGACCATCAATGATGGGCATAGCTGCTGATGCTGAGGGCTGACCGGGCTTGGTAATAGCATCCCCCATCGCCATCCCAAAATCCTTTTATAGAAACAGTCTGTACCTTACCACTACTGATAAGTTTGCTGCTTCAGCTCAGATTTATCTGATCAGAATGATTTTCACATGAATAGATGAATTATGAATTCCATTGCGCTTGGGCTTCTAAGTGACAGCATTTTTAAGGTGTTTTCCATCTATCCTTATTACCATGATACACTTATAACAAGCTGCCTGACAACCTGAATCAGTGAAGATTCAGGCCGCCTTTGAATTGGGTGTCAAGTACCACCTCTTGGCGTTAAGGTAATGTCAAAGACCGAACCAAATATCAACATTTCATATACCGTTGGAAAGCTGCCGAGCTACTGAAAATGAATACCTGAACAAAATCTTGATTCGATGACGTTGTGTCATTAAGGGGAGGAAATGAGGCAGAAAACGCTGTTTTTGTCACAGCAGATGGAGGAGTCAAATTAATTGCAATAAATTTCAAAACAGGTGGAATGTATACTAAGAGATTGAGTTCATAGTAAAATTTAATTTTCTTTGATATATGACTAGTCTAAACTGCCTTTTTACGTCACGCCATACAATGCATTTTTTTTTGTGAAGCCGTGAAAATGCTTGCATATTGCGAAAACAGTAGACTCTCGAATACACCTGATATTTTTCGCAACTTTTACATAACGTCAAATGTGCTGTCCAAATGACCATTATTGTGGCCAAACAAAGTTTTTTTGAAAGTTCTCACATACGAAGCCGCTTTTATTACCCATGGTGCACGCAGGAAATGCCAACAGATTTTTTCACTGCATCTTCGTTTTTCTTGAATTTAACGCAAAAGAATGGCCAAAAACACCTCAAAAGTCCCAAAAAATAGCTGTTTTTTGGCATTCTTTTGCGTTAAATTCAAGAAAAACGGAGATGCAGTGAAAAAATCTGTTGGCATTTCCTGCGTGCACCATGGGTAATAAAAGCGGCTTTGTATGTGAGAACTTTCAAAAAAACTTTGTTTGGCCACAATAATGGTCATTTGGACAGCACATTTGATGTTATGCAAAAGTTGCAAAAAATATTAGCTGTATTCGAGAGTCTACTGTTTTCGCAATATGCAAGCTAATTTGTTGAAAGTTAATAGGTATGTCATTTGAAGTGTACTCTTAGGGAAAATCATAATTAGTTTTGTTTCGAGCCTATGATCTTTTCTGAATTAATGATTGAAATTTCACATATTTTCACGGCTTCACAAAAAAAAATGCATTGTATGGCGTGACGTAAAAAGTCAGTTTAGACTAGTCATATATCAAAGAAAATTAAATTTTACGATGAACGCAATCTCTAAGTATGCATTCCACCTGGTTTGAAATTTCTTGCATTTAATTTGACTCCTCCATCTGCTTGGACAAAAACAGCGTTTTCTGCCTCATTTCCCCCCTAAAATGACACAACGTCATTCAATCAAGTTTTTGTTCAGGTATTCATTTTCAGTAGCTCGGCAGCTTTCCAACGGTATATGATATGTTGATATTCGGATCGGTCTTTGACATTACCTTAAGGTTTGAACTTTCTTCATCATAACTTAATTGATTTCTATTGCCGCATCCAATATGGCAATTTGGCCTTGCGCCTCGACTAGCTACGAAATTGTCAAAGCTATTGCGCATGTAGGTCTCATCACCACTTTTTATTTTTGTTTCCTATATCTTAACCTGTTTGATGACATAGAAACCAAACCAGACCAAACAGGTGCTGAGGATACTCATCTTGACAACACAATCAGCAAGAATTTGTTTATTGGTCTCGTGCTCATCAACAATGTCAGTTGAACAGTACAATTGCCTTCCCCATATAACAGGATATATGCTTGAAGCATTAGGGAGTTTAATCATTGGGTTCAAAAGGCACTAAGTGGTATTAGGTAACCTGCAACAAAAAAGAAGGGCATTGTTGAATAGTTGAATATCTGAAATATGTGGTTAGAATTTTTATGTTTGCTGGTTATTCGCCACAAAATATATATTATATTAAAAAAAGTTTTGAACATCAATGAGTTGGATATGTTGCTGGACCAGAGTCTTTCTGAATTTCTTGCTTAACGCGGCTCCTTGGCTAATTATACTTGTCAATAGGGAATGACAGAAATTGCCATGACCATTCTCCAATTCATTTTGACATTGATTGAAAAAATTCAGTCATCAATCAGTACATCTTGCAATTTTATTGGTACGGCAAACTCGATGACAGCTTCCGACATGAGGTTATTTTCCATCAGCTGACTATACTTGATTATTTCCCACATTATTTCCACGTTTTCTTTTAATACTTTATTATTAAAATAAAAAACATTCAACATGAAAGTCCAAGACGTCATACAAGACAGTTCGTTGAGTTTTAAAAACAGAGTTCTAGGCTTTGGATTTCGTCCACAGTTAATAGATTAGAATGGATGGCAGAAATTGTACATCGTACAAATGCCTAAATCACGTTAAACTGAGTTTCAAACACAATGTATTTCTTTTTTCTTACCAACATTTGAACACCCCCTGTTCAGAACCAATAATCTGAGTTGCTATTCTCCAATTTATGTCTCAGTAGGCAGCTTGTAATGCAATAGAGGATAGTGATTTCCTCCGTAATCGCGGAGTGGGCAAGTAATCATCGACCTTGCACATGGGTTTTCTTTGTCTTATTTCATATTATTATTAAAAGAATGTATGGAGTAACTTTTAGAGTAGGCATTTTGTGCATCAATATCATTGGTTCCCATCCAGGTCTTAACCTTTTCTCTATTTTATTACGACTTTTTATTGCAAATACAACTGTTGAGACGTATTTATTCTGAGAGATAAGCAGACGCCTATTTGTGTATTGATGACATGACCTATTTGTGGTTCTGATATATATGCGTACCCTTAATCTATGACATTATTATCTCAGGGTGATATAAGTAAATGTACGTTTGACACAAAAGTTAATATTGGTGTTTATTTTGTTTGATCAATATTTTGAAAACATTAAATATTAGATAGTTATTTACAAAATCACAAGCACTGATTCAAAATGATATTTTACGAATGTTTGAAACCGATAAGATTCACTAGAAATGATATTCAAGCTTCATAATAACTGGCTGCCTTAGATGTTATATCCTGGTGCGTCCTAATAAAACTGGTCGAAAGATAAAAGAAAAATTTTTATTCAAAAACATTGGAATTACCTTGTTACAAAACCATTGCTTTAAATTTATGTTAGACAACAGTCATTGGTATGTAGCATATATCTAAGCGTTGTTCTGAATCTGAACTGAAGGACGTACTTTACGTGCGTTAAAGGGAAAGTCTGGTGTTCGGCGCTGACAGAGTTTGAAGACAGATTTTATTAACAGCCTGTACTGTTTGTTCATAATGCCATATATAATCACATTTAATACACCGTACCCATCAGTGATGTATCTGAACGGCAATTTTACAGCATTGCTGATTCCTTCGATGTTTCTTACAACGTATGGGGGAACGAGGCATATGATTGAGATAACGGTAATTATCATGATGTAGAGAACAGCCATAATTAAGCCTCGATCCTTCTGCTGTCCAGTTGACTTCTCACTGATTCTCATGGCTATGAGCTCTTTAATCGTCAGCGGCATAGTTATAATCATAACCAAAAGAGCAGGTATTACAGATATACCATAGTCCAAGCAGAATTGCTCGATCAGAGTTGTGTCCATCATACCTTTCTGTGGTCTCATCATATTGACCGTTCCGGATTCATTAAGACGGCCCCAACCTCCGCTTCCTCCTTGACCAGCGCCTACACCACCTGCACCACCTGCACTGCCTGTTCTGCCTGCACCGCCTGCACTGCCTGCACTGCCTGTTCTGCCAGCTCCCCTTCCTCCTCGACCAGCGCCTGCACCTCCAAACCCTTGTCCTCCTCGACCAGCGCCTGCACCACCAGCTCCTCCTCTCCCTCCTCCTCCTGCTGCTGCTGCTGCTCCTCCTCCTCCTCCTTGACCTCTTCCTGCAGCATTATTTCCACTTACTCCTGCAAATGTATCACCTCCTCCTATAGCTGCCTGAACATCGCTTGGCTGATCAGTGACATTTTCCAAGAGGCTCCCCATTCCCTCTACGGACATTCCTCCAGGTTGGGATAAACCTTGCACTCCCATAACAATCTCCCTTGAGAATTGGAGACTCGCATTCACCATATGTAAAAGGACCGCCAGAAAGAGTGCAAATTTTCCAATGTTTGCCACAACTAAATTGACCCGATGCTTGAAAGGGTGGCACAGTGCCATGTAACGCTCAAAGCAGCCACAAGCTGTCGTATAATAGCGAAATTGTGTGCTACTACGTTTAAATATTGTTGTCAGATCTTTGATGAGGGCTCTTGTTTCTGCTGAAAACCCATCATGTGTAAGTATTCCAGTGCCGGTAATTATGACCAGCACACTCCAGTATATGTCAGCTAAAGCCATAGCTACTAGAACCTTGCCGTTAGGGGTCTCTTTAAGACCCTTCATCTTGTGCAACAAGCCGACATGAAGAGTGTTTGACACAACTACAAAACTGTGCCAGATGGCATCGGTAGGATTATACATTTCAGCCTGATGTGCCCTTCCCTCTGAGTTCAATATCTTTTAGGAAATGAGCTGATACCAAAGAGAATTTCTAATTTATACTGGCAGCTTTCAAAAATGTTGAGTTATTGATTTTCTCAATTTTTCTCTTCTCTTTCACCAATGATCAGGGAAATGCAACAGTTATTTGCATGAGGTAACACAAACCTCATAACAGTCAATATCTGATGTGATCTTGGGTTGTGAATGGATTTTGATGCCCTAGTTAAAATTGGTTTGTGTATGGATCTTGACCTGTCATAGTTAAATTTTGATCATGACAACTAGGCACAAGATGATATAACCATTGTTATATGTTGTATATATATAAACATATTGTAATCCCAATGTTTTGTGAGGGCTCAGTTGAAAAAATATTACATATAGCTTCATAACAAAATATACCACAAAATGTTGAGGTGGTTGTGACGTTGGTGATGGTTTTGCTGGTGGTGGTGGTTCGGAGATGGTTTTGGAGGTGAATGGGAGGTGGTGATGAAAGTGGTGCTTGTTTTAACATTTAACTTCTTGTGTGATTAGATGCCAAGATATCTGTTTGCTCTATTTGCTGGTCTTCTGTGATCATTAGATATGGGTGATGTTATCCATAACACCATGGCTTGGTGATTCGACCCTATCAGATTGGACCCTCGTGAGTGGGACCCCAATTGTCTTGAGATGGACAGTTCACAATATGTATGAGACAGTTTACCATAGGTAGAGTTTAAAATAGAGGGGTTCACAAAATGGGGGCACAGTTTACAAAAGGGGGGGGGAGTTAACATTGGAGGAGCACAGTTTACAGTAATGGATTTGGGGGACAGTTTACATAAGGTCTGGTGCTATTGTAATGTGTTCCGGAGTATTTTTGGAGTGCACCGGGACACTTCTTTACCAGTAAGCCTCTTTTTCCAGGTAAGCTAGGAAAAGAAGTGATGAGTTTTTATAAGCTAGCATAAACTTTGCTCGTACACCCCAATCTTAGGCACTTGGCGCATTTATTTGAGGCCGATTAAGAAAACCTGGGAAAAAATTAGACCCGTGGGGATATACCATCCCTATACCTCAACCCAAAAATAAATGAAATGGATACACTTTCAATAAGGCAATGGGCAGACCAGCAGAAAAATACCCGTCCATTAATCAACATGAACTGAAAATCGGACTTCCCTACGCTTGACATCATGTGATTCAGGACCTTCAATGATATCCCATTATAAACATAACATCGTATACTCTGTATTTTAGAGTGAAGTCTACCAGACAATGCATCTGGTGTTAATATATTAAGCAAAAGAATATACTGAGATTGGTCCGTCACAAAGATTTACCCAATCACAACACCAGGTAGACCAAAATGACACCCAAATAAGATCGATAAAATTAGGTAAATTTGAACTCACCACATTTCAAGCGTGATTTCTCAATTTAAAGAATTCGATGAAGAGCTCCAACAATATTTATCATTGATAAAGTATAGTCATATATATATAATATACATATATTTAAGTTTGGATGTATATATTTACCACTGTTGATGAAGCCATGGTGGTTACATCTTTGTTCACGAGCATACAACTTTGGTCTGTCAGGGAAGTTGTAAAAGTCCGATCTGAAAACTTCACTCGCCTCGTATAGGCCATCTAGTATGTAGTGTAGTTGGGAGTTAGGGGTATAACTAACAGTTCTAATCTTTTTGTGCAAACCATAAAAATTGGTGGCTCCATAATTAAAACACATGCAGACAGACAGCCATATATTGTAACATACGTTACAACAAAACAACAAAAACTAGTACATTTATGTGCATGGGATGTGCATGAGGTAATCAAGCGCACAATTGGAACAATGAACTAAACCTAAGGTTTAGTTCATTGATTGGAAGGAGGCAGTGTGGATAGGAACCCCAGTTTGTTTGTAGGTTCATTGCGATACGGAAGTTGGACTGATCAATCAGCTTTATTCGTTTTATACAGTATTTTTATTGGGTGGTCGAACCATAGATAAGTCTTTGAATAATATTCTAGCCGTGTAAGCTTGCATATAAACCGTTGAGTTAGCGGCAGATATCTATGGTTTGTGACTGACCATTGGCTCAAGTTATATTCAGGCTACTACAAAGGGAAATTGGATCCTCTTTCCTCTTTTTGCTTTTATCAAGTTGAGAGTATCATACAATGCTTACCCGAGACTTTTGTGTATCTTGGTTAAAGTATAGAAAACAAATTTGTGTTTTTTGATAACAGATGGTGCCAATGTAAAAAATTTTAATGATGGTGATCTTAGCCTCTGTCAAATCTCCAAACATTCGGAAACATTGCGTCATCAGAAAAAACAAGTGCTAAATCTCATGGGAAATCATAAATTAGTCCCAACTCTTCATGTGGAAAGAGACTCACTGCCACTTGATTAACTTAGGAATAATTCTTCTGCTTCTGCCAGCAATAAAGCAATCAGTTGAACCCAGTTGTGGCGTTTTAAATAACTTTATATTAATCTGACCAAAGATGTAATCATGGACATTAATTTCACTCCAAAAGTTCAGCAAGTTGAAAAATGGGGACAATGTGGTATCTTAAATATTATGATTAGTTGTAACCATAAATTTCTTGGCATTTGAATGTAGCATGCAAATGACTTGCTATCAAAATTATGTTCAATGGTTATAACTAGGATGGATTTTATTGCATGGAATATAATAGTTTTTGCCCTGCGCGATTTGAAAGTGTACATAAATGAACAAAACAACTAAAAACATATCCAGCCAGTCAGTAAAGTTGAGGTGGAGTTGTTGGTGGGTGGCAGAGTTATGTTTACTTTACGTTTTTTATTTTAAACTTTTGTGACAAGTAGTCAATTTTAATATGAATTTCATATCATTTAATTCCCATCTTCCCCTCTACTTCCCTTAAATGGTATGTAACACTAATTAAAAAATGGCTGTTCATAAGACAAGCAAAGTAAAACAACTAATTACAGGTGAAAAAATTTGGGTTTGTTGGACTGAAATATGTTTTGCTATTCAGGGTTTTTGTGATCATTCGCAATCATTGAGAAATATATATATATATGTATGATATTTTTTATGCATTTCACTCTTATTCAACCGCCAGGCGCCAACCAATCCGGATGTCTCCCAACTTTGATTGATATTTTGTCAGAACTCAGAAATAGAGCAGATCCAGGTTTCACAGTGTCCAAAAATATCATCTTCATCAATAAAGTGATAAAAAAAAGAAAAAAAAAGTATCAGAATAGTTTGACCTTTGTCGGAGAAAAGGTGCAGTTGGCCAATTCATCAATTCTTGTCAGTTGACCACACCTATTTTATCATACATATGTGTTCATTTGTTGATTTAGGGCACCAACCTTAAGGTTGTTATGTTAAAAACCTTCCTTCTACAGTAGATTCTCAGCGCATTTGACATAGTCTCAATATTTTGGATAACTAGCCGAATACTGTGCACACAAAAGCATTAATCAGACCTCCAAAAAAAGAAAACTAAATACTTTTTTAATAAAAAGTTGTCAGGCATAAAATTGAGCGTGCACCAATTCAGGGTGTTTAGTTTTGAATGATGTGTGGGACATAGCTGGTATGTATTGTTTCAGCCAATGGTTCTTTTCCACACAGTATATTGTACTGGCATAGTTCAGACCGCAAATCTCAGAGAAGACTGATAGTTTTTGAAGGCC
Organism: Membranipora membranacea; assembly: GCA_914767715.1. Lineage (NCBI taxonomy): Eukaryota > Metazoa > Bryozoa > Gymnolaemata > Cheilostomatida > Membraniporidae > Membranipora > Membranipora membranacea. Next base: position 37,298,121 of record OU612065.1, read on the forward strand.
AAACAACTAGAGGTGTTCAGTGTAGACGTCCCAGTCAGGGAATATAATCCTAAAATACAAGTTCTTAGTTATGCTCAAATTCAATTAGTCACTGTTTGAAAAAAAGGGAACCATCTAGGGGCCAATGACAATAACATCCGTAGAAAATCGATAAGCATGAAGGTTTAATTATGATTATGATTGAGTTTTGAATGGTCTACAAAAATCCTTTACCTTGACCTTTACAGTAAGGCCTTTTGCTACCGCTGAGTCATTTACAGCAAATGTCCTACAATTGTACAGGGCCAATGAAGTTGCCTTAAAAAATTGGTATGGAATGCAGACGCCCCTAGCTTTCTGCAATGCAATCAAAGAAGAAATTTTGGCAACCCTCACAATTTCTGGTTTGATACTGAGAGATAATTATTCTTTGTCTGCTGGATGGAGAATAATTTGCTTCAAAGGATTTATTAACAACAAGAAGCAGTGCCTGTGTTGCTAAGCTTTTCTCACTATCTAGCAAAATTGTATTGACAATGTCTCTGGCGCCTATGTGACAATACATTATATACTTGGAGGAAATATAATGTTTAAGTTTGCTAGCCAAAAAGCGCTTGTAATTGGTTCAGCATACCTTTTCATTAGCTCTAAGAGCCTGACCATGTGGCGCCTGACCATGTGGCATCTGTCCCCAAAATTCTAAATTGCAATTACTCATATTTATCAAATCAAACATTGTGCAATGTATGTCTAGAGTTTAAAATTTGAACTGGTTATAGAGTTGTCTGAACAATTTGACATGGGCACATAAATTCAAAGAGGTACATATTGGCAGCAGGGAGGGTGGGATATACCCCCACCCTCCCTGTTGGCCGTCAATCTAATCAGGGAGGGTGGGATCCCACCCTCCCTGATCTAATAACCATAAATTTAATGCATATTCTTAGTTATACTATCCTTACATTAGACCGATGCACCCTTTGAGTTCTGGCTGCGGTTTCTGCCATGTAGTGTAGCCAGCATACTGTTTCCCTTGTTCTCACTACTAAAAAATTTGATTGCATTCACGAGAGAATTATCTGGCGACGTGGATGGGATGAAATACGAGCAGCAAGCTATGGATTGTCAGAATCAGGGAAGGTAAGATATATCCTCCTACCGTCCTTGTCAGAATCAGGGAAGGTCAGATATACCCTCCTACCGTCCTTGTCAGAATCAGGGAAGGTCAGATATACCCTCCTACCGTCCTTGTCAGAATCAGGGAAGGTCAGATATACCCTCCTACCGTCCTTGTCAGAATCAGGGAAGGTCAGATATACCCTCCTACCGTCCTTGTCAGAATAAACCGACAATTGAAAACCGGAACCTGTTGAACATGTTAATAAGATGCTCCAAAACTGTGAATTTGGTTGAATATTGTTTATAAGGCTTAAGAGAATCGCAGTTACGGCAGCATCAGAGAGCCATTAGAAATTAAAGTCACTCAAACGCTTCTTAATATTTGTTTTGAAAAAATGAGTGCATGGCCTTCAATTCGATTTTACAAGGTGATTTAGCAAAATGCTAGCTTCATTTCGATGGTATTCTATAGAGATAGAATTGATTGGGAGATGGTTCATAAGTATGCAGATCGTATGTAAAGCGAGAGGAAAATAAACTCTGGTAGTACCACCTTAAATTATACTTGTATGTTGATAATATTGTGCAAAGAGAGTCAGACAAACAATTTAAAACCTCCTCCTAAGACAGAGCTATGATGTTAATGATTTACCCTCGACATCTTCTTGAACATTCTTCCTTCATTACTACTCAATACTAGTCCCTGGGACAGAAAATAATGATGACAAAACTAGCCTCTCTTATATAGCATATCTTATCTATGTCTCAAGCAAAAGAACAACCCATTCATTGGTTTACATCATAAAATCCCCCATCCCAGCACAGACTAGTGTAAGAGAACTTGATGAAATAATAACTCGCGATCATCTCTCTAGTCAAAGCTTGTTCGTAAGATTTATGTACACATTTTTTCATTGCAGATATTGGTTGGTCTTATTGAATTCACCATCCATCATTCCTATTAGAAATGTGGATATGTTACCCCAGTAAATCAAATATTGTGAGTTCATAGGGCAAATAAAAATAATAAAAAAAATGAAAATTGTGGAAAATAGTGATTAGTTTTTTTACAATTATTTTAGCAAGGATCATAGTGGATCATAGTGGTCAGGACTCAGGAGGAGGCAATAAATCACTATGACCCACTATGATCCCAATTTTCAGACCCCGCAGAAGTTTTACTGCAATTAGGTCCACAGGCTGTTTTACTCCATATGCCCTAATGACTTTTTAGCCTGAGATCTTTAAAATCATACCAAACATGGCCTAGTAGGCCTGTCACTTTAAGATTGAATGGACCTCTTATTTTTAGTTTCGGTGTCCCTAAATTGAACTTTAATGCCTGATTTGATTCAAATTATGCATCAAGAAAGCAAAAATAACAAACTGAGTGTCACAGAATAGCCAGTAGGCTTTTTGAATAAGGTCATCTGATTTTCATTGATAAATGAGCAGAGATTACGGATATATAGGAAAACGCCCAAAATGGCCCTCGGGAGAAAACGGCCCAAGGCCCAAAACGGCCTGCGGCCCAAAACGGCACAGTATGATTTTTGGGTTCTCCAAGTCCCAAAACCTCTAAAAAACAAGTTAAGCCAAGAAACCTAAGTTTTTTCCCATAAACTTAAAGTTTGTTGACTAAACTCTTTTTAGAGGTTATTGGTCTTGGAGAACTCAAAAATCGTGCTGGGCCGTTTTTTTGAAAAGTTTGAAAACTTGAGTTTTTCCCTTAAACTTAAGTTTTTTTCCCAAAAACTTAAGTTTGTTGACTTAACTCATTTTTTTAGAGGTTTTGGGAGTTAGAGAAGTCAAAAACGAAGCTGGGCCGTTTTTTGGAAAAGTTTGAAAACTTGAATTTTTTCCCAAAAACTTAAGTTTGTTCCAAAGAACTGAAGTTTGTTGACTTAACTCGTTTTTAGAGGTTTTGGGACTTGGAGAACTCAGAAACCATGCTGGGCCGCCTTTTTGAAAAGTTGAAGTTTTGAGTTTTTTTTCCTTAATAAAATCAGAATATCTGTCGCTGTACGATGGATCACACACGAGTGTCACGTTGTAATTCCCTTGGCCTACGGTCCGGTCTAGTGCTTAGCTCACTGCCGGTACTGCCATAATCAAACAAAAGAATAACTTACCAGAGCCTGCTACTTGCTGCCTGCTTATAACTGGCGCTTTTAATCCTGCGCTTTGAGTGTGGCGTTTAGTCCGACAGAATGCTAAACAATGAAACAACAAGTACAATGCCAAAAGATGCTTCTATAAGCCATCAAACCCGGCAGCTTGGGTTCAAACCTGGCAAGCAGTCAACCCAACGAGACCCTCCTCAAAAAAGATCAAATGGCAAGGATCAAGTTCTATAATATATGTAAGATATAATGAAGAAGGAGAACTATGATTTGGTTGTCATATAAAGAAACAAGTTAAAATGTCTAGAGGTAAGACTATAAACATGCAGCATACAATTAAGAGTTGCATGCCCTTGTTTTGTTGTTGCTGCATCCAAGCATAAAACTGCTAAAATTAATCACCTTAAATGTCTACGGCCATATCACTGAATCACTGATCACTGAAGCTAAGCAACGTCGAGCCCAGTTAGTATTGGATGGGTGACCGCCTGGGAATACTGGGTGCTTTAGACTTTTGATTACTTTATCCATTTTTGCAACTATTTAAAATCATGTTATATTCTTCGCTCTACCATCAATATGAGCTGCTCGAAGTGAATTTTTTTGTGATCAGCACACCCACATCACCCCTCCCCCTTCCTCGTCCCTCCCCCCTCCCCAATTTTCCAAAACAGCAGCATGCGACAAAAAGTGCAATTTTTGAGCAGATAAATCCAAGAAAATCCTGCGTTTCGTGTCAATACCTATTCGAATTGAGCGGCAGCAGTCCTTGAGAAGGTCAGCGTAGAGGATTGTTGGTATTATCAGAGGTTTGTCCCCCACGCCAAGAAGAAGATGCCGGAAATAATGCTAGATCGGTGCTGCATTGCTATAACTTTTGGACAATACACCAGAAACGATAACAAGTGAGAAAGCTAGCGAAATTGGAAAATTGCAGCAGTCATTATAGGCTATTGTTATCGATAACACAAATTATGACTTTTAGGCGGTAATCCTGATAATGGCTGGTGTTCACTTGATAGGTGAAGTGTGTCGATGTGCACACAATTATCAAAATCCAGCAGCGGACATCAGATTTTGCTAACTAAACAGGTATAGATTTAATAAAATCAGATTATCTGTGGCTGTACGATGGATCACGCACGAGTGTCACGTTGTAATTCCCTTGGCCTACAGTCCATTCTAGTGCTTAGATCACTGCCGGTACTGTCATAATCAAACAAAAGAGTAACCTACCAGAGCCCGCTACTTGCTGCCTGCTTATAACTGGCGCTTTTAATCCTGCGCTGTGAGTGTGGCGTTTAGTCTGACAGAATGCTAAACAATGAAGCTACGCGTGATGTCGCATCGACATGATTGTTGCCAAATAGTTCATTGCATGCTACATTGTGGAGCTCAATCTCGGCAACAAGTACAATGCCAAACCCGGCAGCTTGGGTTCAAACCTGGCAAGCAGTCAACCCAACGAGACCCTCCTCAAAAAAGATCAAATGGCAAAATGCATACTATCAATGTTCTATAATATATGTAAGATATAATGAAGAAGGAGAACTATGATTTGGTTGTCCGATCACTGAAGCTAAGCAACGTCGAGCCCAGTTAGTACTTGGATGGGTGACCACCTGGGAATACTGGGTGCTGCAAAACAAATTTGACAACAATATTGCCTTCGGGGACTTTTCGGAGTTGATTTCATAGCACTTTTCGTAACTTCAAAATCGCGGAATATGATTTTTTGCCTTTAATTTGAAGATGAGATTTAAAGTATTGTTGGAACCAAATAACTACATTACAACATTACTACTTTTTCCAACGAGTGTTTAGGACCATACATTGTTTTGAATTCATGGATTAGTGGTAAGAATCACAGTATGACTAATTGTGGAGAAATTTAATCAGCATAACTTTCTATCGGTAATTGGATGTAGCTGAAGTTCGGGGGCTTTGACATTATGCATTGGCTAATGTCCAAACAAAAACTTTTAATAACTCATGCAAGCTACTGACAAATGTTTACAGGGGTCGACTGTAGCATCTCTGAATTTTGGACTTACCAAAGATGAAATTGTTTCCAGCAATCACACATAAATTGTCACATGCCTTCTCAGGGTCAAGTTTTTTGAAACTATCTGTAAAAATAAATAAAACACCCATTCAGATAAGGATTAACAAAAATATGCCATTTCATATTCTGGTAATAGAGCAGGATACCATTTATAGATAGTTAATGTCTCCAGTTCCACAAGGCATTGAAATTAAAGATAATATGAAGTTTGTATAAAAAACATAACAAAATATATAGTATAATATATTTCCAATTAGGCTTGTGATGATAAGGAGAAATGTTTCATATATTATAAAGAAGCTCCAACTAAAATTACGAAAGCAATCAAGAGACCATTCAATGACTGGCAGTATTCTGGTATATGTTTACAGGGGTCCACTGTAGCATCTCTGAATTTTGGACTTACCAAAGATGAAATTGTTTCCAGCAATCACACATAAATTGTCACATGCCTTCTCAGGGTCAGAGTGTTCCCCTAATCCATCGGCGGTTCATATTATTTTTTGGACAAAACAAAGTATGACTTTTAACTCTCTCTTTTTCACATGATATAGGACATTATGACACAATGGGATACACATGTAGTGGCATTTTTTTTGTGTCGAGAAAAGTCTCGGCCAAACAAAAAACTTGAACAAAAGTATGATGAGCATTGCCGATTTAAACTAAAAAGGGTTTATAATTCAAGTAAATATGAAGCAATTGCTTTGCAGTTCAATTATAGATTGATATTATGTAAGGTAAAGGATAATGAGGATATTTCATGTCATGGTTCCTGTTTTCTGGAATTATTAGGAAGCCAAGTAATTGCTGGAAATTATAGTTTTTATTTGTTAGGGCGATTATAAAATCGGGACTAGTTTTTTAAAACTATCTGTAAAAATAAATAAAACACCCATTCAGATAAGGATTAACAAAAATATGCCATTTCATATTCTGGTAATAGAGCAGGATACCATTTATAGATAGTTAATGTCTCCAGTTCCACAAGGCATTGAAATTAAAGATAATATGAAGTTTGTATAAAAAACATTACAAAATATATAGTATAATATATTTCCAATTAGGCTTGTGATGATAAGGAGAAATGTTTCATATATTATAAAGAAGCTCCAACTAAAATTACGAAAGCAATCAAGAGACCATTCAATGACTGGCAGTATTCTGGTATATTTGGCAATTGCGCAGGATACCATCAATGCATTTCTATTAATAATGCAATTTTTTAACTACTTCATTATTTTTTAGCAAAGTACGTCTACCAGCAACCTTTTTCTCACAACTTTTACAGTTAGTGATAGAATCAAATCAATCAATCAATCAATTAATAACTCCGCAAGCAATTGCAACTAAAGATGATATTGAGTTTATATCAGCAAACATTAGGAATTTTTTTAATTCTAATCAAATGTTTCCATTCCCAGTCAGTTTGGCGGTTCCGTTGAGAAGTGTAAAATATTTCATATATAACAAAGCTTCAACCCACAACAAGCACATAGTTTTACGCCCTCAAATCAGTTTAAAGAATTCGAAGCTAGATGTAAGTACAATTTGTTGACTGCCTCCATTGATTTTCTCAACAGAAAGCTTTCCCTATCGTTTTGAGTGATTAGAAATTAATCCTTCTATTGTTACAAAAAGACACATTGTGAAGGCTTTGTGTTATGACTCATAAGTATAACATAAGAGTAATAAAGGCCTTGTCTATGCTAGACTATTTCAAATATTTATCTTCACAGTGAAATAATAAGCCATGACCTTCATGATTGTTCATAGTCACACTACCCAAATCTCAAGATGCTGTTATAAAAATTCTCAGAGTTATGAATAATACTTACAGCTAGCTTTGAATTCTGTGAATGTGTGGAGCGAGAGTGAGAAAGACTGAGTGCTTGTTGTCAATTGAATGTTCTTTTTATATGAAAAATTTCTTCTTTGATGCGACGAACTAACTGCAAATGTTATATACTTGTAAATATGTGATAAAGTAAATAAGTTGTCTGTCATGTTTTGTGATAAAATTCCACATCCTCTTTAGCTGCATTTGCTTGTGGACATGGAAATATTAACTATCCATCACAAGTATACTGCTCAACTACTAAAACTAGGAGAATACTTCCAGCTGTGAAATGGTTTCTTGATCGCTTCCACAAAGCCAAGAATATGGCATGCCTTAATTTTTGTATCCTTATGTGAGTGGCAGACGCAGATTATTTGCGCTATAAGAATATGTTTTTTTTATGCTTGACAAGTAGGAAGTGCCTGAAAACTATTACCAATTTCACATTCTCCACAACAATAATAACATTTGTAATGACCAACAATAGTGCTTTCTATTAATTACATAAAATAGAAACCATGACATGAAAAAACTCCCAATACCCTGTTCACTTTGTCTTTTATTTTAATCTGCATTGGAACTGTAGAGCCATTGCTCTGGTTGTTTTTATGTTGTTTTTGTACTATTGTTTAAAAATAAAGATAAAAATGCAGCTTTGATGCGCCAAACTAACTGCAAATATTCTATATTTGGAAATATGTTATAAAATAAATAAGTTGTCTGTCATGTTCTGTGATACAAATTCCACATCCTCTTTAGCTGCATTTGCTTGTGGACATGGAAATATTAACTATCCATCACAAGTATACTGCTCAATTACTGAAACTAGGAGAATACTTCCAGCTGTGAAATGGTTTCTTGATAGCTTCCACAAAGCCAACAATATGGCATGGCACAGTTTTCGGTATTATTCATTCTTGAGGAGTGGAAAACGTTCGCCTTAACAAATAGTATCTGCAATGACCGACAATTACTGTGCTTTCCTATTAATTCCATGAATCAGAAACAAGGACATGACAATACTCCCGATATCCTGTTCACTTTGCCTACCATTTTAATCTGCAACTGAACCGTATAACGATTGCTATGTGTGTATGTCAATGCTAACAGTATCTATAGCACTATATAGTATCTATAGTAAGTTCAAATCCCCAATTAGAATAAAGTTTTACTATCGATAAACAGTAAAATGTAGAATCTAAAATACTATTGCTATATTTTTGTCCAATTGGAGAGTTTTTTGGACACAAAATTAAATTTCACAATCTGTTGTTTGTCCTAATGCCCTATAACATGTGAAAAAAGCACATGTTTGATATCTATTCACATATGTCCTTCAAGCTGTTGCACAGACTGGATCTAGGGCATCATGAAACAATGGGGCTTTGTTCTTTGTGTCGAGAAATCTCTCGGCCAAACAAAAAAATTGGACAAAATTCTGATGAGCAGCGATAAGATTTTAGATTTGTCATCCTTATAAAAACAATTTATACTTGCCAAAGTAAACCAACAAAGATCGAGAATTAAAGTAGATAAGAAGTAATCGCTTTACATTTCAATTATAGATTAACATTGTGCAGGGCAAAGGATAATGAGGGCTCTTTCATGCCATGGTTATTGTTTTATGGAATTATTAGGAAGCTCAGTATTTGCTGGTCGTTACAGATATCATTGGTTATTGCGCTTGTATAATTGGGAATATTTTTCGAACACTTACGTGAAAATGAATAAATACCCTGAGCGCAAATATTCTGTCTGCCCTTCAGATAAGGATGAACAAAAATATGCCATCTTTCAGTTTCAGTTTGTTTTACATTCCGTATCATTGTATGATAAAAACGAATGTTAACAGTGTAAAGAATAAAAAAAGTCTACTAGGCAAAATTATCACTTGTTCAGATAAGACATAAAATATGGGAAAAAAGATTTGGCACGTTTTTGTGTTCGGCATACAACAGGCCTAAAAATAGTGTTTCGACGAGAGAATATTCTACTGCATGTATTAAAGTGTACTCTACTAAAAAGTGGATGCTGTGGATCAGAGGCTATTTTGTTAAAGTGTCGCTCGCCAAGAGTAAATATAAAATCACATACAGAAGGTAGCTCTAAAATAGCTAATCTATCATTATAGCTAAGATCCGGCAAAAAAAACGAGAAGCAGTTCTCTGAATCTTTTCGAGCTTGTTCTTATCGCCTTCAGATAAAAGGAAAAACCAAGATGGTAAGGCGTAAGTGATAATTGATCTGATACTAGCAGTATAAAACTTTTTGAGCCCTGCGGCGTTTACACCTCAAATCTTTAGTTGCTGTAATAGATAAAGCCTGGAATTACAACTAGATACAATCTTATCTACATGTGAACTAAAAGTCATGTCATATTCTCCACATTATGGAACTGATCAAGTGAACATTTAACGGCTGGTTGTGTTTTGGTACATTTGGTTATTGAGCAGGATACCATTGATAGATAGGAAATTTCACCGTTTCCACCAGCAATTGCAACTGAAGATAATATTGAGTTTGTATCAAAAACCATTACAAATTATTTAATCACATAATTTCTAAGTATAATACATTTCCAATTAGGCTGGTGATACTTAGGAGAAATGCAAAATGTGTCATGTATTATTAAAAAGCTTCAACCAGCATTATGGAAGCGATTAGAAAACCATTCAATGACTGGTAGGGTTCTGGTATATTTGGTAATTGAGCAGGATACTATTAATGGATAATTAATAATTCCATTTCTACAAGCAATTGCAATTAAACTATATCAACATACGTGACAAAATATTTTATCACATATTTCCAAATATAGAACAGTTCCAATTATGGGGCGATTCTAAGGAGAAATGCAAAATTTTTCATGTATTATAAAAAAAACTCCAACTAAAATTAAGGAAGCAATCAGGAGACCATTCAATGACTGGTAGTATTCTGGAATATTTGGTAATTGAGCAGGATACTGTCAATGGATAATTAACAAATCCGTTTCCGCAAGCAATTGAAACGAAAGATGATATGGAGTTTGTATCAAAAAACATTGGGGTTTTTTTCAACTTATCATTCTTACCAAATGTTTCCTTTTCCAGTCAGTTTGGCGGTTCCGTTGAGAAGTGTAAAATGTTTCATATATAACAAAGCTTCAACCAACAACAAGCACATAGTTTGAAACACTCATATCAATTTACAGAATTAGAGAATTTTCATAACAGCGACTCGATATTTGGATATCGGGATTATAAACCATCATAAAGATCATAGCCTAATATATCACTGTGAAAATGAATGTTTGTTTAAAATTTAAATGTCTCATTCTCTATCTAATAATACATGATGTTTCAGCCTGTGCTGCCTATCGTATGCCATGATGACTTATATATCATGTAAAATAGTGAGAGAGAGTCAGCATATGTATGATTTATCTTCACATCTCTTATTTCAGCCGTTTCACAGACTGAAGCTAGAGTGGCAGTGACAACTTGAACTGCAAAATTTGTTGCTGATAAAGCTGTGCTCAAGAGTCTTTTTGGTGAACCCTAACATTTAACTATAATATATACTGGGTTTCATTATTGAACAAGGATTTAGGCAATGATGAAAAAAACCATAATTGATATTTTCTAATAAGTTTGAAAGTGTTTAAAAGATGAGAAAGCTAAGAAAATCTCATGGTGTATGAAAATCTATCTCACTTATACAAATAAAAGAGTGACTGTATAAATATCGGCGAGTATTAATTTAGTCGTGTCAGTATTGAAGATGGAACATTTTGACCTTAGCACCTTTCTTGATTGGACATTTGTTATTGTCTCGAACCAACATCTGTATGCGGAATAAATTCTGGTGGACAAGCTTTTTACTTTTTTATATTATGCATATTTACAATTTACAAAATATTCTGATCAGGAAATAAATTATTGATTATGCTGATATGAATTCAGTAATGTGTGGTGTTATGCACAATGTGAGACATGATGTGGATGATCCTTATAAATTTACTAGACAGGTTTTCTAAATACTATCCAGCACAAATAAGCTGTAAAAAATCGGCTGCAAATGATATTTATTTCATAATGAGACAAATCTTTTTTATGAGCAGAAATACGCAAATTTAGTTTGTTTGAAACTAATGATAGTTATAATAATTATAATGTTCTAAATTTCACCAACAATTAGTTCAAATATTGACCATAGATGAACAGCTTACACTTATAAAAAAAACTTGATCGGCTCAGCGCCCCATCAAATCACCCCTCCCCCAAAACTTACTGTCCAGTCAAGTGTTTAGATTACTGCTGACGCAGGAATCTGCGTCAAAATTTTGTTTTGTTTGGCCTTAATGCAAGGTGGAAAAACAACGCTGACGTAGTGCTGCAACAAAAAGTGCCTGTACAGCTTTGTGTTTCAACGCCAAACAAAGCTGCCTAAATTTTGTCCTTTTCAAAAGCCATGCTCTCAAGACATCTTAATTATCATACTTATAATATATTCTAAGTTGAATGTGAATATTAGTCTGGCATTTTGTTTGCTTTACTCGATTCTATAAGCTAGAGACGCAGGTGCCTCTTTTTTATTGTGGTATGATAACCTCATCACAGTGATAACACATTAATTGCCTCAAAGCCAGAGACAGGTTGTTTAAGACCATATAATTTGCAGACAAGATGTGTGTCTTGCTGCTCAATAAACATTTTATACCATAATATTCATTATTTTATGTAAGTGGTGTATCAATGCAGGTAAATATATTATTTGGAACAAAAAACAATTTAAAATTTTGCATAACGAAATGACACGATGATGGTGTTACCTGATACATGGTAAACTTCCCATTTGTGATTTGCATACCAGATTTAGCCCAAGAAAACAAAACAGCCTGACTTTAGATTACAAAACAATTTGAAATTTTGCATAACGAAGTGACATGATGATGGTGTTACCTGATATATGGTAAACCTCCCATTTGTGACTTGCATATCAGATTTAGCCCAAGAAAATAAAACAGCCTGACTTTAGATTATCAAAGTTGTTCATGTTGCTCATCATAATGGACGGCCTTAAAAAACACACTATACATGGTTTTTTTAAATCAATCGGCCATCAGTTTCAACTGTTCTTTATCTGTGCATTATGATCAATCATGTAATACTAATATTGAGTCTAAAATTATTACTGTGTCAACAATTAAATGTTTTTTTATATTATTAACATTTATCTCAATTATATAATATCACTATTATTTTAATATATAATGTTTTCTTACAATACATAATAAACTGTTTTTATTATCCAAAAAGACTCTTGAGTCCATCGACAGCTTTATCAGCAACAAATCCTGCAGCTCCACTTTTCAAAGCCCCTTTAATGGCTATAGAAGCAACTCCAGCTTCAGTTTGTGTAACAGCTGAAAAGAGAGATTAGAAGATGATCAGATATGTGCTTACTCTCTCTCTATCCCTCTTATTATGCGCAATAAAAGTCATTATGACATACGATAGGCTGCACAGGGTAGACTTTCATGTTAAGTATAGAAAAAAACTAGATATGAACATTCTTTCTACTTACCGATTCCAGCAATGAACAATGAGATCAGTGCAAATACCTTCATTTTTTTCTTTCTAGAAAGAAAATGAAAACACTTCAATTTTTCAACTATTTCAAAAATTTATCTTCACAGTGAAATAATAAGCCATGACCTTCATGATTGTATATAGTCCCACTACCCAAATCTCAAGACGCTGTTATGAAAATTTTCAGAGTTATCAATAATACTTACATCTATCTTTGAATTCTGTGAATGTGTGGAGCGAAAGTGAGAAAGACTGTGTGCTTGTTGTTAGTTGAATGTTCTTTTTATATGAAAAATTTTGTCTTTGATGCGCCAAACTAACTGCAAATGTTCTATATTTGGAAATATGTGATAAAATAAATAAGTTGTCTGTCATGTTCTGTGATACAAATTCCACATCCTCTTTAGCTGCATTTGCTTGTGGACATGGAAATATTAATTATCCATCACAAGTATACTGCTCAATTACCAAAACTAGGAGAATACTTCCAGCTGTGAAATGGTTTCTTGATAGCTTCCACAAAGTCAAGAAATATGGCATGGCACGGTTTTCTGTATTATTCATTCTTGAGGAGTGGAAAGTGACTGGAAACTATTACCAATTATACGTTCCCCTTTACAAATAGTATCTGCAATGACCGACAATTACTGTGCTTTCCTATTAATTCCATGAATCAGAAACAAGGACATGACAATACTCCCAATATCCTGTTCACTTTGCCTACCATTTTAATCTGCAACTGAACTGTAGAACGATTGCTATGTGTGTATGTCAATGCTAACAGTATCTATAGCACTATATAGTATCTATAGTAAGTTCAAATCCCCAATTAGAAAAAAGTTTTACTATCGATAAACAGTAAAATGTAGAATCTAAAATACTATTGCTATATTTTTGTCCAATTGGAGAGTTTTTTGGACACAAAATTAAATTTCACAATCTGTTGTTTGTCCTAATGCCCTATAACATGTGAAAAAAGCACATGTTTGATATCTATTCACATATGTCCTTCAAGCTGTTGCACAGACTGGATCTAGGGCATTATGAAACAATGGGGCTTTGTTCTTTGTGTCGAGAAATCTCTCGGCCAAACAAAAAAATTGGACAAAATTCTGATGAGCAGCGATAAGATTTTAGATTTGTCATCCTTATAAAAACAATTTATACTTGCCAAAGTAAACCAACAAAGATTGAGAATTAAAGTAGATAAGAAGTAATCGCTTTACATTTCAATTATAGATTAACATTGTGCAGGGCAAAGGATAATGAGGGCTCTTTCATGCCATGGTTATTGTTTTATGGAATTATTAGGAAGCTCAGTATTTGCTGGTCGTTACAGATATTATTGGTTATTGCGCTTGTATAATTGGGAATATTTTTCGAACACTTTCCGTGAAAATGAATAAATACCCTGAGCGCAAATATTCTGTCTGCCCTTCAGATAAGGATGAACAAAAATATGCCATCTTTCAGTTTCAGTTTGTATTACATTCCGTATCATTGTATGATAAAAACGAATGTTAACAGTGTAAAGAATAAAAAAAGTCTACTAGGCAAAATTATCACTTGTTCAGATAAGACATAAAATATGGGAAAAAAGATTTGGCACGTTTTTGTGTTCGGCATACAACAGGCCTAAAAATAGTGTTTCGACGAGAGAATATTCTACTGCATGTATTAAAGTGTACTCTACTAAAAAGTGGATGCTGTGGATCAGAGGCTATTTTGTTAAAGTGTCGCTCGCCAAGAGTAAATATAAAATCACATACAGAAGGTAGCTCTAAAATAGCTAATCTATCATTATAGCTAAGATCCGGCAAAAAAAACGAGAAGCAGTTCTCTGAATCTTTTCGAGCTTGTTCTTATCGCCTTCAGATAAAAGGAAAAACCAAGATGGTAAGGCGTAAGTGATAATTGATCTGATACTAGCAGTATAAAACTTTTTGAGCCCTGCGGCGTTTACACCTCAAAGCTTTAGTTGCTGTAATAGATAAAGCCTGGAATTACAACTAGATACAATCTTATCTACATGTGAACTAAAAGTCATGTCATATTCTCCACATTATGGAACTGATCAAGTGAACATTTAACGGCTGGTTGTGTTTTGGTACATTTGGTTATTGAGCAGGATACCATTGATAGATAGGAAATATCACCGTTTCCACCAGCAATTGCAACTGAAGATAATATTGAGTTTGTATCAAAAACCATTACAAATTATTTAATCACATAATTTCTAAGTATAATACATTTCCAATTAGGCTGGTGATACTTAGGAGAAATGCAAAATGTGTCATGTATTATTAAAAAGCTTCAACCAGCATTATGGAAGCGATTAGAAAACCATTCAATGACTGGTAGGGTTCTGGTATATTTGGTAATTGAGCAGGATACTATTAATGGATAATTAATAATTCCATTTCTACAAGCAATTGCAATTAAACTATATCAACATACATGACAAAATATTTTATCACATATTTCCATATATATAGAACAGTTCCAATTATGGGGCGATTCTAAGGAGAAATGCAAAATTTTTCATGTATTATAAAAAAAACTCCAACTAAAATTAAGGAAGCAATCAGGAGACCATTCAATGACTGGTAGTATTCTGGAATATTTGGTAATTGAGCAGGATACTGTCAATGGATAATTAACAAATCCGTTTCCGCAAGCAATTGAAACTAAAGATGATATGGAGTTTGTATCAAAAAACATTAGGGTTTTTTTCAACTTATCATTCTTACCAAATGTTTCCTTTTCCAGTCAGTTTGGCGGTTCCGTTGAGAAGTGTAAAATGTTTCATATATAACAAAGCTTCAACCAACAACAAGCACATAGTTTGAAACACTCATATCAATTTACAGAATTAGAGAATTTTCATAACAGCGACTCGATATTTGGATATCGGGATTATAAACCATCATAAAGATCATAGCCTAATATATCACTGTGAAAATGAATGTTTGTTTAAAATTTAAATGTCTCATTCTCTATCTAATAATACATGATGTTTCAGCCTGTGCTGCCTATCGTATGCCATGATGACTTATATATCATGTAAAATAGTGAGAGAGAGTCAGCATATGTATGATTTATCTTCACATCTCTTATTTCAGCTGTTTCACAGACTGAAGCTAGAGTGGCAGTGACAACTTGAACTGCAAAATTTGTTGCTGATAAAGCTGTGCTCAAGAGTCTTTTTGGTGAACCCTAACATTTAACTATAATATATACTGGGTTTCATTATTGAACAAGGATTTAGGCAATGATGAAAAAAACCATAATTGATATTTTCTAATAAGTTTGAAAGTGTTTAAAAGATGAGAAAGCTAAGAAAATCTCATGGTGTATGAAAATCTATCTCACTTATACAAATAAAAGAGTGACTGTATAAATATCGGCGAGTATTAATTTAGTCGTGTCAGTATTGAAGATGGAACATTTTGACCTTAGCACCTTTCTTGATGGGACATTTGTTATTGTCTCGAACCAACATCTGTATGCGGAATAAATTCTGGTGGACAAGCTTTTTACTTTTTTATATTATGCATATTTACAATTTACAAAATATTCTGATCAGGAAATAAATTATTGATTATGCTGATATGAATTCAGTAATGTGTGGTGTTATGCACAATGTGAGACATGATGTGGATGATCCTTATAAATTTACTAGACAGGTTTTCTAAATACTATCCAGCACAAATAAGCTGTAAAAAATCGGCTGCAAATGATATTTATTTCATAATGAGACAAATCTTTTTTATGAGCAGAAATACGCAAATTTAGTTTGTTTGAAACTAATGATAGTTATAATAATTATAATGTTCTAAATTTCACCAACAATTAGTTCAAATATTGACCATAGATGAACAGCTTACACTTATAAAAAAAACTTGATCGGCTCAGCGCCCCATCAAATCACCCCTCCCCCAAAACTTACTGTCCAGTCAAGTGTTTAGATTACTGCTGACGCAGGAATCTGCGTCAAAATTTTGTTTTGTTTGGCCTTAATGCAAGGTGGAAAAACAACGCTGACGTAGTGCTGCAACAAAAAGTGCCTGTACAGCTTTGTGTTTCAACGCCAAACAAAGTTGCCTAAATTTTGTCCTTTTCAAAAGCCATGCTCTCAAGAAATCTTAACAATCATACTTATAATATATTCTTAGTTGAATGTGAATATTAGTCTGGCATTTTGTTTGCTTTACTCGATTCTATAAGCTAGAGACGCAGGTGCCTCTTTTTTATTGTGGTATGATAACCTCATCGCAGTGATAACACATTAATTGCCTCAAAGCCAGAGACAGGTTGTTTAAGACCATATAATTTGCAGACAAGATGTGTGTCTTGCTGCTCAATAAACATTTTATACCATAATATTCATTATTTTATGTAAGTGGTGTATCAATGCAGGTAAATATATTATTTGGAACAAAAAACAATTTAAAATTTTGCATAACGAAATGACACGATGATGGTGTTACCTGATATATGGTAAACCTCCCATTTGTGACTTGCATATCAGATTTAGCCCAAGAAAATAAAACAGCCTGACTTTAGATTATCAAAGTTGTTCATGTTGCTCAACATAATGGACGGCCTTAAAAAACACACTATACATGTTTTTTTTTAAATCAATCGGCCATCAGTTTCAACTGTTCTTTATCTGTGCGTTATGATCAATCATGTAATACTAATATTGAGTCTAAAATTATTACGGTGTCAACAATTAAATGTTTTTTTATATTATTAATTTAACATTTATCTCAATTATATAATATCACTATTATTTTAATATATAATGTTTTCTTACAATATGTAATAAACTGTTTTTATTATCCAAAAAGACTCTTGAGTCCATCCACAGCTTTATCAGCAACAAATCCTGCAGCTCCACTTTTCAAAGCCCCTTTAATGGCTATAGAAGCAACTCCAGCTTCAGTTTGCGTAACAGCTGAAAAGAGAGATTAGTAGAAGATATATCAAATATGTGCTTACTCTCTCTCTATCCCTCTTTATTATACGTAATAAAAGTCATTATGACATACGATAGGCTGCACAGGGTAAACTATCATGTTAAGTATAGAAAAAAACTAGATATGAACACTCTTTCTACTTACCGATTCCAGCAATGAACAATGAGATCAGTGCAAATACCTTCATTTTTTTCTTTCTAGAAAGAAAATGAAAACAATTCAATCTTTCAACTATTTCAACTATCTTCACTGTGAAATAATAAGCCATGACCTTCATGATTGTATATAGTCCCACTACCCAACTCTCAAGACGCTGTTATGAAAATTCTCAGAGTTATCAATAATACTTACATCTATCTTTGAATTCTGTGAATGTGTGTAGCGAGAGTGAGAAAGACTGTGTGCTTGTTGTTAGTTAAATGTTCTTTTTATATGAAAAATTTCTTCTTTGATGCGCCAAACTAACTGCAAATGTTCTATATTTGGAAATATGTGATAAAAAAAATAAGTTGTCAGTCATGTTCTGTGATACAAATTCCACATCCTCTTTAGCTGCATTTGCTTGTGGACATGGAAATATTAACTATCCATCACAAGTATACTGCTCAATTACTAAAACTAGGAGAATACTTCCAGTTGTGAAATGGTTTCTTGATAGCTTCCACAAAGCCAAGAATATGGCATGGCACAGTTTTCGGTATTATTCATTCTTGAGGAGTGGAAAACGACTGGAAACTATTACCAATTATACGTTCGCCTTAACAAATAGTATCTGCAATGACCGACAATTACTGTGCTTTCCTATTAATTCCATGAATCAGAAACAAGGACATGACAATACTCTCAATATCCTGTTCACTTTGCCTACCATTTTAATCTGCAACTGAACTGTAGAACGATTGCTATGTGTGTATGTCAATGCTAACAGTATCTATAGCACTATATAGTATCTATAGTAAGTTCAAATCCCCAATAAGAAAAAAGTTTTACTATCGATAAACAGTAAAATGTAGAATCTAAAATACTATTGCTATATTTTTGTCAAATTGGAGAGTTTTTTGAACACAAAATTAAATTTCACAATCTGTTGTTTGTCCTAATACCCTATAACATGTGAAAAAAGCACATGTTTGATATCTATTCACATATGTCCTTCAAGCTGTTGCACAGACTGGATCTAGGGCATTATGAAACAATGGGGCTTTGTTCTTTGTGTCGAGAAATCTCTCGGCCAAACAAAAAAATTGGACAAAATTCTGATGAGCAGCGATAAGATTTTAGATTTGTCATCCCTATAAAAACAATTTATACTTGCCAAAGTAAACCAACAAAGATCGAGAATTAAAGTAGATAAGAAGTAATCGCTTTACATTTCAATTATAGATTAACATTGTGCAGGGCAAAGGATAATGAGGGCTCTTTCATGCCATGGTTATTGTTTTATGGAATTATTAGGAAGCTCAGTATTTGCTGGTCGTTACAGATATTATTGGTTATTGCGCTCGTATAATTGGGAATATTTTTCGAACACTTTCCGTGAAAATGAATAAATACCCTGAGCGCAAATATTCTGTCTGCCCTTCAGATAAGGATGAACAAAAATATGCCATCTTTCAGTTTCAGTTTCAGTTTGTTTTACCTTCCGTATCATTGTATGATAAAAATGAATGTTAACAGTGTAAAGAATAAAAAAAGTCTACTAGGCAAAATTATCAGTTGTTCAGATAAGACATAAAATATGGGATTAAAGATTTGGCACGTTTTTGTGTTCGGCATACAACAGGCCTAAAAATAGTGTTTCGACGAGAGAATATTCTACTGCATGTATTAAAGTGTACTCTACTAAAAAGTGGATGCTGTGGATCAGAGGCTATTTTGTTAAAGTGTCGCTCACCAAGAGTAAATATAATATCACATACAGAAGGTAGCTCTAAAATAGCTAATCTATCATTATAGCTAAGATCCGGCAAAAAAAACGAGAAGCAGTTCTCTGAA
This sequence comes from Membranipora membranacea, assembly GCA_914767715.1. NCBI lineage: Eukaryota > Metazoa > Bryozoa > Gymnolaemata > Cheilostomatida > Membraniporidae > Membranipora > Membranipora membranacea. Next base: position 37,317,797 of record OU612065.1, read on the forward strand.
TCTTTTCGAGCTTGTTCTTATCGCCTTCAGATAAAAGGAAAAACCAAGATGGTGAGGCGTAAGTGATAATTGATCTGATACTAGCAGTATAAAACTTTTTGAGCCCTTTGGCGTTTACACCTCAAATCTTTAGTTGCCGTAATAGATAAAGCCTGGAATTACAACTAGATACAGTCTTATCTACATGTGAACTAAAAGTCATGTCATATTCTCCACATTATGGAACTGATCAAGTGAACATTTGACTGCTGGTTGTGTTTTGGTATATTTGGTTATTGAGCAGGATACCATTGATAGATAGGAAATGTCACCGTTTCCACCAGCAATTGCAACTGAAGATAATATTGAGTTTGTATCAAAAACCATTACAAATTATTTAATCACATAATTTCTAAGTATAATACATTTCCAATTAGGCTGGTGATACTTAGGAGAAATGCAAAATGTTTCATGTATTATTAAAAAGCTTCAACCAGCATTATGGAAGCGATTAGAAAACCATTCAATGACTGGTAGGGTTCTGGTATATTTGGTAATTGAGCAGGATACTATTAATGGATAATTAATAATTCCATTTCTACAAGCGATTGCAATTAAACTATATCAACATACATGACAAAATATTATATCACATATTTCCAAATATAGAACAGTTCCAATTATGGGGCGATTCTAAGGAGAAATGCAAAATTTTTCATGTATTATAAAAAAAACTCCAACTAAAATTAAGGAAGCAATCAGGAGACCATTCAATGACTGGTAGTATTCTGGAATATTTGGTAATTGAGCAGGATACCGTCAATGGATAATTAATAAATCCGTTTCCGCAAGCAATTGAAACTAAAGATGATATGGATTATAAACCATCATAAAGATCATAGCCTAATATATCACTGTGAAAATGAATGTTTGTTTAAATGTCTCATTCTCTATCTAATAATACATGATGTTTCAGCCTGTGCTGCCTATCGTATGCCATGATGACTTATATATCATGTAAAATAGTGAGAGAGAGTCAGCATATGTATGATTTATCTTCACATCTCTTATTTCAGCTGTTTTACAGACTGAAGCTAGAGTGGCAGTGACAACTTGAACTGCAAAATTTGTTGCTGATAAAGCTGTGCTCAAGAGTCTTTTTGGTGAACCCTAACATTTAACTATAATATATACTGGGTTTCATTATTGAACAAGGATTTAGGCAATGATGAAAAAAACCATAATTGATATTTTCTAATAAGTTTGAAAGTGTTTAAAAGATGAGAAAGCTAAGAAAATCTCATGGTGTAGGAAAATCTATCTCACTTATACAAATAAAAGAGTGACTGTATAAATATCGGCGAGTATTAATTTAGTCGTGTCGGTATTTGAAGATGAAACATTTTGACTTTAGCACCTTTCTTGATGGGACATTTGTTATTGTCTCGAACCAACATCTGTATGCGGAATAAATTCTGGTGGACAAGCTTTTTACTTTTTAATATTATGCATATTCACAATTTACAAAATATTCTGATCATGAAATAAATTATTGATTATGCTGATATGAATTCAGTAATGTGTGGTGTTATGCACAATGTGAGACATGATTTGGATGATCCTTATAAATTTACTAGACAGGTTTTCTAAATACTATCCAGCACAAATAAGCTGTAAATAATCGGCTGCAAATAATTTTTATTTCATAATGAGACAAATCTTTTTATGAGCAGAAATACGCATATTTAGTTTGAGTTTGAAACTAATGATAGTTATAATAATTATAATGTTCTAAATTTCACCAACAATTAGTTCAAATATTGACCATAGATGAACAGCTGACACTTTTAAAAAATCTTGATCGGCTCAGCGCCCCATCAAATCACCCCCCCCCCAAAACTTACTGTCCAGTCAAGTGTTTAGATTACTGCTGACGCAGGAATCTGCGTCAAAATTTAGTTTTGTTTGGCCTTAATGCAAGGTGGAAAAACAACGCTGACGTAGTGCTGCAACAAAAAGTGCCTGTACAGCTTTGTGTTTCAACGCCAAACAAAGTTGCCTAAATTTTGTCCTTTTCAAAAGCCATGCTCTCAAGACATCTTAATTATCACATTTATAATATATTCTAAGTTGAATAGCAATATTAGTCTGGCATTTTGTTTGCTTTACTCGATTCTATAAGCTAGAGATGCAGGTGCCTCTTTTTTATTGTGGTATGATAACCTCATCACAGTGATAACACATTAATTGCCTCAAAGCCAGAGACAGGTTGTTTAAGACCATATAATTTGCAGATATAAAATCACATACAGAAGGTAGCTCTAAAATAGCTAATCTATCATTATAGCTAAGATCCGGCAAAAAAAACGAGAAGCAGTTCTCTGAATCTTTTCGAGCTTGTTCTTATCGCCTTCAGATAAAAGGAAAAACCAAGATGGTGAGGCGTAAGTGATAATTGATCTGATACTAGCAGTATAAAACTTTTTGAGCCCTTCGGCGTTTACACCTCAAATCTTTAGTTGCCGTAATAGATGTGTGTCTTGCTGCTCAATAAACATTTTATACCATAATATTCATTATTTTATGTAAGTGGTGTATCAATGCAGGTAAATATTTTATTTGGAACAAAAAACAATTTAAAATTTTGCATAACGAAATGACACGATGATGGTGTTACCTGATACATGGTAAACTTCCCATTAGTGATTTGCATACCAGATTTAGCCCAAGAAAACAAAACAGCCTGACTTTAGATTACAAAACAATTTGAAATTTTGCATAACGAAATGACATGATGATAGTGTTACCTGATACATGGTAAACCTCCCATTTGCAACTTGCATATCAGATTTAGCCCAAGAAAATAAAACAGCCTGACTTTAGATTATCAAAATTGTTCATGTTGCTCATCATAATGGACGGCCTTAAACAACACACTATACAGGTTTTTTTTAAAATCAATCTGCCATCAGTTTCAACTGTTCTTTATCTGTGCATTATGATCAATCATGTAATATTAATATTGAGTCTAAAATTATAACTGGGTCAACAATTAAATGTTTTTTTATATTATTAACATTTATCTCAATTATATAATATCATTATTATTTTAATATATAATGTTTTCTTACAATATATAATAAACTGTTTTTATTATCCAAAAAGACTCTTGAGTCCATCGACAGCTTTATCAGCAACAAATCCTGCAGCTCCACTTTTCAAAGCCCCTTTAATGGCTATAGAAGCAACTCCAGCTTCAGTTTGTGTAACAGCTGAAAAAGAGAGATTAGAAGATACATCAGATATGGGCTTACTCTCTCTCTATCCCTCTTTATTATACGTAATAAAAGTCATTATGACGTACGATAGGCTGCACAGGGTAGACTATCATGTTAAGTATAGAACAAAACTAGATATGAACACTCTTTCTACTTACCGATTCCAGCAATGAACAATGAGATCAGTGCAAATACCTTCATTTTTTTCTTTCTCGAAAGAAAATGAAAACACTTCAATCTTTCAACTATTTCAAAAATTTATCTTCACTGTGAAATAATAAGCCATGACCTTCATGATTGTATATAGTCCCACTACCCAAATCTCAAGACGCTGTTATGAAAATTCTCAGAGTTATCAATAATACTTACATCTATCTTTGAATTCTGTGAATGTGTGGAGCGAGAGTGAGAAAGACTGTGTGCTTGTTGTTAGTTGAATGTTCTTTTTATATGAAAAATTTTGTCTTTGATGCGCCAAGCTAACTGCAAATGTTCTATATTTGGAAATATGTGATAAAATAAATAAGTTGTCTGTCATGTTCTGTGATACAAATTCCACATCCTCTTTAGCTGCATTTGCTTGAGGACATGGAAATATTAACTATCCATCACAAGTATACTGCTCAATTACCAAAACTAAGAGTATACTTCCAGCTGTGAAATGGTTTCTTGATAGCTTCCACAAAGCCAAGAATATGGCATGGCACAGTTTTCTGTATTATTCATTCTTGAGGAGTGGAAAGTGACTGGAAATTATTACCAATTATATGTTCGCCTTAACAAATAGTATCTGCAATGACCGACAATTACTGTGCTTTCCTATTAATTCCATGAATCAGAAACAAGGACATGACAATACTCCCAATATCCTGTTCACTTTGCCTACCATTTTAATCTGCAACTGAACTGTAGAACGATTGCTATGTGTGTATGTCAATGCTAACAGTATCTATAGCACTATATAGTATCTATAGTAAGTTCAAATCCCCAATTAGAAAAAAGTTTAAGAAGTATATTTTCACATTTCTTATTTCTGTCATTTCTACAATCGCTAAAGGGGCGGTGAATACTGGAACTGCAGAGTTTGTTGCTGATAAAGCTGTGCTCAAGAGTCTTTTTCGGTTTACCAAAAAATTTGACAAAAATATATATTGGGTTTGATTATTGATCAAGGATAAAGGCAATGATGAAAAGGACCATAATTGATATTTTCTAATAACGTTGAAAGTGTTTAAAAGATGAGAGAGCTAATAAAATCTCATGGTGTATGAAAATCTATCTCACTTATACAAATAAAAGAGTGACAGTGCAAATATCGGCCATTATTAATTTAGTCGTGTCAGTATTTGAAGATGGGACATTTTGACCTGAGCACCTTTCTTGATTTTGATATGGTGACTCTCTACGTGTGATGGTGATTATCTCCTCCTGACTTTTATAAATACTACAGTATCAGCTGTTGATTATGGTCAAGTGAAAAACGAGTTTGCAGATACATCAGATACCTATAGAAGCCGTATCATAGCTGTGTTAGCTCGTTGTTGTTCAATGTAAAAAAGTTATCCTGAAAAAATCAAACTATCCAACATGTTTTGATATTATTTTCAATATCTGATCATCACAGAACATCGAAAAACTGACATTCAGATAAAAGTATTTTTCCAAAGACGTAAAAATTCTTTTTGGAATGATGTTGTTGAATCTGGAAAAAATTATTGTTTTCGTCCGGTGTTTATCAAGTGGCTAATACAAAAAGTTTTTCAACATTTTAGCACATATCCTGGTTTTCTCAGCGCCTAGTGAATTTAAGATGGTTTGCAGCGACCCTTGGCATCAGGGCTGAGTATTTCGGAGGGTTAATCAGTAATCTCGGTTAGGACTTTGTTTTGGTTGGTATTGTTGCAAGGCAAAACAACTTATGCAAAATATGAATGATTCTGACTGACCAAATGAATGTAAAGAAACATCTGCTAGTAACATAGTGCTTCAACAAAAAACTGCTTGTACAGCTCGGATTTTCGAAACCAAAACAGTTTGATTTTTTGTGTCTGATGACATTGCTATACTGTGTGGAAAGATGTGAGTCTTGCCGCCCAATTATAATTATATACCCATACATTCCTATCAATTTTTATGAGTGATGTATCCCAAATAATATAGTCAATAAGGTTATGATACAAATTTATATTTACATTTTATATATCGTCAGAAAGCTAATCAAACACTGATCCTGAAAATATTGGTTTCAGCATGGCTTCATGTTATGGGGCTGTGCTATTTTGAAAACAGGCAAGATAATTGTCTTTGATGTGGTGCAGAATCAAGGTTTCATATTGGATTTTCAACTGAATAATGTTTACAAGACATCTCTGAAGCACCCATGAGGGGCAATTTTTTGATCCTGTGGCATTGGCAACAAGAGCAAAAATATATCTTTTATTCATTTGGTATTAGCTCATCAAGAGCGCTTATGGATGAGGATTCAATGTTATGCAAACAAAATGCAGATAACAAGGGTTATTTACTGTAAGAAGACCCCATGCTACATGTCATGATAGATAAATCACGTTGGTATCAATGATATTGGGATTTGCCCTCTCCGTCATAATGAGTAGCACCAGACTCCAGACAATCAAAAATTACTTATTGTTTTATCGGGATACCTTAATACTTCCGGATACTACCAAGTCAAAACTATGTAGTAACATATCCAAAAATGTTGTCATATCATCGCCTATTGGCATTGATTCATAGACTGGACGTACTGGAAGTATCTTGGTAGTTTATATTTGTGAGATGAAGCAATGTTCGTTTAGACTATGCTCCCTAATGTTTGGCTTTATTACTAGGCAGTAGCATACACTATGAACTGGTTGACTGATTATCAGATACATACAATAATTGGGTTAATACACAAAATACACGATGCTAATGCATAGGGCTAATAACTAGTTAAAATCATGCCATCCCATCCTTGTATGATTAAAATATGTAAGGACAAAAAAAAACTAATTCAGAATTTTAAATGCTTATACTTGATCAAATCATTCCAAAAAACAATTTTTACATCCCTGTTTATGACAAAACAGAGGGTGGGCTGACCCTAAAGAGGGACGCAAGTTGCCCGGAGTCCTCATACTGAGAGTATGATACATCCTAGCAAGCTAGAATGCATCCTAGAGGTGAGGCCATGGTGGACCTCCTAATCGTGAGTGTGCAGCAAGCTGCCAGAAACTGAAACAGGCACTAATCAACCATTGGACATGACACTTTGATCTTAGCCAACAGGCCAAGAGGCTCGTACCTCATACCCATTTTTACGTCTTTGGAAAAATACTTTTATCTGAATGTCAGTTTTTCGATGTTCGATGATGATCAGATATTGAAAATAATATCAAAACATGTTGGATAGTTTGATTTTTTCAGGATAACTTTTTTACATTGAACAACAACGAGCTAACACAGCTATGATACGGCTTCTATAGGTATCTGATGTATCTGCAAACTCGTTTTTCACTTGACCATAATCAACAGCTGATACTGTAGTATTTATAAAAGTCAGGAGGAGATAATCACCATCACGCGTAGAGAGTCACCATATCAAAATCAAGAAAGGTGTTCAGGTCAAAATGTTCCATCTTCAAATACTGACACGACTAAATTAATAATGGCCAATATTTATACTGTCACTCTTTTATTTGTATAAGTGAGATAGATTTTCATACACCATGAGATTTTCTTAGCTCTCACATCTTTTACACACTTTCAAACTTATTAGAAAATATCAATTATTGTCTTTTTCATCATTGCCTTAATCCTTCATCAATAATCAAACCCAATATATATTTTTGTCAAATTTTTTGGTAAGCCGAAAAAGACCCTTGAGCACAGCTTTATCAGCAACAAACTCTGCAGTTCCAGTATTCACCGCCCCTTTATCGACTGTAGAAATGACAGAAATAAGAAATGTGAAAATATACTTCTTAAACTTTTTTCTAATTGAGAATTTGGACTTACTATAGATACTATATAGTGCTATAGATGCTGTTAGCATTGACATACACACATAGCAATCGTTCTACAGTTCAGTTGCAGATTAAAATGGTAGGCAAAGTGAACAGGATATTGGGAGTATTGTCATGTCCTTGTTTCTGATTCATGGAATTATTAGGAAAGCACAGTAATTGTCGGTCATTGCAGATACTATTTGTTAAGGCGAACGTATAATTGGTAATAGTTTCCAGTCACTTTCCATTCCTCAAGAATGAATAATACAGAAAACTGTGCCATGCCATATTCTTGGCTTTGTGGAAGCTATCAAGAAACCATTTCACAGCCGGAAGTATTCTCCTAGTTTTAGTAATTGAGCAGCATACTTGTGATGGATAGTTAATATTTCCATGTCCACACGCAAATGCAGCTAAAGAGGATGTGGAATTTGAATCACAGAACATGACAGACAACTTATTTATTTTATCACATATTTCCAAATATAGAACAGTTGCAGTTATAGTTTGGCGCATCAAAGAAGAAATGTTTCATATAAAAAGAACAGTCAACTAACAACAAGCACACAGTCTTTCTCACTCTCGCTCCACACATTCACAGAATTCAAAGATAGATGTAAGTATTATTGATAACTCTGAGAATTTTCATAACAGCGTCTTGAGATTTGGGTAGTGGGACTATATACAATCATGAAGGTCATGGCTTATTATTTCACTGTGAAGATAAATTTTTGAAATAGTTGAAAGGTTGAATTGTTTTCATTTTCTTTCTAGAAAGAAAAAAATGAAGGTATTTGCACTGATCTCATTGTTCATTGCTGGAATCGGTAAGTAGAAAGAGTGTTCATATCTAGTTTTTTTCTATACTTAGCATGATAGTCTACCCTGTGCAGCCTATCGTATGTCATAATGACTTTTATTGCGCATAATAAAGAGGGATAGAGAGAGAAAAAGCACATATCTGATATATCTTCTAATCTCTCTTTTCAGCTGTTACACAAACTGAAGCTGGAGTTGCTTCTTTAGCCATTAAAGGGGCTTTGAAAAGTGGAGCTGCAGGATTTGTTGCTGATAAAGCTGTGGATGGACTCAAGAGTCTTTTTGGATAATAAAAACAGTTTATTATATATTGTAAGAAAACATTATATATTAAAATAATAGTGATATTATATAATTGAGATAAATGTTAATAATATAAAAAAAACATTTAATTGTTGACACAGTAATAATTTTAGACTCAATATTCATATTACATGATTGATCATAATGCACAGATAAAGAACAGTTGAAACTGATGGCAGATTGATTTTAAAAAAACCTGTATAGTGTGTTTTTTTTGAGCCGTCCATTATGATGAGCAACATGAACAACTTTTGTAATCTAAAGTCAGGCTGTTATGTTTTCTTGGGCTAAATCTGATGTGCAAGTCACAAATTGGAGGTTTACCATGTATCAGGTAACACCATCATCATGTCATTTCGTTATGCAAAATTTTAAATTGTTTTTTGTTCCAAATAAAATATTTACCTGCATTGATACACCACTTACATAAAATAATGAATATTATGGTATAAAATGTTTATTGAGCAGCAAGACACACATCTATTACGGCAACTAAAGATTTGAGGTGTAAACGCCGAAGGGCTCAAAAAGTTTTATACTGCTAGTATCAGATCAATTATCACTTACGCCTCACCATCTTGGTTTTTCCTTTTATCTGAAGGCGATAAGAACAAGCTCGAAAAGATTCAGAGAACTGCTTCTCGTTTTTTTTTGCCGGATCTTAGCTATAATGATAGATTAGCTATTTTAGAGCTACCTTCTGTATGTGATTTTATATCTGCAAATTATATGGTCTTAAACAACCTGTCTCTGGCTTTGAGGCAATTAATGTGTTATCACTGTGATGAGGTTATCATACCACAATAAAAAAGAGGCACCTGCATCTCTAGCTTATAGAATCGAGTAAATTTGCAAACAAAATGCCAGACTAATATTCACATTCAACTTAGAATATATTATAAGTATGATAATTAAGATGTCTTGAGAGCATGGCTTTTGAAAAGGACAAAATTTAGGCAACTTTGTTTGGCGTTGAAACACAAAGCTGTACAGGCACTTTTTTGTTGCAGCACTACGTCAGCGTTGGTTTTCCACCTTGCATTAAGACCAAACAAAACAAACTTTTGACGCGGACTCCTGCATCAACAGTAATCTAAACACTTGACTGGACAGTAAATTTTGCGATTTAGCTGTTTATCAACGGTCAATATTTCAACTAATTGATGGTGAAATTTAGAACTGATGAGGAGAATGATGACGATGACGTTGTTAGGGTTAGTGATTCTTCTGATGTTAGTAGTAGTGGCCATGCACAAGACTCCAGACCAAGTGTTTCTGAATCCCAGAAAAAACACCATTCATGATGAGCTGAATAAGTCAGCACCAGGGACATTTTGTAAGGCACCTGGTAATGATAAATCCAAAGTGAAATGCACTGTATGCCAGGCTGTGTTAGTGATCTCATCTGGGATGAAAGATATTGAGAGACACATATCCACTAACAAGCACAAAGATTCAGTGAAGGCAGCTGCTGGACAGCGGAGTCTGTTCTCACTTGGTGTGAAGGCATCATCCATGACAGCGGAGGAGCGAGACCACCAAAGTCAGGTTCTTACCAGCGACATCTTGCTTTGTCAATATATCGCTCAGTCAAACTCCAGCTTCAACTCTTCCACAGAACTAATGCAGTAAGTAGATAATAGCAGGGTTAATCTGTTCAAGCTGTGATAAACAAGATCACTTTTAAAATTATATAAAATCCCACCAATTTAACGATCACATGGCTGGTAGGGCTTGCACCGATGATCAATGAGCATGCAGGTTAACTTGTACGTAAAGATAGAAGGTTCTTTTTATAGATTGTTGAAATGCATTGCACCTGATAGCAAAGTGGTGCAATCAATGACATGTGTGGCCACCAAGTGTACTAATGTGGCGAAAATTGTTGGCCACCACTATTCGGAGAATGTTATCAAGGCCATTCAAAGTACTCCCTTCTCACTGATGATTGATGAGAGTAATAGTAGAAAGGACAAAGTTCTGGCATTGATGGTCCGGTACTACGACAGAGATAGAGGAGAGAGCATCACAGCCTTCGTCACTCTCATAGAGTGCCACTCTGGAAAAGCAAAGGACATTTTCGATCTTATAGATTCCTACTTCATGTGAGTTGAGCTTCAATTTAACATTCCCTTAAAAAAACTCCGATATTTTTGATTATACTGATCAACATCTCAACAATCTCCGAACCTGAATATGCCCTTATATCATTTATTAATACAAAGGATTCTGATTCATCTTACTCAGAATCATTTACATGGATTACTATATTTACTTCCATTCGATTAACTCATACACATCCATAGATATTATACATATTTCGTTATTTAGATCAAAGAAAATACCATGGGGTAATGTCATGTTGTTTGAAAGTGACAACTGTAACGTGATGAAAGGAGGGAATAAGGGTGTTATCGCTAAGATCAGGGAGAAGCAGCCGACGGTGATTGATTTAGGTTGTATATGCCACTTGACGAACTTGTGCAATGTCGCTGCCATGAAAACTCTGCCCGTTGATGTTGACCAGCTACTTGTAAACATTTACTTCTACTTTGACAACAGGTAACTGCATCCACTAATAACAAAATACAGATAAATAACAAACTACATCTGATTTCTTTATAATACTCAATCACACAGGTACATCGTCAGTCGTATATTGCCTGAGACCTATCCTCATCTAGGCAAGGACTTTCATCTGGAAGTCCTTGATCTAGGCTTCGTCTAAATATAAATCAAGCCACTGTTCTGGTTGTTGTGTCCCCTTACCCATTAATAGGACAACTCCCTAGTGTTTTGCATCCTGGTACTTATGAGAGATAACTATGGTCAAAACAATGCAACACATTGTATACTATTATTCGTTAATTTAATGATATTGTTATAGTAATATATTAACATTTTATATAATATATTATATTGATTTTAGTCCAGCAAAGCTTGAGCAGTTCAAAGATTACTTCAAGTTCTACGATGATCTTGAATTAGCTCTATCATCAAACACTGCCCTACCCGATGGCTTTCCATGAAACCATGCATTAGTAGGCTCATAAATCATTTTGAGCCGTTTCGCTCTTACTTTCGAGATGCACCTGGTAACAAGAAAAAGTTCAAACCAATCCTGAAGAACCTAGAGGATCCCAAGACACTGCCAATACTTCTTTTCTTAGAGGATGTACTACCTTCCATAGATATGTACAACAAAACGTTCCAGGTGAGCTATAATGCTCCGCTCAACACCTACATAAATGAAGCAAGCTTTATTGAGATGTTCTGAAATTGTATGCGATTTATAAATTCTTTTACATTCGGTGTAATCATATGGTAACCCAAATTAAACAGAATGAGTGATGATCGCTTCCTTAATTTCTAATACTTATTAGGCCACCCATTATATTACTCAAGCTCTCATGCCTATTGGTATTGTATGATTTTATTTTCAGAGTGAAAATCACGTAGTTGATGTTGCCCTCACAGCAACAGAGAAACTCCTAAGGTCATTGGCAGGGCGGATCATGAGACCAATGGATGTTGCCGATATGATGGAGTCGAGAAAACTACCAGATGTGTCTCTTCTGCCTGAGAGAGACATTGATGTCGGCCAGAAGGCTCGTATAGCTATCACAGGTATGGGTGATGACTCATCCACTGAGTTGATCACTTCTATAATAACATCATGTAGGGAGTGGATAGAAGCCTTCCTCACTAAGATGTTGAAGACCCTGCCATTTGATCAGATGAAACTATACTCGTTCATGCATCCACCAACACTCACAAATACCTCTGTTTCAGACTGTAAGTACATTCTAGGATGTGACAAAAGAGTGGTATACATTGATAGCCAATCCTTGGGCCAGTGCATTACTAATCCAAAGCTGCTAATACAATAAGGTTGATAAAAATGACTATTATTTAATTGTTATATTCCTGTGACATTGCAGTTGTGAAGCTGATCGAGCATGTACTACCACCTACGATGTTTGAGAAGATGGACACACACAAAGTAAGAGATGAGGTTAGGAATCTACTTGGCACCAGGTATTCTGATGAAAACCTATCACTTCCAACCGATAGATTCTACAGTAAGGTTGTTGGTGCTGACAAACCTGTTCTTAAATCCATACTTCCCTACTTATTATGCTGCCCCAAGTTTAACAGTGGTACAGAGAGGCTGTTCAGTTTATTGAAAGCTGTCCACACAGACACCAGAAATCGACTAGATCTTGATACCATCAACAAGATTCTGGCCATTAAATTTAACAAACTGACACCGATATATGAGCTGGACATTACCCAAGAGACAATAAAGAAATGCAAATCCTCGACAATGCTCTACAACCGTGAACATCAGAAATAAAATTAACAATTAGTCCAGTTCTTAGCTTTTCAATAACTGTTTCATGCAGAGTCTATGTATTACTATAGGCCACATTTAGTGCTACTACCCTACCTCTTACATAATAAATTCTCAGTATTCAGTCAGTTTTATTGCTATAGTTATATAGTTATGGTTTTATATTTCTAGTTTTCTAAAACATTTGCCAAAACAATAGGTGAAAATATAACCCTCAAACACTATAATTTCTATCAATTCTGCTTCGAAATTTTACTCTAAATGATTGAAAATGCGTTGGCAGCCGGACCCCAAACCCCCCAGCTGATAATCTCGGCGCTTCGCGCCTCGGCTCAGGTGCTTCGCACCTGAGAGCTCGGATTTTGCTACCCAAAGGTTGAGAACCCTGGCATAGGGTGGCAATGGTGGAGTGGAATGAGCTATGGGACGAGAGAATGCAACTCTGAGTAGAGTATAGTGGGCATGCTAATTAGCGCCGTCAACCCTTTCATTTTTGGGGATGGTGAGATGGTGCAATCGGTTAGCGTGCTTGCTATTCACTGCCAGGTGATTAGTCCTGCAAGAGTTGTGGGTTCGATTCCCATTGGGGGAGCTTTCAAGGTTGATTGTTCCAGCCGCAAGCACCCTCGGTGTATACCTCTTCATGTTAATACAGTTATCGGTTTAAGTAACATAAAATGTATTTCAAGTAAAATGCACAAATTTGGTCATTATAATTCCTGAGAAATGATCTAGCCTCTCAACACCCAAACCTGCATTGATGAGCAGTACCACATATCACACAAATTACCCCATACAGAAAAAAGTAAGTAAGAACGATGCAACTGAGAGCAAATCGCAGAAAGCTAGCCAACATTCGAAGACAAAAAATTTATACGTAATGCCTGCAATTAAATACAGCTCATAACCTGACCTGAGCTTAAAACTGCTTCTCTTTTCAGACTTTCCCTTTGTGCAACAACAGACTACGGTGCCTGAGAAACTCAATAAAAACATTTCTTTTCAATTAAATATGAGACGCCTAAGAAGGTCTAAGGTAACAGACCATAGCATCGGTGAGAGGACAGTAGTGAATTGACATTCTTCACTTTCAAATTTAATAATCCGCTCCCAAATTTTCTTCAACTTTGATCCCTCATAAGAAGCCCTTGGAAAAATAATTTTCATTGTTTAGTACAGATGTTCTACAGATGAAAACTCTGAATGCTGATATTATGCCAGGCTGAGAACACATCCAGATTACGGATGTAGGAAATAGTTATCTGATAGATTGTTTGAGATTACTGTCACATTTTGGAAGCTAGCCACTCCTAATTTTGTAGTTTAATTCCACCGTTATTCGAACTAACTGGTGTGTAAAACTGCATTGGCTGCATTGAAGTTGGTACGAAGCCCAGATAGTGTCAATACAGGTTTCCATGATCATTTATGAATCAGAAAGCCTCTATGTCATCAGTAAATAGGTCTTTAAAAATTTATCCAAATATATGCCCATCATTTTAATAAGCATATATGTGTTAAGTTAATACATAGTTGGAAAAACAAAAAATGAAAATTGCAAGCTGATAGAAATAATGAAAACATATTCGGGCTACCTACTCAATATACAGAGTGGAACAACTCTTGATTATAATTGGTAAAGTGACTTTCGATCGAACACGATAAACGTATGTGACACTCACCACCATCTGTTCCATCAGGGAGAATGGAACCATGGTTCCATCATTCAGTAAGTTAGTAAGTAAGTAAGGAAGTAAGTGACCCTTCAGTAGACATTTAACACGATGTGTCTGTATATGTGTCAAGTAGGGTTATGGAATACCCTAGGAGCTAGAGTTTAGTTTTGCTACTTTGATGAGGTGACTTAATGTTGGTTAGTGCTTTATATTAGCTAGTCGATTTTGGATTCTATAAAAAGTAAACAGGGTGAATAAATTTTACCCGCCTTCAAAGCGTGTTTTTTAAGAAATGGTTAACTTTTTCTCCTGTGTTTACTTTACTCCTCTAGGGTAGATAATCAGATGCTGCAGTCTGTCAACAGAAAATGTGTCCAGAATCAGTAAAAACTCTTTAGGCATAAAATACGTGTGATGAGCGAAAATCTCAGTTTGGTTGCTAATTTTCATTGATAAGAGTTTCTGGTTGAATTTACCTTCTGAAGGTCGTCTGTATTTTAGTACAACTACCAGAGCGTATAAAGTGTTACAGGTGTTGAAAGTAACAGGGTGTACAACAACAACAGCAAGGTTATTTCCTCACCACATAACAGAGGCCAAATCTAATATGACCAAGCATAGGAAGATAACAATAATAATTCAAAACAACATGATTCCCATTATCGTCCTACTAAAACACTTAGATAACCACTCGTTTATTGTTGTGATCATGATATTATACTATAAGTTTGGTTATAATTAGGTTGCATGATAAGCTATGATTTGAGGACTTGCATCTTTCATTGCTAGAAGATGCTTACTAGGTTTCTTTATAGATATTGATGTGATACGATGAATAAACATTTTCCTAAACGAGTGCATGTTAATTTACATCATAGTTGAACACAAGTTCTTAGATGGTATTGATAAAACATGCAGATATATCAGCGGGTCAGAGCCACTTAAAACAAAGAACCGACTCTTACCAATGGCCAGGCTGTTACACAACAGATATATCTTAGTTTGGGGATTAATTAAAAACATCCACTGTTGTTTAGAATGAGCAGGACTGTTCAAGATACTTCTGTCTAAGAACAGTTCTTTTAATGTATACTGACAGTAATAATTCATTGTTAATAAATTGCTCTTGGCAGTCGTGTACTCATTGTATAAGAGAGGACAACTTCTTATAGTAAGGCTTCTAGGATTATAGATACATTAATATTGGCAACAAATATAACACACAAATAACCAGAGACTACTTGTATGGCAAAAAGCGTCCATTTATGGAGTGAGGGAGAATAATGATACTTGAATAGCTACTCTAAATGTGTTGGTGGAGGGATGCTACATACATACATTTGGGTGGCCGTCGGACGGGGGGGGGCAAAAGTCTGGGGTGCTCAGACTGATACATTCCTAATGATATTTAAATATAAAAAAAGCATCGTCACCACCACCACCAACATCATACCATCAGCAAGTGATTGCAGACAGTAATAACAGCCCATTAGTATTAGAGAAGTAAACCTGCTGAGGACTTTTGGTTCTGTGAATGCTACCTAGCGCATATGATTTCTTCACATGTTTCTAAGCCAGGTAAAGAATGTATTTTTATTTCAACACCCAAAATTTTTAAGCATTTGGAAATAGTTTGTGAAGGTAAGTGAAGCATTTCTGATTATGGTAAATGTTTTTGTTGGTGCTCCAATAAGGCACAAAGCTAGGAGAGTTTCTATAGATACTTTATGTGAAATACTTATATGAAAATTGATTTCTTAATTGACCGACTTTTGTAAAGTCACTATTTTTAGACCACTGAAAGCCAACTCACAAATTCATGGCAAATCCTATGCTTTCCTTTTTTACGTGTTTTGTTTTAAATCTGTAATTGTTTTTTTTATTCTATACATTCTGTATTATCACCTAGTTATAGTCGAAATGTTAAATGAACAACAACATACACCCTTGTTACCACTATCAACTTCTCTAATCAAATATCCAACCTCCCATCAGGCATGAATGGCGATATTTGCAGAGGAGGAGGATGAATTAAGGAATTAAATTTTTATTTTAGCCAGTGCGTCATCTTCCAATTTACAATCATTGGTTAGGAGGTAGCTGACTCTCGTTAGCAGGGAATTCATCAGGATAGTGTGAGGTAAACCTCCAAGGGCTTCGGTGTTTGTTACAAATTTGTGTGTTAATGCAAAATTTTCTCGTATTTGTCATAATTCTTTCTTGTATATCGTGTTTCTAATAGGATTCACTTGATTGTAATAATAATGCTCTACAGTCTACATGATTAACCTCCAAACATTTCCTATGAAAACTAATTCCTCTACCGTATTTCTTATTATTTTAAGATTTCATTAATAATATTATTTATTCTGCATTGAGTTCTGTCTTTCCCAGATGTTACCTAAATTCCTCTCACAATTCTCATAACAGTAAATTTGTTTTGTGTTTAATTGGGCCTGTACCCTACAGTATCCACACTGTGGTACTAAGTTTTCAGGTGGCCAAAACTGTCCTGAACACCAGGCCCAATAAACCTCAGGCTAAAGGTTTTACTCCTATGTTCCAGTCAATCATACGCATGTGTTTTTAATGGGGTTAATAACATTTTTATTTTTCTCATGTTAGTTAATCATAATACATTCCTATCATTGGTTCCAGCTGACACTGGCACATCTATTCTACACCACACAGAGTGTTCACATCAATCAGAGGCGTGTTCAGTATCACAGAGTAACGATCGATCGATCGTATACAGGGATAGTTATTGCGATTAGGCAACCTTCCATCGTACTCTTATAAATTATGATTATCATCGGTGAATTTATCATCCTTGTCCAATCAAATACATAGAAGAAGGTGACAATCCATCATTATTAAAGAAAACCTGAGATCTGTGGTCATGCAGAGATAAACATTGGCATATAGAAGTCTCAGCCACAGGGATCACCATGCATGGTCCCTTGCTCCTTGTCTGGACTTTGCAACTTATCTCTGCGGCACCTTCTCCGACAGTCCTACACACAAGCAGATCAAACAACGCTACATTGAGTTACAATGCAGAGAACGCTCGCTCAGTAAATGAGACAAAAAAGTCCTTCAATGCTCAGGTTAGTTTGAACAATCAAACAGTTAGCTCAGACAAACTGTCAATCAGCTCCAACAGTGGAGCAGCAATCACTGACAATCGAACAGTCAACCACAACACTGCAGAAGTGAACTCAACGTCTAACAATGTTCCAGTCAGCCCGAATAATGAGTCGACGAGGTCTGATAACCGCACAGACATCTTCCAGAATGGGATAGTGAATCCACATGCCTTCACTTTCCACCTCAACAGCCCACACCTCTGTTCTGGGGGCTCTGATATCTTACTATGGATACATTCAGCACCTAAAAACTTCCGCTTGCGCTCACTCATAAGGAGCACATGGGGAAATCCGAAGATGTATAAACATCACAAAGTCAGCCTCGTGTTTCTTTTTGGAATGAGTACAAATAAAACCATACAAAGGATGATTGAATACGAGAGCGAGATATATAACGATGTAGTTCAAGAGACATTTATCGACAGCTATAAAAACTTGACCTATAAAGCAATCATGGGTTGTAAATGGACATCACAGTTCTGTAGTTCTGCTGACTTGGTTATTAAAAGTGACGATGATGCTGTCATTGATGTATTTTTATTATTGCGGCATATACAGAGCTTACGAGCTGAGGGGCGCATGGTTAATAACTCAATTCTCTGCAGCCATTGGAACCACAACCCTGTACAAAGATCTGGTAAATGGATGCTTACAAAAGAACAGTATGCAGACGATTATTACCCTCCGTATTGTTCAGGGCTAGGTTTTGCAATGACAGGTGATATAGTGCCTAAGATGTATAACCAATCCTTCCACATACCGTTCTTCTGGGTTGATGACGTATATCTATCTGGCATGCTTACGAAGGCTCTCAACGTCACCTTTGACAATCATAGCAGCATTTATGGATTTATACCAAAAGAAGAATTTAAAGAGCAAACACAGACCAAGCGCCATGAGTATCATTACACATTCTACCATGTAGGCTATCAAGATATACTTCCAGCGCTATGGAAAAAGATATATCAAAGAGAAATCGACCGGCAGCGTTTTCTTGGATTATCACCTGTTGCTTGACATTTCATTTTTTTGTGCTTAGTAATATTGTATGGGTTTACTACTCTTATGCTTCAAATGTATAATATATACATACAATACATAAATAAATATGTAATATACATTTATAATTCATTTAATATTAATGCAAATTTTTCTCCATCTATGCGTTAGTTTTTTATCCCGTCTGTAGAAGGAAAATACATATCTGCTACAATAAATAGTAATTCTTGGTCTGTTTAGACTGTGAAGTTTCCTTCACACAGATTGGGAGCAGTCAACATACAAACACTAGATGCTAAATCAAGTTGCCAAGTTTGCCCTAGAGAAATCCATCTGTTTCTAAGCCATCTACCGCGGGTGGGATTGAACTTGGGTCTCCGCTGATAACTGCGAGCCCAGCCCCTGCACCTAGCAGGATAATATTGTTGGTTCCATGATTCAAACATCTAAGCAGCTCGACGTACATCAGCTCATGAAAACACAGTGATGGTGAACCCTCAAAATCATCTCCGAAAAATATTGCAAATATTAAAATCCCCTTTGAGACAATGCTTGTAAAAGCGTGATATAATTTGCAAGTAAACCGGCCTGCAGTGGAACATGTTAAGGATTAACAGAATTACTGGATCATAGCTTGGTTAAACTGTAAGCCCATTTATCTTAAATCTGAGAGATGAAATGTAAAACCATCAAAGGTTTCAGCCCGTATCATCCTATATACCTGCCGTAATATACTCAAGAAAATGTAATTACAAAGGTAAACTAAATTGAAGATGGGAAAGTACTCTCTTTTTGAATGGCCGCTGTGAGGAACGGAAATGGTTCCTGCATATACTTCTAAAGTATATGCTGTGAGGAACGGAAATGATACTTAACCTAGCGTATACTTATTGTATATGCTGTCCCACTTTAATGAACTCTAAGTAAATTAGACCTAACGCTCGAGCACCAGCGTACTATCAATTTACAAAAGGAATTAACAACAACTGTTAATTGATGAGAGTTATACTTTATTTACTTCAACAAGTTATAATATATAATATATATATCACTTACTCATTACTGAAAATCGTTAAGGCTCCTGTTATGAAAAATGATACTTAAAAAGTCTGTGCTACTTAAAATTTGACCCTGGCCTCCTTCATATAGGTTTGGAGGGGGCAGAAATACAGGGTTCTGATTGGTTAATTAACAAAAACAGCAACAATTAATCTAAAAATATGTGGTTATTTGCTAACCGACATTTCCTCATAACTAAATTAATGTCACTGTTGTGGTTATACTATAGTATTTCGGTCTGTTGTTGTTTGTTGATATCTGGCACTCAGTCTAGCATCTACTCAGTCTAGGAAGTTACTCTTCTATTTTAAGCTGTTTATGTCTATTTTTGTCGTGTGTTGTAATAGATCATCTTTCAGTCATGGTTTATGACATCAGCTACACTTAATCTGTTGTTATCATTACTTCCTTGATGGATATATTCTGTGTCACGCTGCTTGCAGCTAATTCTGGTGATTGCTATATACCATGGAAGCTACTAGGTACATTTGTATGAACATCTAAATTGTACCATCTAGCATCTGCGGCACCTAATGTAAAGCATCACCGGATTTCCTATTCTCAGTACTGACACCACACACCGAGAGATATTTCCCTCATAGAAAATACTGTTTACAGCAATTAAAATGCAAGATGTAAAAAAGGAAAAGATAGGATTAATCATGTATTTGAGAGTTGACTTTCAGTGGTCTTAAAATAAGTGACTTTACAAAAATTGGTCATCAGCATAATGATTGACAAAAGAGAAAGTTGTCATGTAGAATATTATACTGACGTAGTATGATACAGGTTTATGGCCCCAGTAGAAATTTAAATCAAATTAAAAAAAATTTGGAACCTCCTGAGTTTGAAACTGGTGAGGGAGGGATAGCAATGAGCACAAGGATTGAGGCACAAGCTCCTACAGTACTCAGAGGCTTTTGTTTTGATGTTAGGCTTCAGCATACAGTATTGTAAGATTTCTTAGCCAAATGTATGTGTGGTGTGCGAAGTCACCCGAACATAAATCTGTGCCTCCCATTCAGACTTCTTAACCCAATAGATCAGAATAACTGACATTTATTATGCAACTAGCTGGTTGTCAACCACAAATATCACCAATGATTCCATACCGCATACTAGCCATTTGAAGTGTTTAATCTCAACCACAGAATGAATCGTTACTTGAAGGAATGTTTGATGGTGAAAACCAATTGCCCATGGCTAGGCCAAAAAATCCACATTATATTTGGAACACTTTATATCACAGCATGAAGAACTCCACAGTTGCCTTGTCACAATGCAAATTTTTTTTTAAAACTAAATAGAGTGGCCGCTGTGACCAGGTTACCTGCACAGCATAGAGGCGTTTAACGAATTTCAGGCATTTATTTCAAAAACCTCAATTTCCTGATCGGCGATGAGCATAGATGTCAATTCGCTTTGATTAATTGGATATACCACCAAATGACTGACCACATACTATTTGGAATTTTACATGTCACTTTTTACATTTTACCACATACTAACATTGGCAATGACCAGACATGAGACAGGATCAGAAGTTCACATGTGGCTGCTTCAGCAGACAGCAGCTTTAGCCTCCGGAAATTTTTTCATATTTTTTCCGCAAAATATCGATAGTATGCGCTTACAGCAAGTTCCGCTAATTGAATATATGTTTTATTATTGCAAATGACTCATTTGCGGCGATCCGAATGGAGCTGTATCTTGGATATGTCATAAAAAGAATCATCCCAAAGTTTTCACATTGGCAACTGCAACCGTACTCAGCTTCTCAGAATTGTCTCATGATAAATACATTATTATCCTTAGTCAGCAATATTTATAACCAATTGTAATGATTTATGAAGCATACTTATGAAAATATTGGTAGTACATGAAGCGTGCATGCCATCTTGTACCAGGTCAATCTAGGGCTGCTCCTCCAGTGCTCAGTCACTGCTTCTGCATTGCTGTTATTTGATCGATTGGTATAATAATACATACTTGTGACATTACAGTATTTTATTCAATTCATGCTTGGATTTTTGGGTATAAATATTTGGTAGAACAATACAGCTTTTTACAAAAAAAATAGTAAGGATATATAATAATTTTGTACAAGGATGTCCTAACCAATCATATTGCACCAAAATGTTGAGATATGAACATGATTTGCCCTTTGACAATTGATATTCGATGGAAAACTTGAAAGTATTATCAATAATCAGTACGGTCATTACACAGTTCATGATTGTCCTCCGATTGGCAGTACATCATGAAAACAGACTGTAATAGAGGGTCGAATTCTCGCTACATCTTTATCTAGGATGTGAAAACCTATGCACCATCTATCTAATCTAACGACTCAGACTCCATTACTTGACTTGAAGTCTGCTGCTTAGACTTACATTGATCTATCTTCTCATCTACTCATCATATTCGTATTCATTTTCCTCTGCTTCATTTCCACTGATACTTGGATATGATGCGTAATGAGCAAAAGGCACACTGTCCTCATTGATGGCTTGTTGAGTGCCGGTATAAGTTGTGGCGTCCCATTGTAATGGCTCTTCAGTACTGTTAATCTCACTTCCAGATTCTTCGCCTTCATCCTCGCCTTCAGTCTCAAAGTCATTCTCAACATTATATCCATCGTTAGAATCTTCATCAACAACATGATTTGAATTTTCAGCCATATTGGAATGGTAGCTATTATCTGCTCCCTGATTGGCCCATTCTTCTTCGTCACTGCTGACAGAAGGACGATTTCCATTTTTATGAAGGTTGAAGCCTGACTGGCTGTCTTCATTGTAGGTGTGTTCAGAACCGATTTCGCTGGCACCATCGTCAACAGCGTCATTATCCCAGTTGACTGTCACTCCACCTGTTGAAAGATAACACCTTAGAATTTGAAATCTGAAGAAATGTTCTCGACATCGACCCCTCCTCCAAAATCATTCAAAATAACCAAGCTTTCAATCAAAGTGATTGTTCTTGTTACTGTTTTGTTGGTGAAGATTTCAAGGGAAGAGGTGACAGAGGTTGCAAAAAGAAGCGAAACACAATCAAGATATTTGAAACATTGACCAGTTTAAAAAAACCCACCATTTTCTGGTTCCTCCAGTTCCTCATCAGTGTCTTGTTCTGCCTCGTTATCAACCTCAGTATTATAGCTGCTCACACTCGACGCTGCCTCCCAGTTATCGTTACTGTGCTTCTTAATCCTTAGCTTGATAGGAGGAGGAATAGAGTCCCCGATCTTCAGTTTGATGGACGGATGAGACTTTTCAGCAGGAATTTCCTCCTCTTTAACTTCCTCTCTCGAGGGCCACTGATAGTTTATGAGCTGTTAACAAAATATAGTAAAGCAGATGATATACATGAAAATATCAGTTTTGGTCAAATCAGGGCGATTCATAAACAAATTGAAACATGCGGCTTTTAAGTGGAGGTTGGAGACTGATGAGATGATATGGTATGCTCGAGATGCTTGGGTAATCCGTTTAACAGCCGTAAAACAATAGACCTGTTCAGCTTACATTTACAGTTTTATTACAGTATACTCAAGTGACCAGTAGCGGAGTTATTAAGACAACACACAGCAATTACTGTGGGATGATTAATAGAAAAACCTATAAATTTATGGTACATACCCTGTTCTTATTGATTTTAAGGGACAGAAGCGGTTTCTCAGGCTCATCATCACCTTCACTTTCAATATCCACATCCTCATTCTCTGAATTGTCCTCACACGCAGCAGAGCCTTGGGATTCCAGACCTGATGCTTGGGATTCCGGGGATACCCTCTCACTTGCATCATCGGGCGTGTCCCTACCACCCGTCTCACTACCATCATCAGTTGAGTTTTCATAGTCTGAATGATCTGCGGCTTCAGGGTCATCAACTGATTGTTGCTGACTGAGATGGTCATGTGACTGCTGCCGCTGCTCATATTGGTCTATACTAGATGTTTGAGAGTTTTGGCGCTCAAAGGTTCCATGAGATTCATGGCTCGATTGCCGATTAAAGTTTCGATCATTCAAGGAACTAGCGGAATTAGAACGAGATATTCCCTCTCTTGGCCTTTGAGGCGGCGAGCTGAGATTTTCTGTAATACTGTCATCATTTGGCACAATGTTGCTGCTATTGACAACGTCGACTTCCATATCCTCATCATCCTCATCGTTTGAATCGTTGAGACTGCCTCCACTACCGCTATTGTTCATCGGCAGCTCGGGAGTTTTAATACTGGTTGATAATTGTCTACCATAACTAGTGTTAATACCGTATCCATCATTGGACTCGTAATTCATTGATGAGATCTTAATAGGAGAGCTAGTCATATGGTCTGTAATAATTGGTGGGCTTTTAAGCCCCGGATCATCCATGTCTAAAGTTGGAGTAGGGGGTAGGACAGGAGTGGACGGTTCATGCTGTAATGTGATACCTGGAGTAGGGGGTGTCGGTGGAGTTCCAATACTGATTAGTTCATCTTCACTGTCACTATGGCTATGTTCAGAATGTTTATCATTGTTGACTGACTTCTCTTGTGAGGCAGGTTGTAGAGAATGATCACTTAGCTCGGGATCATCACTTTGTTTTATGAAAGAGTAAGGGCTGCTTGACTCATAATCAAACTTCAGAGTCACATCGCCCTGAGTTATCTCTACACTCGGGCTTTCATCGTCTTCCTCTCTCTCCTCGTTCTCTTTTTCATCCTCATCCTGAGCATCTAAGTCGTCATCATCTGATGTATTTCTGTGTATGCGACTGAGCTTATCATGCTCTTCTAGTCTATCAATATTATGCCTTCTTCGTTTTCGTTTTTTATCTCGAAGTTCTTTGGGAAGTTCAGATTCTTCGGGATATACTGAGCGCCGTTTAGCGGCTCTCATCTCTCTAGCCTCTCTGGCAGTCGCTCTCTTCACCCTCTTAATTATATCTGGTTCCGGTTCCGCCATGAAGTGTGATTTGTGTTGTAGATATGTGGGTAGGTTAGGAGATGGCGGTTTAGCTTCTAGTTTTTCTGGGGAAGCTTCCTTCTCATATTCCTCCTCTGGTTCTTGTACAGGAGGTGGGTCTGGTGACGGTTCTGGTGATGGTTCGGGTGTAGGGGAGGGTGGTGGTGTCGGGTCTTTGGCTGGTTTAGTATATCTGATTTTGAACATCTCTGAAACACAAACACATGACACAATGAAGTTTGGAATGTTCTCATTTAATCCCAATAGTCTGCTGGAATAAGGCAAATAATTGCAGTCGAAAATAACTTCTTTTTTTCATAGATTTGACCAACATATGAGCACTTGACCTCAACTCCTCACTATTCCATGAGCCAGTAAACAATTTATCTCTAGGTTGTAAAATCTGGACTTATAGATGTTATTTTTGTCTGAACATCTCAAGGTAAGCCCTACTTAGTGAGAGACAGATATTGATTTATTGACTGTTAGGATTAGGTTATGGATTAATGAATCCAACTAATTATCCTCTTCCAGGAACCTTTGAAGGGATATCTCTATAAACCAAACACTGCAATGCCTAGTGAGAATAGGAACTGAATGGCCATCACCTACATTGATCTTCTGTTTCCGGTTAAAATCACTCTCTGGTCAAGTCCACAGCATGGATTAAAATACAACTTTACAAAATTACATATAAGACAATATAATTAGCTTAAATATTCCTTCTATTATTATAGGCAGAATTAAATTTGGGTGACTTTGCTGTAAGCAAAACTAGAATTCAAAAATAAAATTCTCTACATATTCGTTGGCTCACCAATATCCTGTTCTGCGAGCAGCTTGTCATTGTCTATTGCCTCTTTTTCATCATCCAGCAGTAGTTTGGCTATGAGTAAGTCTTCAGTTTGATCAGTAGGTGTCATACTTTCCTTCCACAGATATGGCCTGAGCCTGTCTGTTAGCTCTTCTTTATCTAGCACCTTATCATGAGCGGTAGTTTCATACAAAGTCTCCTCTGAAAAATAACATTGTAGCATATTGGTGTCAGGTGCTTATTGTATATGGTATAATTGCTCTTTTTGTGCATGTTTGTATTAAATTGATGTAACTTCTGCTTCTAATGGTGTGCACAGATACCCTTGGTGGCAGACTGTAGCAGAAGTCAATCACAGAAGGATGAATGCTACTTGAAAAAAAACGTGCTTGGAGTCGCAAAATCAATACATGTCTTTAATTTGCACCAAAAATCAAAGCCTCGGAATAATCTCGAGCTGAAATCGTTTTTCAGGAGAAGATAACACAGAAAATCACTGAACTTTTATTTTCTTTCTATTTGGTTTACATGGACTTACCTTGGAGCACTCGATACGCTTTATATGGCTCTGATTTGTAATACAAGTGATATCGGAGTAATCTCTCTTTGACTTGACGAGCACTGAGGAAAGGCTTCTTGTAGTAATCCTGACGCACTAGTATCTCCTGATCCTTTTGTATCTGACCAAGCAGCCTGAATATCAGAGGACAGAATAGAAATAATGACGAATGGGGAAAAATTTTATAACTGTCCTGGCAATTTGTTAAGAAATTCTTCCTGTAAGATTTGTCTGTTTTTAACTTTCTCAATACAGTTCCTTTTGATCATCTTCCAGCATTGAGCAGTAATTTTGCAAGATTATTAACCCCAAATTAATTGAGTACCAAGCATAACTAATAGTCTAGGCTTTGGAGACACTCAGCAAGATCACTAAGCTCAAAATATTTAAATACTTGACAGCCTGAGTTGGTAGGATGACTACAGTAGCCTGATGACAACAATGTAAAGTTGCCACTCATCAAACTATGACTCACCTATCAGACACCCGTTTACTGGAGAACATTGGCACTTTAGGTTTCTTGGCAGAAGGTAGAGGTCTGCTGGGAGTTTTAATATTGTTTGTTTGTGGAGGTACAGGTAATGTTATCTGCGGAGCTGCAGGCCTAGACTGAGGTGCTGGTACAGAAGGTTTAGAAGGTAGGGGCCCAGTAGGTATCACCGGTGTAGTGGCTGGACTACTGGTACCTCGAGATGCAGGTCTACGCCTACCACCTTATAAGTGGAAGAATAACCGATAATGTGTGTGTATCTTGATATGGAAGCATAATGACATGGCATTCATTTACAGAGAGGTAGTAGGTAGCACTGGGGTTATTATTTAGTACTAAACACAGCCAATTTTGTAGGGAGTATATTGTATTGAATGCAGTAAAAGAGTCAGGAAAAGATTTAAGAATAGAACAAGTATTGACAAGATGGTAAAGCAATTTATTGACCTTTTTAATAACGTAAAACAAGGTAGCTCTAACAGTATGAAATGTTAATAAATCATGTAACGGTAAACATTCTGAGTTCTGCGTCACATACTGACACCAACATGTTTAACAGACAAGTTGTCATACTTTGCATTTTGGTATTACTGACAAACATAAGGCAAATTTGAGCACTTCCAATTCATACATACCCCTGCCTGGGCGCGATCTGGAAGTATTTTGAGGTTTAGGAGTTGTTGGCTGAGGCTGCAGTCCACCAGCGGCCTGCTGCTGTTGGGCTTGCTGCTGCTGCCGAACAAACACATTCTGCAGGATGATGTTTGTCTGCTGGACAACAAACTCATGCTGTGCTCTAGCTGGCATCTTAGCCATTATCTCTACAAATTCTTTCTTTTGGTTCTCCATCAGCTGAATGTTGTATATTTGGGTGCCGACCTGTAAGAAAAAAAATATATAGCTGAGGGGTAATATACACATCAACGCTGCAAAGCGTTGACGATAGTTCTACTGTTCTGCGCTCACATGAGGGAACGTGGGCATAATTATGTGATGGTGATTACTCTTTGCTAATAATAAGTCGTGATGATATATCTATGAAGTTATGGTTACAGTATTGAGATTACAGCTGTGTTGTGAATTTGGGTCAATAGATCTCATCAAGATAAGATAAGATAATAAGAGTAAAACTTCACGTTTCATCCAGGAAATGTCAGCATCGGCAATTTCATAAAACTATATATTATTATGTTTTTTATTTTTGAATTGTCTCCTCATTGACACAGTAATGATAACTCCTTTGCTTTAAAACAGAGTTATCCGAGATAGATGATGACATACCTTGACATTAGAGAACGCAGCTATTACATTCATAATGTTGTTGGCTGTAACAGTTTGGCCACCACCAGGAACTGAAACAAAATAAAATGTTAATTTACCACTATTTAATCATTGGTATCTGATTAACACAGACAATGGTTTTCCAAGCCAGGCAATATTTCTGTCAAGACTTTGCGGAAGAGAAATATGGATATAAGTAAAGACACTGGAAGAGATTCATGTTTTGCAAATCACTTTCATTCAATATCCATATCCATGAATACACAAACCTGGCTCTACAATCTTTTTGCTTGTGTCTGCGCTTGCACTTAGTTGAGCTAGTCCAGGTTGAAGCATCTGTGGGGCTTGCATCATGCCAGGCTGTGCTGTGTTAGCTGGAGGCACGGGTGGTCCAGGTGGCTGGAGAGGTGCTGGAACTGAGGCAGCACCAGCTGGCTGCATCTGTCCACCAAAAGCCTGCTGCTGAGGGTTAGGAAGCCTAGGCTGAGTACCAGGTGCTGCTCTCTGAGCGTACATCTGAAACTGCTGCCTTACGTTGCTCATGACGTGCTGTTGGGCTTGTAATAATGATGACAATGCTTTTTTTCCTTGAGCGTCCAGATCTTGCTTTCGTTTGAGTATCTCGATTTGTTCGTTTATTTTATTGAGCAGTTGCTGAGTTTGAGGCGTGACTGTTACTTGGGTATTTCCTGAGGGGAAACTCATCAGCGGTGTTTGAGGGGTTTGAACCATAGCGGCGGAAGTACTTGGTAAAGAATTCAGTTTTTGTTGACTAGATAAAAACGGTCCATTAGTTACAGGGACCATTGATGGCAAAGACATATTGTTTGGCTGTGGCTGAAGTGGCATCGCAACATTTGCAACTTGCATGGCACCAAAGTTAGAGTTTGGGGGTTGAATGGGAGGCTGGCTAACATCGACTGGCACAGCAGATACAGGGGGCATAGACTGAGGATGAGATACAGCCTGCAGCTGGTTAAACTTCTGATTTGTATGTGGCATGTTAGTCTGCGCCATCGTACTGGGTATTGGTACACCAGACTGAAGGGGCACCTGTTGCTGCTGGGATGTCATAGTAGCTGGCAGTGCCTGTCCAGGTGGCATACTTCCGAGCTGAATTGGTTGTGCTGTAAAGACTTGCTTCCCACCAGCCTGTTGCACCTGGCCGACAGGCTGTTGGATGAGCAGATGTGTACCATTAGCCGTCTGTATGATTGGATATAGCTGTCCATTTATTAGAACATGTTGTATTCCTTGTGGTATCAATACATTATTAGGACCTGCTGCCACACCAGGAGGCCCTGGGATCTGTCCATCTACTTTAGGAAGAATTTGTGGCTGACTTCAAAATAAAATAAAAATAAAAAGGCATTAATTTGATTTATTTTTAATGTATTGATGTTGATATAAAAATATGTAACAATGTTTTCTAAATTTCAACAAGACATCTACAAAGCCTCTCATCAACCATCAATGACATGGTGGTTGTTTCCTGCGACTTAGTAACTAACACCACGACAAACGAGTATATTCATCTGGATGGTAGGGCAGTGTAACTTCTATATTATTTCAACTATCAGAACATTATCTAGCTATTCTAGCTGATTGAGTAATTTCGGATAACAATGTACATACTCAGTCACTGTTAACTGAAAGCTCAACTATAGCTGTCACTTACTTTCCATTGCCTTTAGGTTGTATGTTTGGAAGCCCTTTAGATAGATTTGATGTTGCCGTGCTCGTGGTGGTTGTAGTGGTTGGGATGGTCACCCTCACTGGAGGAGTAGGGGTAGCCGTAACCATCGGCCTCACATTGTCTTTATTACCATTTGTCTGCAATATTATTATCTATGTATTCAACTGATTGTCTTTGTAACAATCACGAGTCACAAGTGATTACAAAGGTATAAGTAATAAAGTAAGAATAATGTGGTGATGCGTGCGAGTGCGTATGTCTCAATCTTTTTCTGAATACTTCCACATACATTAATACCCAATTTCTTCTGCCGCTCGGGGCAAGAGTCTGGGCCACTAATACTAATTAATACTGCTCTTTTCTCCTCGGTTGGATAAAACGGATCACCCGATAGGATGGCCCAGATAGCTCCCGCCTCGTTTGGTTAAAAATGTACAATATGAGAAATCAGGTTGTATGTACTCTTAATCATGCAGAACATACCACTTGTGTTGCATTTTGAAGGTTTGCAGGAGTATTTGGTGTGACAGTGTCACTATTTTCCATTTACAAATGAGTAAACCACAATCAGAAACTGATTCAAGGAGTTGTCTTGTCCTACACAAACCCAGCTAGTTTCGCAAAAGTCTGACAGTCCTTGGTAAACCAATCTATCAGGTTGACTCCTGTTGCTTACTTCTAAGATCACCACCTGTCATATACAATAACATAATTTAGAAATAGGAATTACCATCATGAATCACAATGAACATAGGTCTTATCTGGTAAATCAATACAATATTTGAGAGAAACAGTGCATTAGCAGATAATAGCTGTATCAGGGGTAGTAACACTACAACCTAAACAAATTTATACTCAAACTTCATCTCTTTAAAAAATATTGTGGAATTTTAATATTGAAATTGATAGATTTGAATGGGATTATCAATTCATTCACAATATTCTTCAGGCTCTAAAGCTTTTGTATGAAAACTCCTCATGTTGCTACCCCTAATGAAGGCAAATGACAAGTGCTCGCCATCTTTGATAGTGGGAATAATAGAGATTGGTGGCCGAGCTTCTGCAGCACAAATACAAGGTAATAAACTGTTTTTGGTCATTCTATCATATCACAATTTGTTGCCTGACATTTGACAATGTCATTGTTACTTTCTTTTTGCCCAGTTGTTAAACGATGTGCACAAAAAAAGAAGAGTGTTTCCGGGATCACCTGCCAGAGTTCATAAAAAATACTGTCATCAAAATCCAGGGCTTTTAACAGCAGAAAACTCATCTGGAACCACTGTTCAGGCCATACAGCCACTGGGAACAGTGGTCATGAACATATTGACATGCATTGGTCCACAACAGTTACTAATACACATAACATTAGGGCTGTGATAAACAATAAATTGTAGTAGAAAGTACTCACCCAAGTTACTTTGGTCGATAGCTGTATTCTTATTGGTGGTTCATGGTTTGATTTGACCTATGAACCTCATTTGCATACGACGTCACAGCATAAATAATAATAGCATGGAGAAGTGACCAATGATATCAAGTGATTGCCAGGTTCCTTCAGTTCCAATCAGTTGATTATGAGTTGCTCTCATTGATGTTTTGTATCTGAGACTGGTGCTAATAGATTGTAGTATAAAGGCAACAGAGTGAATATAAGCTCTCCATATAGCCGTATAGAGTGTATAAGCTACCAACAAGCTAAGCAAATACTGTGAAACGCTCAATATAGTGAGGTAATCGACTGTCAGTCCAGTGTCTGAGCTGGTGAGTGTCACACTACTAACCTGTCCTATGGTGGTGTATTATCAGTAGTATTATTATAGTGATACTATTACTACTACTAAGAGTGAGACTTTCCTCAAGCCTGTAGTGTATATATTGTTGTTGCCATGTTCAGAATCAACCACCAAAAAAGCACCAAGGGTAAGACACAACTTGGATGTGGAGTTGTGGCTGTTCATTCCGATCATAGAGAGTAGACAAAAATACAGGCTTGCAAGCCCCCACACAACAGCCAACAATATGTATGTAATGTATGATTACTTCTCTACTCTAAATCTAGCAAGTAGAGTAGTAACCAACAACATGAATTCTGAATTAAGCAGTCTAATCTATTATCATATATATATGTGCACTGCATTCTGCCTGCTTCGTTAGATGCGTTTGCAGGCCTGTCTCAATTTGGTGGTACAATGACGCTGAAGTGTATGTCATCAGCGGGATCATGCGGTTTTATGACCCATATTCTGCATGGATGTGCATTGTTATGATCAAGTTTCTTAATGAGAAGTTCACTTTCATGCTTTTTGGTTTTTTACTGCTTGTCTTGGTCAGTTAGTAAACCCATGATATGATATGGATAAGCCTATCAACTGTCCTTTTTATCCAGCAGAGGGCTGAGAACAAATTACGCAAGAGATCTCAGGTTTAATAAATGTCTTGTTCTCCTTATAGTCATTCCATGACCGTCACATGTTTTGATGCCACCCACTTACCCTTACCAATACAATTGGAGTGTGGATAATTATAGCTGTTGATGGGTTCCCTTCACATATAAATGACAACATTTTGCACATGCTATACATTCTCGTTGTAGGTTGGTAGCTTCTGAACACACTAGCAAACTTAACTGGTGTTGAGCACAATAGTCGAAAATGTGTATAGGGGTAAGTTCAGAATTGGTTAACATTTGGTCTACTATATTATATTGAGGCAATGGTCTGTACTCATCGTTGATAGTGGGCCTTATAACATGACAGTAGTTGATGAGGTATCCTAGTTGCTACCGGTCACATAACATTCCTCTAACACACATGTTGCCTGGTTCTTACTTATGCGGACAGTTCTCCCTGTTAGTACACAGCGCGTCCAGTAAATCAGTGTGTCAGATCCGGTAAGCAGGACACCATGCTTTACTCGTCCGCCCTCCTGTTTCAAGAACCATCCACTGGTGTATTACTGTTAGGTGTGGTTTACACTTCGTCGCCTGGAAGACGAGTAAACAAATCATAACATGAAATGTGAACTTACGGGGGTCAAATGACTCCTAGTATGGGCATCTTTCTAACTTCTGGATATACTGGAACCCCATTCCTCAGGGTCTCACCAACTTCTATAAAAATCGCCATTCATTGTAAGCATTTGTACTGCAATGCTGATACTGTATATTTTTACTGGATTCATCTATATATATAAACACTGTGGAGGGGTAGGCTGTGGCACTGCCATGTGACCCAGTACCTTGTCATTTGATTGACTTATTTTGTAAATGAGGGAAAACGGGCTGCTTTATTCTCGGCTAACTACAAAAATATCCACTACCACCAATGAGGTCATCTATATGTAAATATTATACTGAGTACTTCTGATGTGAGTCTGATGAGTAGAGGATATGAGAGTGCATGTCTCAAGGCTCAGTAGTAATGTGTTGCTAGGTTACATCATGTGATAATAACTGGAAACTAAGCACTGTGATGTAAGTAAGGAGATTGTCAATCACTGGTAGGCCGCAAATAATGCTAAATTATCAAGAGATTGCAAAACTCGACATAGGCCCTCCCTGTTCTTTAGGTAATATCACCTCCGGATTTTTAATTTATCTTACTGTTGCACAGTTGCAGTTGAGTACTTTTTTGAAATAATTATTTATATCGGAGTTCCACTGTGTCAATCAAAATATTACAATATTTTAACCTTGACTGTGATAGTAACTAATGACTGGCATCCTGTGAATTATTCCAGTATTTAGGATGGATTGATACTATAGCTATGGAGCTAAACAAAATGTGTTGTCTGATAAATCCGACTGGACGTGTGTCTGTCTAATTATACACTCCTTATAGTTGCTCCCAGCGTCTGTGAATGTGTTACCTCAATATGAGTCATAATCATAGTCGACATAACTTACTGATGATGTATTAAGGCCTAGGCCTCTCATCGTACCTCAAAATGCGCAAATAGATTTGTTGTTAGGAAGCGTCACCAAAGTGAGCTTTGAATATATAAGTTACTCTGTGAGAGATCTGAAAATGAGTAATATCCATCTATGAATGTTTTTAATGCTCTATGTACCGCAAATAAAAACACAAGATGTCTACACATATTGGTATATAGTGTTGATATCTGTAGCTGTGAAATCCAGCGTATTAATATTGTGAGTTTTCCTCACAATATTGTCAACTGTGTTACCAGATATAATAATTATTGAAGCAACCAGGTAGGGTTGGATTTACCCTCCCTGAAGCAACCGAAATGAGTTCTTATCACACATTTACCTAAGTTGTTGTCTCTGTTTTGTTTTATAGCTAGCATGCTGCGTGACCAGCGCTGCCTGCAGCCTTTGCTGCTCCTGCTGTCCGAGCTGTAAGAACTCGACCAGCTCCAGATTGATGTATGGACTGATACTTCTACTAGGAGCCATCGTATCTTGTATACTTCTCGCACCCGGCCTCAGAACGAGTCTAGCTAAAGTATGTCTATTTAATCAGTTTGTTCAGTTGAGCACAGATAGGAGATTTTTTTAAGATTTGCAAATTTCATTTTGCTGAGGCTGCATTGATCACTCCTTGCTGCAATTGATGTACAAGTAATTATTCATACTACTTGCGGCTCCCCTGTATGTTGTATGCTTTTAACTGTGAAGTTCCACCTTCTAGAGTCTGTGGCGATACAGTTTCAGACTGGTATTATTTACTCTCATAACTATAACCACTCTTTCTTTTATGCTTTAGATTCCATTTTTGTGTGACGGGGTAGCCGACCCATTAACGGATATTGGTATAAATATAGATGGCGTAACTGACCCCATATTCAGATGTGAGCTGGTTGTAGGTACACGCGGTGTGTATGCAGTGTGCTTCGGACTGGTGATATTCTTCGCCTTCATGAGTATTCTCATGATATGTGTGACATCATCACACGATCCTAGAGCCGGATTTCAGAATGGGTGAGTGGATTTATTATTAGCTCGCTTATGCTACATACACTATTAGATGAAGATATCTATTTGCAAGTTTTGAAGTCACAACAATCAGTACCAGCAAAAAAGTGGTGAAAAAAAGTCCATGAAAACCTAGGTAATAATAATAATAATTTGCAGAAACCAAATAATAAGCGAGTTTCAAGCTCTGTTGTAAATGAATTGGTTTTGGTATTGCCCTATGTTCCCACTGACAAGTGATCGATACCTAGTCTTCAACTGTATAATAGGGTTGAATCTTTGTTAGCTGAGGCCGGCCGGTGTTAACAGAATATCTGTCTATGAACTACATATGTGGCTGCTTTATGTATATCTTTACTTATACCAAGTTGTGTAACCCATTTCAGATTTTGGCTTGTCAAGATCCTCATGGTGCTAGGTGGTATTATCGGCGGGTTCTTCCTCCCCTGGGACAAGATGGCCACTCCCTGGATGGTGATTGGGATGATTTGTGCGTTTGTGTTTATACTGATCCAGCTTATACTTCTTGTGGATCTGGCCTACACTCTAAACGAGTACTTCCTAGAGAAATACGAGGAGCACGATCACAAGGGATGGTACATATGTAAGTTTGTATATCAGAGATACTACCATAACAACATTGTGACGATGGTCCACAGTATTTATGTGCTCATGTATCTTTGGGGCATGTATGAAATCAACTTGTGTTTTTATTAGTTTGTATCAACCACTCATTCATTTGGAATGGATGAATATTTTAGACCAAATGGAAGATCAGATCATGGGAGCAATTTGTTGTTATGTTATTAGTATTTATATGTTTCCCTTTTAGGTATGCTGCTCTTTACGTTTATATTCTATGCTGTCACTATCACCGGTATGGGATTAATGTATCACTTCTACGGAAAATCTGACGATGTAAGTTTGTGTGAAAGTAGTACTATCTTACTTCTGAATGATATACTGTCCTCAGCCCCTAATAACCTGATTGCTCCATTTGACCTCAATACTATATACACACTTTACACGATAAGAAACTTGGAATTACTTTTCACTGTATTCCACTGTTGAAAAAGAGCATGATCCGAAAATATTAATATCACATGTTTAGAGCATGTCACTACTCCAGATAGCTAAATTTAGTTGTGTATGCTTGTTTTGACATCCTGCTCGCAAGTAGCTACAGTATATACCATCGCTGAGTCATATACTTGTTATAAACAAATAAGTCATGCCCAGCCATTCAGAACTTATTTATTTCCTCTTTATCTCCATAATCCTGTCACCTTACTACTAAACCACTGTGATCGTCATTACCAGTAATATAACTAGTAGTATACATCCTTAGATTAACGGAGGTACTAAAATATATTCATTGAGTCTATGCCCTTATATTGTGATATAAATATCACAGAGTAAGGATATATATATATATCCTTACTCTGTGTAAATATGGTCACTCCTAATTTTAAACAGCTTAGGCAATTTCAAGACCCTGATTTTAGTTCAACCTATGACGATCTATTCCAGGCATGACTGCTCATTTTTCTTGACCTGTAAAACATGACTGGGGAAATTTGTTAATCCAATAGTTCTATTATTACTCCTGGGCATAGCTCTTCTTGGCCGTGGCTGGAACTTTGTTTCAGCTCTATGATCACTTTTAATGTTGTGTTTACAAGTTGTGATATTGTCTGATGTTGTGACAGTCCTGGTCCTCACAAGAAGATGTTATGGTCCTCTGATCCTAAGATGTGAACTTCTTCCTCTTACATTTATGAGTTGATGCCTCATTTTCCTTTCTCTTGTATATTGCAGCCCTTGGACCACCCAGGATGTACGAGACACACAGCCTTCCTAACAGTGAACCTTATACTGATAGTAGTCATATCTATTATGTCTATCCTACCACCCATACAGGCTAGGAACCCTAAATCAGGTCTGCTACAGCCAGCACTGCTCTCAATGTACATCACATATCTCACATGGTCTGCCATCACCAATGACAATCGTAAGTCAGTTATACAATGCTGCAAAACTATCATAATATTTGTGTTGTGTTTTGGTTTAGCCTGGTAAGATTACTATGAAGTTGTTTTGATGGAATCTAGAGATTATAATGATTGATTTGTCATTGTGTGATTCTGTGACTCACTGGTGGACAGAACTAACTAATTTGTAAAATCGAATTAAGATTGGAATGCTTTGATTGAACATTTAGGACTAATTACAGGTGCAGACAGCATTTGGGAGTTTGATAGATTTCAATAGATGGTTAATATTGTCTGTAGTGCCTATAGAATGCTACTATCTGTGCTAAGCCTGAGAAGTATGATCATGAGGGCCACATTACTCCCACCAATATTGCATCTGAGTTCGGTGACTGCTGAATTTGTAGCATATTTGTAAATAGTACCCATCTTTATTTTATAACAATTGTTGGTACGACATAATCTTTACACTATTTTACAGTGTGTAATCCATCATTGACGGAGATATACATCAATCTCGGTGGACCGAACAACACAGCTACAACATCAGAAGCTAACACCTGGGGTCAGCAGTTTGATGCTATCAGCATCATAACTCTTGTAATCTGGTTTGCAGCCATCCTATATTCAAGGTAAGGACCAAGAAGGATATGCAAAAAGAAGGCAATGTCTATTGTTTTGCACTTGCGCTTCATAGAGTTGTCCTCTCTCTGAACTTATAGAGCAAGTATGGGACAACTCCGAAATGTAAAGATTGAATCTCTGTAGCCTACTGGTGTGATAACAGGAATTTTCGGACGCTAGAATTTGTGTTTTTTTCAATTCATTTATCACCAAAACTAACTTGACCGTGCAGTTATAAAGCGCCGATCAGTTATATAAAAATTAAGTTATATTATTTCCAGTTTGAGAAATTCATCACAGACGAATATGGGTAAACTGACTCTACAATCTAACCAAGAGGACACAAACCTAGCAGAGTCATCTGGTGATAAAGAGAGAGGCATACAGGAAGTGTATGATAACGAGAGTGATGGCGTGGCTTACAGCTACTGCTTCTTTCACTTCATGTTCTTCTTAGCATCGTTCTATGTGATGATGACTCTTACTAACTGGTACCAGTAAGTTAACCTGATATCTCTCATTCCTCGCCTATATGATCTCAGCCCTGTTTGCCTGATACCCTTCTGAGTTCTGATTTTAAAGAGAACAGTTCAATCTAGAAAAAAGGCATAGGTCAAAGCTGTATATCAGCTAACACATACATGTCAAACCAGCATTGGTCTTTCACAAAACAATTTTCATAAAACTAGAATGAAAATTTGTTCATCAGTTCAAGTATCAGTTCAACTTAAAATAAGAATGGTTTTGCATAATATGTATTACGTATGTATACTATCACAATTGTACACTAACACTAAAAGAGCTTGCCTTATCTGACTCCATTGTGATTATCTGATCTATAATTGTAGGCCAGCCGCTGCTGAAGACGGGCTTATTGTGCTGAATAACAGTCTGCCTGCTATGTGGGTGAAGATCTCCTCTACATGGGTGTGCATACTTATATACGCGTGGACTTTACTCGCTCCTGTTATACTTAGTGATCGAGACTTTGATTAACATAAGTCCTGTGACTGTAACCAGGGAAATATTCACTCTGCTGCAACGTGCTCTAGAGATTACTAGCTGCTTAAGCTGGAAATCGCAACTTAGTGATTCCGAAATTAAATGTCATTGATACTCTGCGCCTAGAAAGACATGATGCATTGATTTAGACTTTATCATTATGAGACCAAATGCTCTATGAAGAGGCCATATGTAGTTTTCCGCGCGCTTGTTTGGTATTGCTGTGCAGTATGTTTTACCAAAACTTTATGAAATTAACTGTTGCTTAGTTTGTTATGAAATCTCTGCATTATGGTCTTAAATTTCTGGATATGTATCTAGCTTCGATAGCATGTAGAAAATGTCTCTATGTTTCAACAAGAACCTTGGTTTCAATAACACTGCTTCCTCACTTTTTTACCGTTATGTTTATCATTATATTTTAATATTTTGTATCAATAAAGCTTATACAATATGTAAATATAACTTCTCTCTTGTTTATTTGACCAGTTCATGTATGCCTTCATTGAAGGACACTGCTATAATATAACTGGATGCTTTTCTTTAGTGAAAATTCAAGATAAAGCTTGGCATTCTTAGTATTCCATAGTATAATTCTGCAGTCTGAGTGATATTATCAAGTGATCTGATAAGAAGGTCAGGATGTCATGTCAGCAACGACTTGGAAAAAATTTCCTCATTGTCAGTGTTATACAGGGGGGTCTTTCAATTAGAAAGAGTGATCCTTTACTAAAGCAAGTTATCACTATCACATCGCTCAAAATGATCACTCACTTGGTGTTTCAATTAGAGAAAATCGCTCCCAAATCACTCATTCAGAATGTATATAGTTCCATCAAGTGACTGAGCGATCTGAAAGCGAGACCCCTAGCAGGTACCGCTCACTCACTGAGTGAGCGATAAGATGGCGATTTTGGCAGTTTCTAATTGAAAAACCCCCCTGGAGGGTCTTTCAATTAGAAACAGCAAACATCGCAATATACCTGCTAGGCTCTTGCTTTAATATCGCTCAGTCCTTGATGGAACAATGATACTTTCTGAGTGAGCGATTTGGGAGCGATTTTGTCTAATTAAAAGACCAAGTGAGTGATCATTTTGAGTGATGCGATAGTGATAATTTGTATTAGTAAAGCATCGCCATAGACTTACAGAGAAATTTTCTCTTACAGATAGATTTATCTATTTTTTTTTTTTTTTACACTTTTATTGGCAGTCTATTTCATTCCAGTAGCGGAATGTTTTCCGAATAGTGCCGAAAAAAAAGGAAAAGGAAAAGAGAAAAAAAGGAAAGCTTGAGACTGAAGATGAGTTAAAATGTTTCAGCAGTGAGGTGGAAATAGATAGGATGTCTTTGAGAAGAGAGAAAATAAAAATGTTAAGATATTTTCATTATAGTATTGTGCAGAGGCAAAACTTGTTGCAGAGATAAAAAGATAATGTTATAATTGAAACAAAAGATATTTGAATACGCCAGATTTAAATGATGTTACTTTGCTCAGTGAGCGTATTGACAAAGGAAGATTATTAAAAGATGAAGCAATTGCAATGTTTAGTTTATCATTAGGAGGTAAAATAAGAAAATTATCGCGCTTGGGGTATCTTCGATTTCTAGAAAGAAAAAGATCATTAATATAGCTAGGTGTGATGTTTTACATTATTCTGTAGGCATAGAGAGAACTAAAATATATAAGAAGACTAGGAAGTGGCAATATTTTTAAAGTACGACATAAGAAAAACGTATTTGATAATTGAACCGGATTGTAATGAATATTTGCAATAATTCTTAGCGCAGCTTTCTGATAAACATAAAGTGAATCTAGCTGATATTTTGGACTGATATTCAAGAAAAATTGTATTCCATTTATGATGTGGCAATGTATGAATTGAAAGTAAAACTGTCTGGCTGATTGTGTGGTCAAAAATGTTCTGCATAATTGTAACAAAATGGTATTTTTTTGTATTTTAGTTTTTATATATTCAATATGATTATCAAATGACATCGAATCACTAATTGTAAATCCGAGTAGTTTAGTGGTAGATGATCGTAACAGGGTGGTATTGGAGAATTTTAAATCAAATTTATGTTTTGCATTGCCAAAAACAAGGTAATGGGATTTTTTTATATTTATGGTCATCCGATTATTATAGCACCATTCTTGGATGACACCCAAGTCACCCCTACAATGTTGCTCCAGAGACTGTGGATCTTTCTGATGGCATATAAATACAGTATCGTCTGCGTACGCATAGGCAGTTGAGGACATATCATTTATGAACACAAGAAATAAAGTTGGAGCTAAAATTGAACCCTGTGGGACACCTATGTTAATTGGTTTTTTTTTCTGAAGCAATTTGATTATAAAATACATATTGTTGCTGGTCATCAAGAAATGATTTTATCAACTTCAATGAGGGACCAATTATTTTATAGGAATCATGGTTTACACAGTCGAAAGCCTTACAGAAGTCCAAGAACATTCCTATAACACACCTATTTTTTTGCTTCTGGTGGAGCGCATTTGACACCACTTTATGTACAGCATCAGAGCAAGAGTAATTACTTCTGAATCCTGATTGAAGAGGGTGAATAGCTTTTATGTCAGTCAGGGGGGTCTTTCAATTAGAAAGAGTGATCCTTTACTAAAGCAAGTTATCACTATCACATCACTATCACATCGCTCAAAATTATCACTCACTTTGTGTTTCAATTAGAGGAAATCGCTCCCAAATCGCTCACTCAGAATGTATACAGTTCCATCAAGTGACTGAGCGATCTGAAAGCGAGACCCCTAGCAGGTATCGCTCACTCAGTGAGTGAGCGATAATATTGCGATTTTGGCTGTTTCTAATTGAAAGACCCCCCAGGAATGTCATTAAACATTTATTTATATGTTTTTCAAAAATCTTTGACAATATAGGCAGAATCGATATAGGTCTGTAATTCGATGGATCATTCGGATCTCCACCCTTAAAAACAGGGGTTACTCTAGCTGTCTTCCAACATTTGGGGAAATCACCCTCAATAAGAACCTGATTGAAGATGTCGGTCAATCTATAAGTCTATGAGCATCGCTCATTCAAATTGAAAGACCCCCTGACTGATCGAGGTCCGAGGAGTAGTAAGGGGTTTACTCCTTGTTGTTGATGATAAATAAGAAACATATAATATCAAATTGGAGTTGTGTTGTATGCTAAAGAGGGAATAATAAATCTAGTATCATCAACTTGGGTTTTTTTATCCAATCATCAGTCACCTTTTATTTACTTCGTGGTTTGAAGCAAAATTTTGACATGAAGAGCGTGCACGAATTGAAAAATAACAAATACACTGAAGGATCTTGAGAATTTGTTTTCCTGCATAATATTACTATAAATACCTCAAACCATTATAGGTTTTTATGTGAAGAAGAAAAGAACCATGGACCAGAATTGTGATTGCTGTTCTACTCAGCAAGCAACAAGAGTATGCTTCAGTTGTGACCCGTCAGGTGAGTTTTTGTTTCTTTATCATTCATTCATTCAGATTCAAATCAAATCAATGGTCTTCAATGGACATGGTACACACCACACACTACACAGCCACCGACACTGAACAGTGCAACCCAGTATATTCTTTTTATATGCCTTTATCGATGAAATAACATGTGCAAATGCTATCTAAGATACATATCATCATAGCACCCTCCTATTTATTATTATCAACGAGATACAGCTGCTCCAGTCACTGCTGCTATTATACTCATCCAGTCCTTGTTGAACTGATCAGAGATCCTTAGCTAGTACAGCTAGCTAATTACAGTACAACTACTAGCTAAGACAGTAGCAAAGTGGAGTAACTTGTTGTGCTAAAATAGTGTCCGGTAAGTGGCCATCCGCCACACATCTCTGTAAAAGGGCCATCCACTTATGACCAATACCCATCCGGCAGTGCTAACTGGTCATCCTTGCACTCATCCAGGCCATCCTCATTTCTACTCTTTCCCTTATCCGTAAGACTGCTAAGATCAATAGAATGTAGACAGTGTACTGACAACAATGTTCTCTTTTTTGCATACAATCCAATATTTTATTGTTTATCTCTAGGGTTGAAGCCTATAAATATGTGCGGAACTTGCAGTGAAAGGGCACACTTTGGTCCGATGAAGCTTTCGCATCATATAAAATCACTGGTAAACTTGGTAAGTAACATAGCCGATCTTATGCACAGTAATTCAATTCATTAGACTGCTGCTGCAGACCAGACTTCTAATCCAACATATTGAGAACCAATGGCGGTACTTCAACTATGACCGGGGTAGTGTGTGCAATAAGCTCACTCTATAGGTAGGCTCTGCTCCGTACAAGGTATCATCCTGCTGTCGTACTCTAGTAGTTGGTCCATCACAGCGCAAATGCCTACAAGATCTGTACATTTGATGATTTAAACAAATGGGTATCATCGGAGCAACCCAACTAGCACACCCAGACAACAAAGCACTACATGGTATTAGCAACTGCGCAACATTGTTAACAAGTTGACAAGCTAATTTGACTCGTTAGGCAATCACGGGATCAGTATATTTCTGTAATTGTTGTAGAGGAAAAGAAATGCCTTATTGGAATCTCAACAACATTGGTCAGCTGAGTGAGTATGCACCTCATGGTATTACATTATAATTACACTCTGCACATCAGATACGGAAAGAGAATCAACCTGAGAGTCCGAGACTGGCCGTCCTTTATATGTGTCCTGTCCCTTATGTGTGTCCTGTCCTTTATGTGTGTCCCATCCCTTATGTGTGTCCCGTCCCTTATGTGTGTCCCATTTCATGGCTAAGTTGGTTACAGCTGCCACATTTGAAATTCAAATGAACGTTCTGAAGAAGTCAAGCATCAACATGATAAAGAAATCTTACTCTTTATTGTAGAGAGACGGTTAATGTCAACTTGTGTATAAAAGAGCTAGAAGGATGCTTTAATGATTTAGAAAATCAGTAAGTAGTCAATAATATACAGTTTGGAATCTGATTTATTGAGCTGAAATTCACACAACCATTGTGTTCCATAATGATACTGTTAGGTGCTGAATGTGCTGCAAATTCGATGACCTGCTTATTTGTATTTTTATAAAGTTCCCTGCATTTGTTGCTTATTAAAACGCAGACAAACCTGCCATCAATCCATGCTGTCTGGACCTTTGCTGTTCTTATAATTACTTGTACCTTCACTACAGAATTCTGTGTCGATAGATCAGCTCGTTAGTTATGACTCTCATATATAACGGTACATATGTTCTTTTAGAAAGCAGACAGATTTACAGATAATGAACTCAACGTTTGATCCGCTGAGAGCAGCTGTTCAGAACAAAAAGAAGATACTATCAGCGCAGATAGCAGCTCACTATGATAACCTCAAACCTAAACTATCAGAGACTGTAACTAAGTGTAGACAAC
The DNA here is from genome assembly GCA_914767715.1 of Membranipora membranacea. NCBI lineage: Eukaryota > Metazoa > Bryozoa > Gymnolaemata > Cheilostomatida > Membraniporidae > Membranipora > Membranipora membranacea. The sequence continues at coordinate 37,361,191 of OU612065.1, forward strand.
AACTCAAAGTCATAGAAAAGGTTGGCAACATCCTGACATTTGCAACTTTGTTGAACCTTTATATCACTCTTCCCCAATGCATGAAAATATCCATGCACAGAGAAAATACAACTTCGTAGGTTTTATTAGCCCTGTTCACACGGCCAAAACTCGTGGCCGTGTGAACAGGGCTAAGGTTTTATAATGAGGTGGTATTTTGGAGCTTTAGCCCTAGATGTAAATTTTGTAGATTTTTGGGCCTTTAGAAACACGCTTAGCCTTGTGCTGTTTGTTTATATCGTATGTGAATGTGTAACAGTATATGCATCCCAATAGTGTCTATGCTTTATAGTCGGAGTCATGGCAATTTTCTGTTTGCTTAGATGCTACTCTTGTTGTACATGAAGGTAGCTGCACCTGTCTTGCTCTGTGATAGCAAATGAGTGTTACACATTTTCAGATGTTAAATCAAATATTATTTCACCCATCAATTAGACAGCGGTGGACATCAGAGCACTCGATGAAAGTGTAGACGATGAATTATTTGAAGAGAACGCTCAGCTCTTAAAGGACCAGGTTCATCCATAGTTATCCCCACCCTCTACTCTACTGACTATCATAAAACGTTACATAGTTTTATTATGACTTCAAGCTGTCCATCATCTGTTATTCTACGTGTTTCAGTCATTTTATTGTGACACTCATGGTATGAGATGAGTCTCTTGTGAAACTGGACCGGGTCAATCATCATTGCGACAGAATTTTTCAAGATGCGCATAACAGAATTTTAGGACTACTGATGAACAAATCCTAGACTATCCTGAGTCTTATTTGTTAATTCTTCCACAGCAAAGCTTGTCCAGTATCACTAAATTGCAAGATGGAAACATTTCTGCTTTCTCTCTCCTGTTAGATATTTGTTATTTGTTCTGCATGTTCTGTTAATACTGGTGAAGGAATAGTTAGCGCTAATATATCATAAATGTTGGTATGTATGGATCTTTTCGGGTGTCTTTAGATCAACACACAGCGAAACTGTGACTGTATAATAGGTTTTTGTCAAGGTACCGACTATAAAGATTCATGGAAACTTGCATTCATTCTTCTTAGATTGCGCATAACAATAATTCTGATATGGAGTCACTAAGCTGTTTGTACAGGACAGAAGTTGGTCTGTTCTAGACAGCTTAGATTCACAAGATAGTCGTCCACTCAATGTTATCTTCCATCAGATGATATTACTTCTATTCACTTAAGCTACTATTATTCCTTTCTCTCCAGATGACGCCGTTTGACTCGACCTCTATCAGGGATATGCTACCTAAGTTAGATGATGGACACAGGATTACATTCCCTACTGGATGGGATTTTGAAGCGGTGCTGAGTCACATCAATAACTGTTCTCTAACCACGACACATACAGGTAATCATTCAAACCTACCCCGCGGGATTTGAATATGAGCGGAATTAAATGCAGTTACCTGGCCTGAAATAGGTTATGTCTTAGGGGGCAATGCTAAAGTGCAGATATGTGAGGGCCCATTAATATGCTCAACAAGTACAAGGCAGGTTTAGGCTTGCACTTTTGGCTTCATTTCGTTACAAAGGTGTCTCTGAATAGTTCAGGGATCTACAGCTTATGACAATATTAACACAGAGTAAGGATATATCCTTACTCTGTGATATTAAGTTTGAGCTGTATCAATTTCATCAACTGGCCTTTGTTTCTAAGCAGCTCAGCACTCTAATTTGGAAGCTAATTGGTTTCAATCTTTTCAGTGAGATCATATAATTATCTGAAAAATGTATAGTTAGCAGTTTTAACTGTCAGAAGATTACAAATAAACAAAGGGGGCTACAACAAACAAACATGATAGCTTTCTTCAGCTTTTCATTAACAAAGCCAGACTTGTTGGTCAGAGTATATATCCATGGTGTAAATCAAGAATAATGATCTAAGAGCATGGCCACTGACTTGTTATTTTTCCACCGAAAAGCAGAATAAGTTATTACTATTATGAAATGTCCTGTCCCCTGAGTAACGTCTTGATTGTGGTTTGCATTATAGCAAACTATTTGGCAAGCGTATGCACCCCTCCTGCCCCTTTATTCGGTACTGATCAAGATAGTGTTGTTATCATTATTCTTGAGTTTCTTATATGTATGATTATAGCTATAACTGATGAGTTGGTGACTAACCTAACACTAACAGGAGGTGATGTTATGGATGTATACTCCTGTCCTATGGAGAAGGACGGTATATTCTGGCTGAAGTTGAGCGTGCCACCTGATCAGACCTCACCACTGTATCAGCTGGCATTCAACTGCAGGTACATCACATACACAGTATGCGAGCCTTGAATATCATACATAAGTCTAGTATGCTTAGTTTTATCCTCGAATCAATGTCAGAGCTCAGACTGATGAATCAGGTGTTGCTCGCTGCATAAAGAGATTTGATACCAATGACCATAGTGGTAGCCGCGTTACAAGGCTACCACAGAGCCACAAATCCCGTTGAGTTTGAAAACGGTGCATTTTGAATAGACTACAATAGGCATTAGTATTGTACCCTTACTGAGCTCGCTAAGATACCGTTGAGCAGACTGAATTATCACTCAAATAATGTAGCTACAAATTCACGAAAGTCTAAAGCATACTGATATCTGTTCAGATAGGATATTTGATGTTGATATATTCACACCTGTACTGACCGGTTTTGTCTCTCTGTTGTGTCTGACAGGCAGAAGTTAATACTGGGAGAAACAAAGCGTTACAGTGAACACCCGTATGATCTTCACACTGGTATGGTAGTTATGTTAAATCATCCAGAAGATGGAGTATGGTACCGGGCTATCATCACCGACCCCTGTGTCAAGGATGAGGTACATCTAGCTAATAATACTTCATATTAAAACAATTTTTATCTGAAAAGAAATCGCATAAGAACTAGGATTTGTCTTCTCATTGTTCAGGGGTTGTCAAATCCTTTGCCTGGTCAAATCCAGCTCTAAACAGATGAGCAGAAATTGTTTGTTTACCTTGTATTATGATATCCATGGCAGTTGTTTAACTGAAGCTTTGATTATAATCACATTAATTATAAACACATACAGATCACAGAACAATATTACATATAACTATACCCTATGTGTAGCCAGAGAGAATTCTCCCTGGTGTAACATCAACACTGAAACCCCTCAACAATTTCATCACAGACAATACCCTATTATCAAAGTTCAAAACTTACCCAGCTGTAAAATCTTAATGTTGTGATAATTTAACATATTTCTCAATAAGTGTCCCACTTGATCTATTTAGTCTTTGTTCTATGAAAGTATAAACATGTTTTGATCTCGTGTCTGTTATACAGAGTAAGATGGGTAAGTCTAGTCTAGCCTCAGTAGTAGTGGCTGATACAGGATATAAGCTCGATGTATCTCATGATAAACTAGTGGCCTGCTCTGAAGATGATCTCAAAATGCCTTTCCTTGTAAGTAGAATAGTTATTGTGATGAACCCATGTTCAGCCTTTGAAGGTCCTGCCATACTTATGCCCGAAGTGCTGTATAATTTTTCTTGCAATACCAGATAATAAAAGAAATCTGTCTGTAAATAAATATTTCACTACTAGTTTAGTACTTATAATATTTTGATGCCCTCTACAATAATCTTTGTTAAGTATTATCTATTTTTTGTCGTGTGTTCTTGTGGCGATTCCTTGGCTATGTAGATGAAACCATAACTAATTTGGAGTTGCGCGCTCTATTTCGGTCAGAGAATAGACAACTCCAAACCATAGTCTTCAGTTGCGTATTTAGAGTGATTCCTCTCCGTATATATTGAGCATAGTTGTAACTTTACTAAATTTCCTTTTCTCAGGCCTTCCCATGCTCACTGTATCCGGATGAGCAGCCGCCGGTTAGCTCAGAGGCTCGATGGTTCTATAATGACATGATCAAACCTGACCAACATCGTAAATATAAGTGTATGACAGCTAGATTTGTACAGAGAAAGGTGAGAGTTAGGGTTCTGTCACACATCACAGCTGTGATAGGAATATTCCCAGTCATTTTTTAACCCTATACTCTGCTTTACTTATTTTAAATAACTGTTGCATGATCTCATCGGGTTGTTAGTACTCATAATATTTGTTGAAGCGAGTTGCTACACATCTCTACCATGAGGCAGGAGTTCTGACAGTTATTCTCACCAAAACTTGCCACCTTCTGTATATTGTAAACAACAGGTAAAATGCGCAACCAAGCTATAAAATATATATTTTTGAGCCAATGAATACCAAAAATATCATTCTTTTTGAATAATGTAGGTATAAAGTTTTAACTTTCCCGGGCACTATTTCCACCTTTTAAATAAATTATGATATATGATTCATATAATATTATATATGTGATGTGTTGTAGAGTGCTCAGCATGTTATAATTCCTGTATGGTATGTCGAGCTCAGGGAACAGAATAAAACCGACGGTCCCACCATCAATGAGATCTTTGAAGAGAGGCGTAAGTTATCTATTCTCAATGCTGAGAACTTGCATAAATTTTGTTCTGGCGTGTCTTATGGCTAATCTGCTAATCAGCTAGTTTGCTTATAATTTAAATTGGGACCTGCTTCAGAGACACAACAGTTGAACTTTGATCATTCATCAACAATAACCTCAAAGAATTGTTTGACTCTATCATTGGCTGGTCCACTAGCAATGCCTCACAGCACTCTTTTGCATTTACATATAACACATATTCAATAATAAGACCAATGGAGTTCAAAGAAATCAAAGCAAACAAACAAAACTATAACTAAGGGAAAATTCCTTCTGACGTTAGTGAGACTCATTTTGGGATTTTGAGCTAGATTACTGAATTAAATTCTACCCTCTTTTTCCTCATGTATGATATGTTATGGTATGGCTTCACAGTTGTCGGAATATTTCTTGAGATGAATTGTAGGTGTCAGAATACAGGGCAGTTTATTTTAAGTGTCCTGTTGTAATTTTTAATCATCCTAATTAGTCAACATGGGAAAGTTATTTGCTTTTTATTTTTTGAAAATTTCGGAAATCTCATGCCATCATTTAGAGGGGATTAGTGCTCAGTCAATCTCAATTCTGACTGTTCAAATAATTCAGTTTGATTTATTGACAGAACACAAAATTTATTGCATTGCTTTCTGTTTTATGCTACATCCATTAGGCTGGTAGATAATGGTGACGAAACAGCAATTAATGAATATTAATGAGGGGTGCTTGTAGCGTGAACTTTGGGAATTCGAGCCTATGTCCGCTCAGTTTTCTCATATCGGTTGGAATTTACACTGGTAATTGTTATGAAGGACAGTTCTTAAGTGATCGAAAAACTTCTCGCTCGTCACATAATTTAGGTATCAGCGGATATTCCGATGCTTGTTAATATATATTTCCTAAATGTTAATTGATAAAAAATGTATGCAGTTTATCATTGTCAAATGTTTTATTTTAAGAAAATGACTCAGGCAGGAACATGTATGCTCGAAATTAATGCACACAAAAAATCTCAATTTTTAAACTGCTATCTGATATATTTTGATCCAGGCGCCAGAAGCAGTGTTGTGAAAGGACCAATCAAAGATATCAGAATAGCATCAGGAGAAATTAAACAGTCACGTACACAGATAATCAATATGACAGAAAGTACAGAAAAGGAAGGTGCTGCCAAAAAGTCTAGTCCACCAAACACAGCAATCACAAGCAGCCAAGTTATACCTCAGGCCAGTGTGCCACCATTCAACCCTAGTCAGCCCCCACCAATTATACCCCAACAAGGTGCTTCCCAACCAGCCTATATTCCCCCTTCAAAACGACAGCAACAACAAAATACAGGCCCCGTTCATCCCCCTTCCCAACAAGGTGCTCAGTCTAAACCACTACCTCGATCTCCTCACCGGATACCACTACCAGCCTCTCCACAGGCGGGCCGGGGTATACCCATACAGTCCCCACAGAGAGCCGTATCTGCCAGGGTACAGCCTAATACAGCAGGCAGCGTCAGCGCCGGTGGTATTAGAGCCGCTCTAGATATGAGAGATCCTACTCTGATAAGTGGAGCTATTCAAGGACCAACAAATACAAATGCCTCCGGACCAAGCTCAGTACCTAATCCTACAACAGATCAGAAGAAAGGTAGGCTTGGGATTATCTGTTTTCATATGAGACAGAAGTGGCACCCATTCTCCAGTCTCTTCTGTCAAATGAAAAGGAGCTGGTAATAATTGTAGTCAGTAACTTGCATGTTAACCGTCTTTTAATCTTGGAATTTAATATACTTGAGGGTGCTGGAGGCTGGAACAATCAATAATGAAAGTTCCCCCAATGAGATTTGAGCTTCCGACTCCTGCGGTACGATTCGCCTGGCAGTGATTAGCAAGCCCACTAATATTGCTGAATTTAAAGTTTTGTATAACATTTGGATACCATCTCATAATTTCCTAGGATACGCTTAATTTAGTAGCTGCCCGCTTAGCACCGTTATTAAGGTTCTTATTACTGGTCACAATCTGAAGTGCCACATACAGCTAAGAATAATTATAATTATACTTTTCATTTATTCTAGGAAACGAGTCGAATATTAAGATCACCATTCTGCGCAAGGCTGATGACTGTAAATCAAGGGTTGTGCCGTTCAGGGAAATCACTAATTCTGAATCTCAATCAGTAAACCCAGTGCCCACCCAACAGGATGTGCCCACAGACACAATCGTCCCTGATGGTATGATGGTTATAGATATCAAACATTTCCTCCAGCTGGGTGCAATCCTATACCTACCATATTCGGCAGTGGCTAATTTTGTTGTAAATTAATTAGACTCATTAGTTAACTTTTATTACTTTATTACTTGCTATCCTTACACCGATGACCAGTGGTCCTCAAATTGGTCTCCCCAAGTCGATTCCATTAATCTTTTCGAGTCAATTTTAGAGTAGTCTTTTAAATTAGATACAAAACACACCAGGCTAAACTGACCATTCAAAACAGCCCATTCATCAAGTTGGATCAAATAAGCTTATAAAACACCTTGACAGATAACGGATTTAATGTCATTTGTTTTGACACCTTTCCCAATTACTTGCCGGTCACATTTTTTGCTCACTATATGAAGATAAACTTATTATTACAGAATCTGAAAAACAAACCGTTCCAACAGTTCTACCAAAAGAAACAGGAGAGACAACTTCTTCTAGTGAGCCGTCTGCAAAAGATGAACAGAGTCAGAACAAAGATTCACAAAAATCTGGTCCACAAGAGGGAGACAACTCAGCACACAATCAACCTCCTGCAGGTAAACCTAACCAAACAGATGTGCAAGGCACTAACCCAGATGGTGACATTAACTCCAAGTCTGCGGCTACAGACAAGAAAGCCGCATTCAGACCGACACCACCCCTCTCCTCTCCCGCTGTGTTTACTTGTGAATCTCTTGAAGCCGCACCATTCAAACCTCGAAACAAACTGGCCAACCAGCCAAAATCAGAAAAACCTGGGCAGGTGGATCTTAGCAAGGCCACTCAAAACTGTGATCTCAATGTACAACAAAACTCAGTCTCAGAACTACCCAAGACCACAACTGAACCATCAACTGCCATAGCAGTAACACCAAAGCAATCTGTTGCTGAACAGATTCTCTCTAAGTCCCCTATGGCCAAGTCACAGAATACTGAGACTAAAACTGCAGATACAGGTAAACTACAGGAGGCCGGGCAGGGAGATGGCCCTGATGTACAGCCGCCCAATCAGAAAACGGACGAGACAGTTGTGGCCAATGAGAAGACAGCAGCGGAGGGAGCTGGTGACACACTTAGTGGTGATATGACATCATCAACTGGCTCCAGTAATGCTAGTGTGGAGGTAAATAAATGAAAATATAAGAATCACAGTCCATAGTTAATTTTCATGATTAAGTACCATCATTTATGCACGGTCCTAAAAGTGAAGGATGATTTTCCAGTCCCGAGTGCTCAGGTGGTTGTAACATGATATTGTGAAGAAAATTGAGCCATATGAATTGTTCGCAGTGCGAACAATGAGATAACCAGACCTCTTATGCACTCATACAGGATCTCGTCTCTGTCATCTTAGGAATTCGCAAGAAGGCTACATCATGCTATATACTCTTGAAAAGTAGTGTCATAGAAAGTTAAATATCCGTTACTTCTTTCCTTCACTCTATATTTGTTTATACTGTTCACGCCTTGTTTACTGTAGGTACAGGTAATAGCGGATAACCCCCAGACTGTAGTCACTTATGGATCAGTAGAGGGGTGGGTGGAGCCTACTGATAATGGGTGGGAGGAGCATGTTAGCCAGGCTGACTCAGAGTCTACAGTAAACACCTACTCTGATAGGAGAGGTTCCTATACTACCAGGTACAAAACATGCAAGTGCTTTGTCTCTTCCCCTCCACCTCACCCTCCACCTCACCCTCCACCTCACCCTCCACCTCACCCTCCACCTCACCCTCCACCTCACCCTCCACCTCACCCTCCACCTCACCCTCCACCTCACCTTCCACCTCCGCCTCACCCTCCACCTCACCCTCCACCTCACCCTCCACCTCCGCCTCACCCTCCACCTCACCATCCACCTCACCCTCCTCCTCACCCTCCACCTCACCCTCCTCCTCCGCCTCACCCTCCACCTCACCCTCCACCTCACCATCCACCTCACCCTCCTCCTCACCCTCCACCTCACCCTCCACCTCACCCTCCACCTCCGCCTCACCCTCCGCCTCACCCTCCGCCTCACCCTCCTCCTCACCCTCCACCTCCGCCTCACCCTCCACCTCACCCTCCTCCTCACCCTCCACCTCACCCTCCTCCTCCGCCTCACCCTCCACCTCACCCTCACCCTCCACCTCACCATCCACCTCACCCTCCTCCTCACCCTCCACCTCACCCTCCACCTCACCCTCCGCCTCACCCTCCTCCTCACCCTCCACCTCACCCTCCACCTCACCCTCCACCTCCGCCTCACCCTCCACCTCACCCTCCGCCTCACCCTCCGCCTCACCCTCCTCCTCACCCTCCTCCTCCGCCTCACCCTCCACCTCACCCTCACCATCCACCTCACCCTCCACCTCACCCTCCTCCTCACCCTCCTCCTCACCCTCCACCTCACCCTCCACCTCACCCTCCACCTCACCCTCCACCTCACCTTCCACCTCCGCCTCACCCTCCGCCTCACCCTCCACCTCACCCTCCACCTCACCCTCCACCTCACCCTCCACCTCACCCTCCGCCTCACCCTCCGCCTCACCCTCCACCTCACCCTCCACCTCACCCTCCGCCTCACCCTCCGCCTCACCCTCCACCTCACCCTCCACCTCACCCTCCACCTCACCCTCCACCTCACCCTCCGCCTCACCCTCCGCCTCACCCTCCACCTCACCCTCCACCTCACCCTCCGCCTCACCCTCCGCCTCACCCTCCGCCTCACCCTCACCTTGTTATCTCTAATAATACTGGCTTTGCAGCGGGTCAATGAGCACCCATATCTACTCCTTCATGCAATTCAAATTAAGTTTTCAGTGATTCTGTAGTAGTTGTATTATCGTTTAGAGTTATAACTTGATTTATAAGTAGTATTCAAACCGAACTTTCTAATTGAGCTGGAACATGATACATTCCAAGATTTATTGTGTAACTAGATGAAGAAACAGATAATACTGCTGGTAATCCATGCGTACAGGTAGGAGAGAATGGACTACCTTCGTTTGTTTTTCCACATGTGTTAGATTTATTAATATATTCACATGTATTGTTTTAATATCACAGTGAGGGAAGCGTAAAGCCAAAGAAAAAGAAAACTAAGAAGAAAAAGAAGTGTGATGATAGACGAGGAGGAGGTACAGATAGAGATTACCAGAGAGGCAGCGAACCTGAAGTCTACGGCGGCAGCAGAGAACCACAGAGAGGTATGTCTACCTCTACATGATTACGATATGGACATTGAAGTTCTCTGACCTGCTGGTTATGTATCAAAAGTTACTATTGCACTACATAACACAGACAGACACTGTATCTTTCATTGGGATCAATATTTTTTTGCTGTATGATTATTTATAAAATTTATGAACCGCTATTTTATTTCTAGATAGGATCATTAGATTGGATTAGATTATTAAATTTATGTTTTCGTTACGCGGAAATTTTTTATTTCCTTGTGAGCTTTTTTGTTTTATAATTGGATGCAGAAATTTTTGCAAAAAAGTAGATACCGATAGATATGGTTATTTTTCATATATTTTACACACGTTCTTGAGTTTAAATTCTAAAAATGGCATAAAGCCAAAATTTAATATTTCAGGCAAAATGCTAGTGCAGCCAAAAAACTTTTTACATTTCAAATTTCCTCTATCATCACCCAAAAAGTTCCTCCTTCTTTTTTGCTGAAAACGTCATTTGTCACTATTTAGTGCAGAAGAAGCGTTTATCTATTACTGACGTAAGTTCTACAGGCACACCACTATTCCACCTTCATCATTATGGTATAATGTCAGGGTAGAAGACCTCGGCCTAAAAGAGTTAACAAACAGAATACAATCAGATAGAACTGTCCAGGAACAGCCACCTCTGTTCTAGATATACAACAGACCAAATTTTCATTTTTAATTCAGGTGGTGCACAGCTCAGGGACAGCCAGGGAGTACCCCAGGCTACGGGAGAATCTCAATCACAAAATACTGTAACTCAGTCCAAGAGCCCTAAAGTCGTCGCACAAACCGCCATCAGGTAATGTGGAGTGGAGGAATTCCCCCAGCTTTGGGCATATCTGGGAAATAATGTCAGATAAGACGTTTGTTCTTGGATTAGAACAAAAGGTAGAAAAAACAGCGGTTGGGCTTAGATATTGTAACTGGTTCTCAGCTATTGTCCTAAATGCAATTAATATTGAATTACTACCTTGAGATACCCTCCCAACATAAATTTTGATAAGATTACTTCATTTAAAATAAATATTATTACATGACCTACTCTTTCTTGTTTTTCATAATTTTTATTTCACCATTTCTCGTAGAAGTTGGATTAAGCCTTCATCAGGCAGAGGGCCGAGTTCTATGCCTCCCCTAGTCGGTGAGAATGCAGCTAAGACCCTGTCTGTTCTGTCCCCACGGAGTGATGGTACAGCTAAATCCTCTACTGACAATCCTCCACCCATAACTAAAATAAACCAACTAAACATGGATACAGAGGCTCTATGTAAGGATATGACTGAAGGTATGCACACTTTCAGGAGATTTCATGATGCCAAGGTTTCAAACTTCCCCAACAGTTTGCGTGTTTGATAGCTTAGTATCACATAATTTTATATAACAGCAGTCTAAGCACCTAGACCAGCAGTCTAAGCACCTAGACCAGGACATCTTAATTATCCTCAGCTTCTATTTGACAAGTTTTGTAATGATGTCACAATTGGTAGGTACTGGATTGAGCTTGTTAGAAATGATGCTTTGATTTAAAACCATTCATCATACACATCGACTTGTCAGGGAAGGACTATTTTGACCTTGGCAACATTAGCTGGTTTTTAGAGCGGCAAGTGATTATCCTCGCAGGATGAAAGTGACTCGAATAGTTAATTCGGCACATTCCTGATTAAAAACCCAGTAATGAACCCGAAATCCTGTATAATCAAAGCCATTAATTTATTGCCCGCTTGAGCTCTCATAATCACTGACACCCCCCAAATTTGTGACTACATATAATGGGCTTCATGCCAATGGAAACCCAAGTGTGCACATCCCTAATGCTGCCAAACTAGGTGATTGTAGGAAGCTATTTTCATGTTTGAGATTTATTGCGCCAAAATCACTACATGTAATTGTAACACCAACTAATGGTGGCTGTTCTGGGCCGTGCTGGTTCTAGAGGGAGTGTTGGCACCCATTGCGCACCGAATATACCAGATTCGACTCTCAAGCTACTATAACATCCGGGACCATGTTCCCAGATGTAGGCTAATACAATAATCACAAAATGAAATGCATGTTTAAATTTGAAGAAAAATTTATTCAAATTTCCTAATTAAACAGAAGGCCAAAGTTGACGGAGGCTGGTACAAGCTGACAAATATGTGACGGATTACCCAGTTAATTACCTCTTGAAATGTCATGCTGCTTCCTGATGCCTCAATATCAGTCCCTGGATGTCGAAACATCAAAACTGTGATATTCAGGAAGTTCTCACTGATAATCGATAAATCATTAGATATGAGAAACAAGCCCTTGACAAACTTAATATTCTCCCTCCTCCCCCATTTTAGTTAGCAATTGGTGTAGATGATTTATAAATGTTGTAGATTAACCAATGTTCTCAGATCTTTGCTCTGATCTGTCCTGTCCTGTGTTTTATTTCGGGTATTACTATCCTATGAAGATTGATGTCTAATTTGGCAACCACAGATTTATTTTTAGGTTTAGATTTGTTTCAATTGAGTTATCACACCAGAGACTATTATCTATAGTCTCTGATCTCACTTCATCCAGGGTTTGAAGACTCCAAAGCTGTTCCGATAAATGTGCTTAATGTTGTAAATCCACAGTGGGTATATCCAGAAAGGTATTGTGGTCATGCAATTATCACCGGTGTCAAGGTTAAACACATATTTGACACAAATTTGATGAGAATTTATGTTTTCGTAATTTAATGCTGCTCCACCCCTTTAGCTCAAATAAACCTGACAAAACATCTCACAATATGCTTTTCTTGAAATTTACCATCCAGAATAGGATAAAATATACCTAATACAACGTGCACAGTTTTAGTTTTCCTCATTTTGACAGCAAAAATTGAGGGAACATTTTATGTGCAGATATACAGACCAAAGAGCCACTTGTATAATGTAATATTGAGATCGGTGCTCATCAAGTTAAAACACCATAATAAAATTATTTACATCACACAGATCGGACATCTAAAAAATTTCAAAATCTAGCAACACATGACCCCAATTCTTCTGTTATAGTGAGTGATCAGGACCGAGCGATGACGCGAAGTGATGAAGTATCAGACCAAGCAGTCAGTCCTGAGGCTCAGATAGCCTCACATCTAACTACTGAAGCTAAAATAGCCTCACATCTAACTACTGAGCTGAATCAGACTCAGTCAGATACTGAGATATTAGTCACCACACAGAGACAGTACGCTGATGACGCGTGGGAGGAGTCTGAGCCGACTCCGCCCACTCACAGCAGACCAGCCTTACTACCAGATCCTCATCACCAATATGGTAAAAATAGAGTGTAAGTACTCATCACGCTCTGAAATGATAAAAAAAATTTGGAATCGATCACACATTTTATAATAATTTTAAATACTAAAAATTGGATTTGACCGGAGTAGATAATGGTCATAAAGAAAGGACAATCTCAGCAGTTTCAGGTTACTAGTGCCTCGTATGGCCAGCTGTGTTGAAAAGAAATTGTGTGCACTTGACAGTGCCACGGCTGTTATGACTTCTACTCCATGAAATGATAATTCATTGGTTTCTATAAATAATAAACTCTTTTCCACTGCCCCAGCCTATTTCATTCATTCTACTGTAAAGTTTATATAGGTCATGCCAAGTGTCTCACATGTGATTCCGTTCTCGTGATTATAGAGACTAAAGGTGACAATGAATCAACACCAGTACATATATTACAAAGCTTATTTGATCGCTCCACATTTCTTGCAATGTAGAATAGATTGATTCTATTATCGTGTTTGCGTGCCTGTTGTTGCAGAGAGAAATGTTGGACTTGTAAATCTGCCACACACCAATCGATGGCCTGCCCTGAGAGAGGGAGAATACCATGTAAGCTAGCAGTGTGCGGCGGAACTGCTACCTCCAATCATCTGGCAAAAGACTGCCAGAAGGCCAGAGAGGCATACCTAGCCAGAGGATGTCCATATTGTCTGCAGAAAGATCACTCAATGGTTGATGCTCAATATCACTGTAATCCAGGCCAGAAGATTCACTTCACATTTCTTGAAAAGGCTCCTCGAACCTCCTTCATGGGTGGGGCGGTGCGAAACTCGAAGGTAAATATTTAGAGCAAAAGATTGATATTAATCTAAATGCTTTCTGACGTGGTCATTGGCAGTATGTTAGCTCCCGATAACTGTCTCACTATCACGTTGGCTAGACGCAATATTTCACAGCTGTGATGTCTTGTCAGAGGGATGTTTGTCAACTTACAACTCTACATCTTATCATATTGACAATATTATAGATGCAGCAGCAGCAGAGAGGACCAGCAGTGAGAAGAGGAGGTGGTAGAGGTCGAGCTGGAAGCAGTGGCGGTAGATTCAGGGAATCAAACTTCTAATATCCCTCCCCCTCCAAACCCAACGACCAAGGTCACACAGGGACATACTTAGTGCAGTATCACAGATAGTTTTAATTTTGCTCGAGGCCAGTAGTGCTGAGAATTAGTTAGGGTACTACTGAAGTACAGATAGTACAGAAGTACATTACAGTATTTTCCAGCCCAAAAACTCGAATTTATGTTTGTTTTGAACTGCTGATGGTTTCAGCAAAGTTCACTGTTATTTTTATGGTGATATTCTAAGCTCAATTATCATCATAATACATACATTCACAGATACCAGATTGTGTTAAATTTGCCATAATATGTACCGGTTAAAGACATAGCCTGATAGACATGACAATTTTGTTTGTTATTATTTAATAGAGAATTGTGCAACTGTACTCAGAGATGCTATGGGACATTCATGTAGTAAAAATAGTCATGCTTGTAAAAAAAAATGCATATATCTATTTACATAGTGTAAAAAACATAGAAAAATACCTCACAGAATGTAATATATATACATAGGGTCATCAACACTTTAGACAAGGAAATAGTCTGCTGTTATTTTCAGTTATTTATATTATTTAACTGTTTTTCATAATTTTTCAGTTGAAAAATAAATCCTATGTTAGGATTAATATTTGGTCTCTTTTCTTTGACTATGCTCCATGCAGCATCATATGAGAGGGTTTGTGTTTTCATGAGGTAGGCTATGAGGATTGCTGCCGAACGTGACACGCCAGCATTACAATGTATAAGCACCTTACCATTGCTGCTTATGCATTCTTCAATGAACGTGAATGCTTGCATATAATAGTCACTGAGTTCTGTTTGTGGGAGATCGAGAATATTTAGGCACATATGTCTAGTATTGCTTAGTGGTGGCCTGTAGTCTTTTAAAGGCGCTACTGTTAATATGTGAGTAACGCCATATTTGGTCAACAGCTCTTTATCCATTGCTGCATCTGCGGAACCTATAACATAAAAACAATGCTTCATCAGCTTATACAGCATACTTAGCACTTTAATGCGGAAGTTAACGAATTGACCTAGTGCATTGATTGGTAATTTGTATTGGTGAGGGCCTTCATTCCGACTAGCTCTTATTCCAGCACAGTTGGACCTAGCTTGGTGACAGATAATAATATTGGGATAAATGTGGCACACAGGAACTTATTCTAGCTTGTGTAGAATAACAATTGCCATGATACATACCCAGACCCAGTTACTAATTACCTATGAGCAGATGATCATCTATTGCACCAACATGTAAATCTGGTTTATCATCAATCACAAAACCAGAACAAGATGGAGGTCGGAGCACCAGGTTTGGAGGCCGGCCACTGAAGCTCTGTTTGGCGTTTGAGTGCAGTTCTTTCCTTGATTCAATGTATTGTTTACCCTCACAGGTTGTCACTTTTGTTTCTGCAGGCTTTAGCTGTTTTCTCTTGCTTGACAAAGCTGAATCATTCAACCACTCCATGACTTGTGGTCTCTAGAAAAACAGTGAAAATTACACACAATTTAATCCAACTAGGCCCTATATAATTTATGCTAAATAGGAGACGGGGCCTATCCTACTACGGATATTTTTTTTAGGAGGGGGACACATCCCACTAGATCTAAGCTCAGCTGAGGTGTTTTGAATAGTTCAGATTACATTACCATTTAGCCTGATGTTCTCTGCCTTTCTGAGCACAGCGCTTAGTCTAAAGAGGTCTGAGAGCCACCTAGTCCAAATTTAGAGGCTTGATTGACCATTCTCCTATGACAATAAGCATGGTGTGTCACCAGAGAAGTGGGCTCCTGACCATGTCAGAATGGGGGTCGCAACTTATTATTCATTCATCTACCACTGGCAAAATTTGGTCAGACTGTTTACTGAGTGAGCTGGTCAAGTGCCAAGTGAACACTAGGCTATGCGATGGACTCCCTCTCATTCTCAATATATTGATGAGTTCATTGGCTGGGCTATATCACATGTTTACAGCTTTGAAATTTCTACTGTCACAGCAGTGGCAGTCACAGCCACTGACTACTCAAGCAGTCTGGTGATTGTTAACCCATTTGTTGACAGTGAGTGAGGCCAACTGCAGTTTGATCTAAAGTCAAAGTGGTCAGGTTCCCTAGGTAGGTAGGTTCTTTTAGCCCTTCTTTCTGCAAGGACATGAGATATTTAGCTAAGTCAACTCAAAATTAAAGTGGTACCTTGGCTTCCCCAAGTGGTAACAGCTGCTCCTTGCACCGGTATATTTAACTAGGCTATCATAAATTGATTGTGTTTCATTTTTAAATCATTATAATGAATAATAAATGATGAATGTTGTTTTCAAAAGACAAGTAGTCAAATTACCTGAGTGTACTATGCTATGAAACTTGTATAGGTAAGAGTGACAGTTCCTGAGATTCAAACTGTGCAGACTGATATTACATTGGTCTGTAGTAAGGAGACTGTGAATGCATAGAGAGCAATTGGACTGCAAATTAGCACACAACAATCTCTGCAGAAATTTAGTGGAAAAAAAAAGTTTTTACATGTAAAGAAACTTTTTTTATTACCTTCATCTCAAAAGAAATTGGAACCAACAACTTGGGAATTGTCTTGTCATACACACAGAGCAGGTAACCACCAATCAGGTAGAAGAAAGGAGTCACTAACCACTTATTTCAATCAATGAACTCAGGTTTAGTTCATTGTTTCAATGTGCTAACTCCTTGATCCAATGCAGTTTAATTGATATAAGCAAGTCAATGACCTTTCAACAGGATGTTTTATGAGAAAACCTGCCTGATTCCGGCAAATTAGGCTCATTGAAAGGCTAAATAAGGCTTCCCTCCGCAGGTAACGTTCATGTTAATTGTAAGAATAATCTGGATTGGGACTGTCAATATTGATTGGTCACTCTTATCATTTCTCTGTGGTAACTCCTTGGTGGTACATAACCCATAAAGATGACACTACATTCTGACCAGTATCCCATAGACCAAGGAGTTAACTCCTTGCATAGACCACAGAAAACTCTTTGAAAACTGCTTCAAGATCTATTCATGAAGATGATTCATCCAATCATGCTATATACTCTGGAATATCTTTTTATCACATCATAATGGATTTTAGAATCAATTGTGGTTACCTTAAAGGGCAACCAAGGTTTCAAACAACTTCTCATTGATGGCCATTGATTAATAGCAGATTGCACCTTCTGCATGGGGAAAAAAACAAAATATAATTCGGATGATTATTCAGCCAGAATTCTTGTGAAACATTTCTTCCATCAGGTACTCAAACTCAGCTAAAAGAGAATACCACATAGCAGTTTCCTCTTCCTGTTATTATTTAGCCTGTGCTCTATAATTATTACAGCAAAGTCTTGGAACCTCCCCTAAACTGAAGTGTTACCCAGCTTAGAGTCAGCAACTACTTTGAGTTTTGCATCGCGTAATGCACCAAGCTGATGCTGCCCAGCACATTATTTGCTACCCATTAATGCATTGCTGCGAAACCTTGGTTGCCCTTTAATTAAGATATAATAAGTTCTGATAGAAGAAATCATTCCGATTAGTTATATTGCCAGGGTAATTTATTCATGGTTAAGTTTTTTTTTCTGTGAGAACATAAAATTCTGTCTATAAGAAATATTTTGATGTGACACACAAGTCCACTTACTATACAATTTTTTTTTGTCAATCAAATCCTACAATGTTTTAATTCTGGATGATTATTAAAGGCATGATGAGTCATGAATCGTATACTAAACAATTTAGAATCGCTTTAAGAAATTCCGCTTTGAAAGACAGTACCATATTTTTTCTTGTCAATAAATGAATTTTTTGCTTTTTATGAAGACATATGTGAATAAATCAAATACCCTATATCTATCTATTTCTAAACTTGCTGTATATTTCCCATCAAAGCCTTCAAAATACAATTCATGAAATACAAATCTCAATTATTGAAACCGTTTTGATATAAGAACTCATTCTCAGCTTTATGATTGATTTATTGTATAGGGAGGATAATAACCTGAGCTGAACCTCTGATATTTATGTATAATTAATCTGTATCAAAAAATTTGTAACAAGCAATAAATTTGTCTACGAACAAATCCACATTGAAATATTATATGAAGTTTTTTTTTTCTCATCAAAGGGAGGGTATAGAACATGAGCAAGCGCAGAAAGAATACAAATATTGATCCTTAGATATTCTCAAAAATATATCACTGTCATTCATAGCTCAGTATTGGCTTGGCTAATTCTAACTTTTTTTACGAGTTTATTCTTTCTCATAATCTTTCAGCTGAGAGATGAACCCCTTGTTAGGATTAATCGAGGGCCTCTTTTCTTTAACCAAGTTCCATGCTGTTTGAAATGAGTGATTCTGTCTTTCCATCAAATACGCGATGAGAATGGTTGCAGACCGTGACTTGCCTGCCACACAGTGTATGAGTATTCGTCCTCCGGCAGCTACACACTCATCAATAAACGAAAACGCTGCCGAGAAATATCTGCTCATCTCTGTTTGAGGGATATCCTCAATACTTAGAAACAGATGCTTTGCGTTGGCAGTAGGAGGTTTATAATTGTGTAACTGATTGGCGACAGTTAGGACATGGGTAACTCCATGTTTTCTCAGCAGCCCACCATCTTTTGCAACATCTTCAGATCCTTTTGGTATTTAGCAAAAATAAATCATCAGTTGAATTGAATCAAATTGTTAAGTAAACAAGTTACCATACCAGATATCTATAATTTGTTCTTCATTTCATATCATTACAAAAGGCACTCAAACTCAAACAAACATAGCCCCTCCCCCCACCCTCATGCAAATTATGCAACTTAGACAGTACCTAAAAGCAGGTGATCATCAATGACTCCGACTTGTAGATCTAGAACCACATGTCCGCCACATGACGGCGCTGTAGGAGGCCTCACATGCCTGAGGTCTGTCATTGCAGCACGCAGAGAAGATTTTTTCTCTCTCTTAAAAAAATGCAAGAAATATAGTCTATCTGGTAGATCATATAATATGAAAAAGTTTGAGTTATAACAGAAATTCATCCTATTTTTAAAGGAAAAAACTGAGAGGTGGAAGTGATGATCAGGAGACAGGGTAGTCGGCAGAAAAGGGTTCACACCTGAATTCATACAATTTGGAGTAATTTAGTCTCCACAAGAGGCAAAATCAAAGTTGCCTAAGTAAGATCTAAAATATTGCAAATGGTCTGCCATTAAAAATGCAGGCAAAACAAGACAGGGTATTACAGCCAGGATGCTAATGTGACGAGAAAGCGAACAGCCCCGGGGGCTGGTTGGCTTATTGTTTGCCTACCTGGTTATGTGTGTAAAACGTCAAGTAGCGAATACAGTTGCAGTAGTTTGCTTCCCTGTCTAGTGAGTGTACTAAGCTGCATGCCTTTGAATACCAATTTTTTTTTTAATTAAACAGGTGTAATTAGGTTTATACTCTCCTACACTACTAACAGCGTCTGACGTAGTCGAATTACATCACTTCCTATTCCTACTACAGTAAGTGATAGTGTAATAGCTTATCCTCATAACAAGATTAGAGCTTAGTTTACTGGTTATTTTCGGTGCCATCATTAGACTGAATTGTTTTTCCACCAAATAAACAATGTAAATAAATACGCATTCTTCAGATGAAGAGTTTGCGTAGAGAAGTACAGGCTAAATGAGCTTTTTGTTGATTGGTATTTTGATTTTTAGCAAGCACAAAATTTTTCTCAAACCCAATTTTGTTATAAATAGATTAATCTTTAGTAATTTACGATCCCACGATTAAATAGATTAAAGCTGAACGGAAGTGGCAGAAAATAATTTATCTTGTTTGATCAACAATCACCGCAGTACTTGTCAAACTATCAAAACAATTGCTTTTAGTCTGTAAATTGGTAAATTTAAAATGGAGTAAAACAAAATACATCATCGAAAAGACCATGCGACAGACAATTTTTAGCAAATTATGGGGAATACACATTACAAAAATCTTCTGTTTTAAATCTGTTCAAACTTTTAAGCTTACTGACAAGGTTCTGTTCCTCCTTGTCCTTTGAGTAGCGGTGGGGAGCTGTGCCATTCATTTGACAGCAGGCACAACATAAATTCTAACAGAAATTTATCCGTACACAAATTATCTATGTGTTTATCAGAAATTCCATTAATCAAAGTTCAGTTTGTCCAGACAGATGAAGAACCATTAATGGCAGGCAGTGAAGTCTAAAGTGCTCCGAGGGTTTGAACTTTGAATTGCAAATTTGTGGCATTGCATTCTCAGCTTGCATCTGTCTGAGCACTTTTTTTACAAGTAGTGGTGCATTATTTGGTTTCTGCTAAGTGCTAACAACTCTTAAGGGAAGATGTCTATCTCAAGTTTATTTAATATCTTGTATTTAAGATGAGTGAAGAATAAAATACAAACATAACAGATAAAACTCAGACATATCTGATAACCTAAACTCAACAGAAACAGCTGAAATAATGGAAGAACACGACTAACCGCAATAAAGAGTAAAAACTTAAAAATTAATGACAAAATCAAACAATCAAACAATTTACAATCATGAAAAATAGTAATTGAAACAATTATCTGTAGAATGTAATTTTTGTGACTATCGACAGTCGAGCATGCTCTGATCTTAAAATTTAATATGCAATCCTTATCTTGAGGGACTAAACAGCCAAGAACTGGATAATTGTGCGACACTGAAGGTCATTCAACTAAAAACTGCCAAAATAGCTATTTGAGGATTTATTGCAAAATGATTGCAAGGATTTAACTAAAAAAAATCTCGCCAATTCCAACTGACAGGCCCTCCTGTATGAGACTAAACTCTCCGCTGCCAACCAATCACCTAACCTAATACATGTATAAGTAAAATAAATTCGGCATCAATGACTGAAATAGATGGTAATACTTACAATGGTAAATCTACAAAATCAGGACTAAATCAATATATATACGATCTGTGTTGTGTTACACCGCCCTCAAACTGTCTACTGTGTTCTCTAACATTTTCACATAAGCTGGCGTGAAGGCGTTGAAGAAGGCGTGAGGATTGGATGCGAATCTGCTAACCTGAAATCATTAAAATAGAATTCAACCACAAAAAATAAATCACGCTTAGAGGGCTAGTCATATCCTGGTTGATTGGGTTATGTATTTTGCTTGGTTGGGTCATGTATGTGAAAAATTAGATTAAACATATAAGAGGAACTATTTTAGACACTGTATATTCAATAATGAGCTATATTGTTCAGGCTAATTTGGGAAATATCTAGGTAGGGTTATATCCATTACCCATCCATTATCCTGCATTACATTGGTGGCAGAAATGCTAGTGGACGGAGGCTTAAAAATAGATTGAATCAGCACAGTCTGAAAGGTTTTATATAATACACTGAGTCACTGATGTATTTCTGTAATATTTGGTGCGATACATTTACTATTACCCTTTGATCATGTATTTTGCCCACACTTCACTTTGGTAGTTATTATGTCAATCAAATTGTAGATCTTTGATTGAAGTGGTTCTAGTGAGTCACAGCAGGTCACACAACTGTTGACCTCGCTAGACTCAAATCTATGCCCATCAAAATCTTTTATTTACATGATTATAAATTCAATATTGTGATTTGGCAATGTAGTCTTTAGTGCATCAAAGAGATATAGAGGAGATTACTAAACAGTGTATCTGATCTATATCAGATGTAGACCCCTTGACCTGGAGTGTCAATACTGAATTTGAGTCTAGTGTTTCTCGGTGTAAAATACAAGGTAACTTTTAATGAGCGGGGCCGGTGGGCGCAACCTTGATATCTGATACATTAGGTGCATTGGGAATAAACTTACCAATGGTGCATCTGAAGAAGCACTGCACTCACTAATACATGAGGGCGTGTCATTTCGTCCTGAGGTAGTGAAGGACTTGATAAGCCTCATATCAGGGTGTAACATCATTCTTGAACCACCTATGTTATTTGGATTAACCATCCATTGGGAAGACCTATACAAATAAAACGGATATTATTGGGTTAGGAAAAATATAATTGCCCATTCTACATTACAACGTCTCAGATCAGTCATAGCCAAGTACAATTAAATAAAGGGTTTTATTCTTAGCACTGTTCTCAAAGTTGCCTTCTTATTACTTGCGAAGGCACAACTCTTAATTAATAATGAGTATGACCTACAGCAGACAGTTTGGTCCCAAACCCCTTGCCTACAGTATAAGGCAATTGTATATGGTGATAAGCATAAATCTCTCTGGCAGAGCTGTTGGTGTAAAAACACATTCTCTGGATAAAATAGATTTATACTATGTTCAATCCAAGAATGGTCCACCATATAAATCAAGTCAATGACCAAAAAGTAAATTTAGCGAAATGTTCAGGGACTTACCCTCCAGGGGATTGGGCCACCTGCCAAGTGGTTCCGATCAGTGCCCTGTAGTAACCATTATCCATATGAGTAGGTGTATTATCCCATGCTCCCTCAAAACCGGAGTTTTCAGATTTGCAACGTCCCAAAGAGTGAGCGCCTACCAAAACCAATTGTTATTTAAACGATCTCTCAACAATCAATGACGTGATGAAAGAATGAAAGATTCTAAATTAATTTTCAAAGATTTTTTTGGACATATTGATGCTTTTTCAGGGTGCATAAATTCTAATTTGAACTAGAAAAATAAAGACTCATAGTGATATGTGTACAGTGGGCAAAGTCCATAAGATATATTGCAACCAAATGAACAAAGAGCACCAACCTAGTAAAGCTACAGCCTCCTGTCTAGACAGCCCAAACTCCTTCATAATTACATTGAGAGCATTAGGGTCGTTTCCTTGAGGGAATTCACCATCCTTCTCCGGTTTGTCTGGATTAGAACATGTTTTACGGCCGATTCTCAGTGGTATCTTCCCTGGCCCGCCTACAACAGATAAATTTCAAGCTGTGGTTGGTCTGAGCACATTCGTTGGCTTGGGAGTCTTATATGCACAAGCCCATATTTTGATGGTAATATGAATTATAATATTATTATATTATAATAGTTGCTATTAATCAAACAAGTTCTACCCTAAAAATGGGAAATGCATCTAGAGATTTATATCCGAAAAAATTTATTGAAACTCATTTTTACTTTTTATATTGAAAAATGTACATACCGCCTCGTCTCATGCCCTCGTTACCAGCCTCGACAGCAGCCAGGGTCACAAGGTCAGCTAGAGTGATGTCACCCTGATGCTTTGTGTAAATATCTCTTATGTCGCTGTATGTATCTTTAAGTCCTAAGAAAGACAAATAATAAGAAGTTTAGAAAGAAATTTTCGCTTTTTTATCATCTACAACTGAAGTCATTGATGGGAATCTTTCATTTCGAATTAGCAAGGATTTGTGTGTCAAATTAGCACAACCTCCCGCTCGAAGTCCTGGTGATTTTGGCCTGTAAAATTTTCATCCCCAAATTGTTCACTTTGAACATATAACGCTCTATCGAGAAGTGTGTGTTTTGAGAATGAGATCTCTGGCAAGCAGACTACACAAGGAACCATCCGTGATTTTAGCAGTTTTTTACTAAAAAGCCAGCTAGTTTAAGAACTCAGGCACCAAAGCTGCTCGGCAACATCAAACATCAAATAGATCATGATCTGGGAGGAAAACAAGTAAACTTATCTATACGGAAGTATGACGTAAACATAAAAGAAGAACATTATAGTCTGATTTAGGCGTCAATTTATTTTTCAGCTCCTAGATTTTTTTTTTATATTGCCATTGTGATTGCTTAGAAACTCAGACTTGTTTTCGTTTTCGTAATCTTGATTGTCCTAGGAATGTCTTTATCAACTTATCTGGTCAATATATATGAGACAATTTCTGTAATTTCAAATAGATGACTTGACCAATGCAGTATCTGATAGCAATGGCATAGCGCAACCAAAGATCAGCCCCTGGGATCAACACAAGGATTCACATTTATATCAAAGCTCATCATAACCA
Source organism: Membranipora membranacea (assembly GCA_914767715.1). Lineage (NCBI taxonomy): Eukaryota > Metazoa > Bryozoa > Gymnolaemata > Cheilostomatida > Membraniporidae > Membranipora > Membranipora membranacea. Next base: position 37,385,523 of record OU612065.1, read on the forward strand.
GTAGCTTCTCCTTTGTAATACAGTTGGGTGCCGTATCACCGTAATCTCACTTCCTCATCACTAGATTTCAGACATTAATCTGCTCTATTAGCCATTAAAGCGGAATATAACTCGATTTTTATGTGGACGTTCCGAATATTAGACATTAAAACATAAATGCTCCTGCCTCCCTGTTTTGTATTTTGTTGAATGCCTTTGAGGCTCTTGCAAATTGTGACAGGAATTAGACCACCAAACACTTTAAGTTCATGGCCTTGTTCACCCCACACAGTATGCCAACTCCTGTATTAGGACCTTGCAAGTCTTCACATGATTAGATGCTATCAACCAAATCTTCAACCACGGATCTAATGTAAATTTGTGAACATTTGCGGCCAATTATCTACAAATCAGGAAGTGGCTCTCTGACGGCTCTTAATCTTTTTAAATCAATATGAGACTTCCACATGACAAGATACCTGGTGGGATTGATGGAAGGCTAGTGACAAACCATCTTGTGTAAGCAAACTGTGATGATCAGATAGTGGGGGGGGGGGGGTTAGATCGAAAAAGGTCGGCAGGTTATAATAATATAAAAACTCACACCAAGATCACACATAACTGCTTAGGTACTTAGCTCAAGGATTTCAAATCCTTGCTTAGCTATAGCTCTTCATGTTTTTTTAATCATAGGACAGTTTTTCATTAACCATCCTTAATGTCATGTCAAGATGAATGACCAGGTCAATTAAGAGTTTCACTTCCACATTTTTGCTAAAATTTGATACAATTATCCAATGATGTGATAGCAGAAGGTGGGTTTTTCCAAGGATTTCAAGAGAAATCCTTGGTTTTTCACAGGCTGGATCACAATGGTCCAAAACTAGATGAATCACATAAATGGTTCAAGTCTTCTGTCAATGCTGCTGTTTAGTTGCGTTTATACTGCACCGAAGATTCTTCTTTTGTATTCTAGAATGCTCAAAGTGTGAAACTTTAGCCCTGTAGACATGTGGCCAGAATTTTTCCAAAACTAAAGAAAAAATTTCCAATTTTAAATTAAACACAGTCGAAGGTGTCGCAAAAATTTTGTCTACGCTTGACAAAATATTTTAAGCAAAAAATTGGTTCTCATAGTCAAATTCATTTGATTCTTGTTTCAGCCTGTTCTTGCAACCCTAGCATGCGTAAGAAGATATGGGATTGTTTTAGAAGACTAATTTTTAAGCAAAAAATGTGACAATTTCTGCCTGTGAAAAACATTTCCTGATTTGAAAAATATTGCCTTTTTCTTGCCATGTAGTCATAGATGAGACGAAACAGTCAGACAGCCCTTTCTGGTCTCTGCGTTTACCAGGAGTATGAATCATTCCAACATTGCCGACTCAGAATCTGTAGTCTGTATCATCACCCACATCGGGAGGAGGAACTCAACCCAAAACAGTCAAAGAACAATCAGACCAGGATACAATTTGTTTCTTTTTTAATAGCGTTTCAACTAACTTAGCCAAATACCGAAAATGAAAAGTAAGCTTACCTTTATTATCCGGTTCAGTGAGGTCGAGACAGCCGTCACAACCCCCGACACAGACATGGAACCCGAGCTGTACCCATGCAGGTATAAGATTTGTCTAGCAAAAGAGAAAAAAATGCAGGGGTGTCATGAAGCATTATAAATAAAAAGATTTATGTCATTACAGGTTTATATGCAGAAATTAACCTGTCAATTTATACATCATTATTTATTGCCTCAATCTAAACAGAGGTTAAAATTACAAACAGTCATTTTTCGAAATCAATGTGCATTTTTAAACAATACCAGCAGGAGAATATTTGAAGGTCTAATACGAAGGCTACATGGCAATCATATCCGATCCGACCCATTAATAATATATATATTATATGTGTAATATATATATATATATATATTTATATGTATTATTTATATCCTACATACATACGGTACCAATGTTTTGGTAAACGATCAAAATTTGACATTTATTGTCATATGATTTCAAAGTTAATATATCAAGGTAGATTGCATGTGTTGTGATTTAATGACTTAATTGTTTCACATTGAGTGCTATTGCTTATTATGACCGTAGTTTGAAAGAAATCTAATCGTAGAACAACGATAGCAAAGCAAATGCATAGGCAACACTAGAATGTTTGTAAAACACTCACATTACTTTTCAGCATCGATTGTAGCTCGCTCCTAATTGGCCCAATTCTTGTGCCATTTGTTTGCTGAGTTGGCTGTTTCTGTGCCTGAGTGGTTGTTGCCTGTGTGGTTGTTTTCTGAGATGTTGTAGCTGGTGTAGTTGGCGGGTTGGTGACAGGTGCTCTTGTGACAGAAGCTGTTGTGACAGGTGCTCGTGTGACAGGTGCTCTTGTGACAGGTGCTCTTGTGATAGGTGCTCTTGTGACAGGTGCTCTTGTGACAGGTGCCCTTGTGACAGGTGCCCTTGTGACAGGTGCCCTTGTGGCGGGAGGCATCGTAAATGGAACCCTTGTAACAGGTCCCCCTATGACAGCCACTCTTACACCCGGTACTCTTGATATTGGTATCCTGGTAGACGAAGCTTGAGTTGTTGTGCTGAAGCGATTTCTTGGTCTCACGGTAGTCCGAACCCGAATTGGTGCTCGGGGTCTTAAAACTGGGCGGAATGTGAGCCTGGCAAATCCTCTAAGACACTGAAAACGGAATCGATTTTGTGGCAAGCTGCATCGCTCTCTTGTTACACCATGGTGTCTGCAATAAAACAGGAATTTGGAATGAGAAAATATTCTTATGATGAACTTTAATGTTTGATATATTTAATGTAATTTTTATTTATGCTAAAACAATGTATATATACTGGAATCGATAAATTAGTGTACAAGGAAATAGAAGCACAGGTATATACGGACAAACAGACAGCTGCTTGAGATACCTCATTATAGTATATGACTTAATTGAGGACTCCAGTCAATTATTTTATTTAATCTTATAAAAAATAACTCACCCATAACATGAAACCACCATCTGTAAAATAAATGAGTGTAATGTTAAATGTTAATGGAATAATGAGCACTTTCTCACTATCAGTATGAGTTACGTGATGTTGCAATATTAAACACAACAAATGAAATTCCATAATTTGCAGAATAAGAATGTGTCTTAAATGATGAAACTTTTTCAGTGCTATCACAAATAATCATAATTTGAAGAGAGTTTTCCCAGATTGATATTTTTCTAGTTGATGTGATGATCATCTACGGATGAAAAGTTTTATTTTGATAATTTTAGTTATGAAAATCTGGAATCAAAATAAAATGCCGCTGTGTTTAAATTCTAATAGGCACCTACCAGCGTTGCCAGGATTAAAGCCTTCATTCTGGCGCTTTTATGTCTAAAGCTGTATCTTCTAAAATAAATCCCTGATCACAACACCTGTATGATATCTAAGTGGTATATGGAGGCCTCCATTCTCCAACATCCTTATATGTATGAGGCTATAGAGTACAGTGATAGGTAAACCAATGAGACAGCGTTTTACCATCCATCTGTCAATCAAGGGATGGCCAATCAAATCAAGAAATTATAAAATAAATCACATCCATTAGAACTTTGATTGACTTGTTAAATGTTAATATGATTGATGCTCTGATGTTATGTGTATTTTTAGAAGTTCTCTAATAAGTTTGAGCTAATCGAGCATGAATGGGTACATTATGCGATGGGCAAGATTTATAGCATCTCTGGTAGGTTGCAGGTCGGTCAGTATAGGTGTAAGATCAATGTAAAATTCCTCATCCCTACAAATCTTTGTGCAAAATTAAGGAGCAGTTGCCTTTTAGAATTGTCTGTTGTTGTCTGTTTTGCAGTTATAATCTACAGCAAAAAAATATCCAGATTTTTCCTCTTATTTCTTTTGCTCTTCAATCTCCATTATCTGTCTGCATTGCACTTTGATACTTATCGCTTGTACTATTCCTTAATACTTTTTCTAAGAGTCAGATAAGACATCGCTGATACCACGGATTCAGATGAGGCAACATCAATTGTTAAATTTTTTGAAATCCTCAAACTAAAACTTCACAAGACTAAAATTGAAGAACCAGCTGTGTAGTTTACAATTGTAGGTGTATGAGGCAGAATAAAGACATGACATATTGGAGAACTCCTCGGAAAACGACAATTTCTCTAAGAAAATGTTGCTTTTTATTTGTTGTTGATAACCAATCATAGGTAGTTAAGTTAGTGCTAATTCATGTTGTAAATGACAACAGCATGTACAGCAACTGGTGATCTAACTGACCACATGGTCTGATATAATTATGAGGTGTTGTATTAAAAATAATGATTCGAATCCCATATGTCTATGATACCCAATGGCTAACCACCTACTGTTGAATTTCTAATGATTTTTTCATTTCTTGACTGAAAAATTTCTATTATGCAGTTTTTCCAATGGCCTTGCCATTATTTAAAAGAGTCGTCCATTCTTTATGTTAGTGGAGACAACCCCAAAGTACAACACTTTTCTGGGTGGAGCCAGCAAGGAGGGTGGGATACCCAACCCTCCCTGGAGTCAGCAGGTCCCAAACTCGCTGGAGCCAGGGAGTTGTGAGTGTGATACTTTGTTACATTATCTTATTGATAGACCAGCCACACTGCCTTCAAATCAAATTGTATAAATATGGGGGCTCTCACTGCTTGCAATCTTGGGAGAAATTAGCCAAGCATGCATGCTACCCTCATTTGATATATTGACGCTGCAGAAATGCTTAAACCAAACACCACTGCAAAGCAGTCTTTTGCAGATGTATTCATTTCATGAAGCACAAGTTCATATAATGAACACCTCAATAATTGACTAGTGTAGCGGGCAGTGACTCTTTTAAATGAGAAAAATTGAATTTCAGCAAGGATGCGAATAAGCCAAATATAACTGATTTCTATTTTTAGATAAAATGCTAAATAAAATGGTCAATGCCTGGAAGCTTGCCTTACACAATAACGTGACACAATGCACAACAATTTAGCCCCTTTTTAGAGTTATCATCTACTTTTATCATTTACCTGCTACTGTAGTCTTTTTTATATGCACCAGTAGTCTGAGCCCCCCAGACTTTTGCCCCTCGCCCAACGGGGGAATGCACCAGTAAAGATTGTTCATTTCACAAAACAATAGGTGCCTAGCTCATTCACATGGAATTTGTCGAATCTTATTTCTACCATAACTCTCCAACTCCTTGCATAACTGCACTACATTTCTAAGCTTTTAGTATTCAATGGCTAATTAATTCACATACCATACCAGCCAGTAACAATGAAGATCAGAAAGGTCACCTTAAAGGGCAACCAAGGTTTCAAACAAGTTCTCATCGATTGATAGCAGATTCATTGCACCTTCTGCATCGAGAAAAAGACAAAATCTAATTCTGATGATAATTTAGCCAGAATTCTTGTGAGACAATTCATCCATAAGGTACTCAAACTCAGCTAAAAGAGAATACCACATAGCAGTTTCCTGTTCCTGATATTATTTAGCCTGTGCTCTATCATTATTACAGCAATGACTTGGAACCTCCCCTAAACTGAAGTGTTACCCAGCTTAGAGTCAGCAGCTACTTTGAGTTTTGCGCCGCATCATGCACAATGCTGCCTAGCACATTAGTTACTACCCATTGATGCATTGCTGCGAAACCTTGATTGCCCTTTACCATAAGACGAACATTCATATACCCCCTTGTGCTGGATTGAATGGTGATGAACTGTCAAACGCATTACTTGTAAAAGTTGGCGAATGAAGTTGATTTCTCTTGCAGTCTGCTACACCGTTTTGTTGTAACCCTCAATGATTTGACTATTTCATGCCACACGACTGTGACACTGATAAATTGTTCATCACCCACAAGGGGAACGTATGATTATCCTCGCCCTGAAATTTCGGATCACAATGTCTGGAATAAAATCATGGGAGCCAAGGTATGGGATTTATCTAAACAATGCTTTGCAAGAGGTACACTAAGGGACTTGAAGCAGGAGTGCCTCTTTCGACCGAGAACAAAAACTAATTATTTATACTCTGCTCGTTTGAGGCAGATTCCCGGGCAAGTGGGACAGCACTATTTTGAGTCTCACTTATATCTTTAGCTAGTCTGAGCCCCCCAGACTTTTGCCCCTCGTCCGACGACCCCCCGGGCGAGAGAAATCTTTAGCTGGTGTGTATTGGTGCAAAATCAAAACAGGTGGGCAGATGCGGAATGTAGTTTGAATTGGGCGAATGACAGGTTTGGGAACAAATCCAAATACCTGTTTGGATCATAAGCTAATACCAAACTAGGAGAAGAGTGTGTATGCCGAGTTGAGTCAATGATCAAATATCAGGTACATACACACTGGGCATTGTTTGCCTGAAAAGATGTATGTTAATAGCAGAACAACATTATACTTTGTTTGCTTATGAGTGCAATCTCGCCACTGATCACTTTTTTATTTAGCCGGAACGTTGCCACTCCTCAGCCTTGAGACAAAGCATGGCAGCATGACAAATTTGCACAAAATAAGATGTCAATCATGTCAATATTCAGTCAAGAATTTAAATCAAGATCATTCAGTTTGTGATATCCAAGAATGTATCCATTTCGAAAAAAGGACTAAGTCTAAATTAATACCGTTGTAGTACACCATTTCAGGATTTTTGTTTGAGTCATCAACCATTATTGACTGGCAAAAGACAAAAAATGACAACACAAAGAAAAGGAGGTGGTGAATATGCTTTATCCATGTAGAAGCATTCCTGTAGTATTCCATACAATCTGGTGTAATCAAATCAGTTTCTGTTTCCATTCTAAAAATAAACGATGGTATAAATGGCTATCAGTATGAATGATTTGGAGGCTTCCATTTGATTGCGAAACATATTCATGAACAATGAATCAAGTCATCTGCATTTTAGGACCACAATACACATTTATATTACCAGTGATTAATGGAGATGGGAGTGCTCAGATGGCTTGTTTTTATTTTATTTTATAATTCTGCTTGAGTTTTGCAATTGAGCAGCTATTTTGAAATTTGAACGTTGATCCTTATACTAAACATGACCTAACCAAACAAAAACTTCAAGTTAAAAAAAAGCTGAACAGCTGCATATAGCTAACTATGTGATAAGATAACTATTTCAAAACACTCAAGGTTGCCAAGTGAGTAGGGTGATAGAGCCAGCGAGCAACTATGACATCTACGTCACACTCATTAACTTAGATAGGCAATTTCACAAATAAATATAACAACCCGGGAGGTTTCTGCATCATACTTATCAATTTGGATACTCACAGCCAGTTTTGCGGGTTTCTTTTTTTCAGTAGAGTCACCACCTTCCTCAACTTCTTTTTTCTCATAATGTCCAAAGTCATCAAAAATAGACGTACTGTGTCGGTACTGATGAATGATCTTGAGAACTTGCCTGCCCTTCTCTGGAGGCACCTCTTGAGTGTCCCTGGAGTTAGTTACCGGCTTATTCTCATTGTTTTCCAGGCGAATGTGTCGAAGTTGACCGTTGGGAACGTCTTTGACATAAATCCATTTGATGTCCATCTGTCCTTTCCATTTGTCTTGTGTCCAGACCCCAGCCTGGGTACTGTAGTCCACACCAGACATCATCTGGGCCATTCCACAGAAGTGACCACTACCGTTCACTGAATAAAGCAAATAAATCGGTCCCTTACCCTCCCTCTCTTTAAAAGCAGCGTCCAGTCGTTTATTCCCGTGTTCAGTACTACACCAAACCCCATACTTAATAGCACGATGGATATCGTCCTCGGAATAGCTTTTAATAACAAAGAATCGAGTGTTTTTGGCAGTAAGATCGAAGGATTTTGGATTATAGGAGTTGGTCTGCTTTAGTTTACTAAGTGTAGGGTCTGCCTCAGCATCAGAACTGCCGTTCTGTTTAGCGTGCGATGGCCTATCACCACTACCACCGGCACTGTTACCATTACGCTGGTTTCTAGGTGCTGACCAGGCATTGGTAGTTCTTTGTCCCTGAGGAGCAGTGTTGGCTCTCGGGGCACCTTTATCCCAGCTGCTGATCTCTGGGGCCGCTTTCACAGGTGGCTTAGTCAAGATCTTTGGAGGTTGAGGCGGAGCAGGTTTCGCTGGCTGGCTTGCGAGCTGAGCCCATGACATCGGCTTTGGTGGTCCAGATGGAACTGGGGCAGGATTCACACTAGAATTATTCACATTTGCCTGAGTCGGTTCATGAACAGATGTTTCACTAGCAGACTCCTGGCTTATGTCACTATTCCCATTGACATTTATCATCTGCATTCCCTGCTCAATTTCCTGAACGTCATTCTCTTGCTGATCCGTGCCCGTAGGTGTCACTGCACTACCCACCGGTGAATTATCCTGACCGTTCACCACAGGTTTCTGACTGTTGTCAGGCATTTGTTGATAAAAGTTTGAATACGCCTGATCCATTGGAGTCATTTGTTGACCATCTAAGTCAACTTTCATCGGATCCTGTACGGGCTGCTGAGTCCAGTAATCCCCATAGGGCCAGCTAAATCCCATAGTAGGCGCATAATCGAATCCAGTGTATTGTTGCATGTAATCGTTCGCACTGAGCCCTTGACCATAATTTCCAAGATAAGATAGAGCGTCACTACCAGAGGTTGACCATGCACTACTGTCAAAGAAGCCAGGATAACCGCTCATAGTCTGCTGATAATAGCTCATATAATTATCTGTTGCGTTTGGACTTGACATCTGCTGCATTTGCTGCATGGACTGCTGACTATACTGCGCCTGTAATATAATTTATTGTAGATTAAATTGCAGTCATAGGTCGGAGAAGTGAACATTGTGATGAATTAATCTAACTCAGATATAGTTTCAAGCTCAAAATATCTTATTTTCAACAGTGTGAAGTGGGTGTTACAGAAGACAATAGTTACCTGTTGGTGGTGTTGCGGGGTATGCATTTGGGAGTAATCGTATCTTTCATCTCTCCGAGTGTCACCATTCACTACAAAAAAAAGATATAGGTTATGATATTTAAAACCCTATCAGTCTCCAATCCCCAGAAATCAAAGTGAAGCGAGAATCACCACATTGTCATTATTTGTCCTCATCAATGAGAGAAGATGAGTGAGAGAAGTAAAACTACTGCACTGACCTTGAGGTTGATGATTCTGCTGCTGCGGTTGCTGCTGATTTTTACCACCTCGCTAAAAAGAAAAAAAAACTGTGATTATTTATGCGTTCAGTTGCATCATTGTATTGCCATAATGGGAATAGACCAAATGCCCATTCATATATCAAGCACAAAACTAGTATAACATTCTTATACCAAAAATAGCCTCGCAATGAGTGATATGAGGAAGCAAGTAAATGATATTGGACTTGGTCCACATTCTCTCTGGAGTGGCCACTAACTGGTATTATATACATATGTAACCCTAACTAAACCGTCTTCCTAAACAAGACGACTAAGACTAACTAATAATGACCCCACCATCATAAATAACTATTTGAACTTGTTTGAGAAATGTAACTTACAACTCTTCTCTTATCTTTGTTTTGTCACATCAACACAGATATGAATTATACATGAATACGTACACAATCAATGCACCAAATCAAATCAGAACAATACAACTGCATTACACTCTGACATTTATTGCAAAGTGCGTTGGTTTCTAGGAGAGCAACAACAAACATGAGAAGATGGTAGTGGATGGGAAGAAAACTTCCTAACCATACATACGTTCCACTGGCACTAGACTAGCACGATTCTTTTCTCTCAGTATTTATCTACACTACTGTATCTGCACTAACCATAATTATGCTTCACCCACTAACTAACTCATATGAGCAATATATCACTGGCCTCTAATATGCAGCAGGTCATGAGTATGCTGCCATGGGCTTAGACTAGAGTACTACTATGTTCTATCCAAGCCAAATCATAATAATAATTATGACTTCACCACTGACTGACTATCTATGGTAAGAACCAGTTTTCAGTCCTGTGATATTCACAGTCATTATTATGCAGTCCATCTGGAGCTCATGCAATTTTCAGTATTGTCGGACAGCCTATCCCAACGATCATTTGGTCGACTTGAATCATATTCATCTTCTTCCTTATTCATAGTGAAAGGAAAGATGGAAATGAAGTCCCAATTTCAGTAGTGGGGGTTTGTTTTTTTAGTAGCTATTTCATAGTTTTGAGGGTATTATGTGCACATAACTTACTTGATCTACCCTGGTGGACATTCTTCATAAAGGAATGTTATTCAGGGCACGCGCCTTCAGCTCTGATAGCTTAATATTCTTGTGGAAAGACCAATTTTGGGTTTCAACCTTGTATTTTCCTCTCAATCAAACCAGGAATTTGCCACAATGGCGGACAGCTGTAGCCTCGTTATGAGACAAAGACACGTGATTCTATTGATTAGCTTTGTCCAATAACATCAATCCTCAATTTCTCTGCAGTCCTGTCCTTTTAGGAGCACATGTTTCAGAACTTCACGAGGAGAAGTCCACGCTGCTCTCACTAAATTAGAAATAGAATTTGCAAAATGGGTCCACCTGGGTTCTCACCAAGAGGAGGTGGTGGTAGAGGAGGTTTCTCACCAAGAGGAGGTGGTGGAAGAGGCGGATTCTCTCCAAGAGGAGGTGGAGGCAGAGGAGGATTTTCACCCAGAGGCGGTAGAGGAGGATTCTCACCACGAGGTGGGGCCAGGGGAGGCCGAGGTGGCTTTGGTGGTAGAGGAGGACGAGGCAGAGGGGGAGGAAGAGGAGGCTTTGGAGCTGGAAGGAAGGTTATTGTCGAACCTCACAGGCATAAAGGTAACTTATTATATCCAATCCATGGATGGTGGTCATTTATTTAGAAGATACTGATAGTTAGTAGTAAATAAAAGTAAATAATAATAATTACTCCAGTCCATGGTTTGCTATAATTTATAACTAGTATGAATATTATTGTCATGCAATCATTGAATTTATTGCCAGTAGAGTAGTGGAAATAGTTTGGTTGATATGATAGGATCAATTTCAAGGAAAGAACAAAATGTGAAAGGGGATGAACTTGATTTAATTTGGAAAAGAAGACATCATTCTTATAACAAACATGATGTTGTTGTAACTCAACTGGTATACCATGTGTCACTGTGTGTATTTCATATTTATTTATCTATTCTATGTTGCCTTCATCGTGTATTTGTTTTTTTTTCATTTAGGTTGGAGCTTGAACCAATATATTGTCTGTTTTGATATATTACAAAAATCATCTAATTCATGTTGTTGCTACAATTGTTTGTCTATGGACAGCCGATGCTGACGCGTACCCAGCTAACCCGATGATGATATATATACTATCGAGACAGAATTAGGGTTGGAAAGAAAGATTTTTGAAGATTATTAATATACAGAGTTTCCAAACATGTGACTGTTATAAAACAATTTTAACTTTATTTGATAGGTGTATTCATTGCTAGAGGTAAAGAAGATGTTTTGGTTACTCTGAACCAGGTGATAGGAGAGTCTGTATATGGCGAGAAGCGTATGAGTGTCGAGGTAAGACAATGTTAATAATACACAGCTAATTGAACACTCTACTGGCTCCTGAAGAATTGATTTGACACCTCACTGTGAAAGCCAGCATAAATACATTGCTGTAATCTGCCCTAACCTTCAGAGATAATTACTCATGTCACAGGTTTCCATCACACATTGTTCATTCTCATATAATTATTTTCATTAGGAAGGAGAGAAGAAGATTGAGTACAGAACATGGAATCCCTTCAGATCAAAATTAGCTGCAGCTATTATGGGAGGTAAGCTATCAAAAGCTTTATGTCATCACAGATAGTTGTTGAAGCCATTCCTTAGTTGTCCATCCATTAATGGCATTATTATTACCTTGATATGTAACTTTACGTGCTGACATACTTTGTATTGGGGAAGATAATTTGAACTGAGCTAAGGCCTGTGATAATAAAAGTTTTACTGTTAATGGCTTGGTAACAATAATGACGGATGTGCTCTAGAAATGTGAATACCATGTTTAGTATATCGTTTCCAGGAGTTGACAACATACACATCAAACCTGGTTCCAAGGTTTTATATCTGGGAGCTGCATCAGGTACCACAGTTAGCCACGTCTCAGACGTAGTAGGAGAGACCGGTCTCGTCTTCGCTGTAGAGTTCTCACACAGAAGTGGTCGTGACCTCATCAACATGGCCAAGAAGAGGACAAATATTATCCCGATCATCGAAGATGCCAGACATCCACACAAGTACAGAATGCTCGTCAGCGCTGTTGACTGTATTTTTGCTGATGTTGCTCAGCCAGATCAAGCCCGTATTGTGGCTATAAATGCCCATTATTTCCTCAAGAACGAAGGTTTTGTTGTCATTTCCATCAAAGCTAACTGCATTGATTCCACCGCTGAGTCCGAAGCTGTGTTTGCCAGTGAGGTAGCCAAGCTAAAGAATGAGAAGATTAAACCAAAGGAGCAGGTCACTCTTGAGCCTTATGAGAGAGACCATGCTGTCGTAGTGGGACAATACCGTCCAGCAGCTAAGAAGGGTAAATAAACTGCAGGAAATGACATATTAAAAATAGTTGAGGTATTAGGGCTTTTCAAAGTCAAGTGCAAGCAATATTATTTCAGACGGACTGGTCAGTGTAGATATTACGAATTGTATTTTTTATCTATAAAATGAACCAGAAGTTGTGTATTACATGCAGAGATTCATGCATGGAGGTTAACCACAGTCAATACCAGCAAGCTTCCTCAGATTGTTGGTTGTACATTACCCTTTTAACTGGTTGTACATATATTTTACTCTTTTTATATTGAAATACAAGCTTGGGCTAAAACAATATTTCTGTTATATGATTCACTCCGCCAACAGCATTATTCTCATTCTTTTCTTCCAATCCGCTCTTTTACCCATTCCAGTCTAGAACTCCTCTATATCAACATGATTTGAATAGCAAAATTCAATTAACATTTATTTGATAAATCAAACTTGTTGGACATATCTAAAATGCAATGTTTGTCCGATTTATTGAAAAATATGACCTGGTGGTCTAAAAATCATGAAAGTTTTTGCACTATGCCAACACCAGCTCACTATAAGACAATAAGCTGTGGCGGCATCCACTAATCAATTATGTTGATAAACTGCTAAATAGGAGTTGCACTCTCCTTTTTGTACAGGGCACCTGTTTCAACTTCCTGTAATAGATGGCGCTGCGTACACACAAAGTGATGACGTTGACCGGTGCTCCAAGGTGATCATAGCTCAAGAAATTTTGTGACAAGTGCTATTTCACAGCTTTTGACCTATTTTACTACCATGTCAAAAGCCCTAAATAAAAGAATCAAATCCTGAATAGATGCAATACTGGATATCTGAAAGTGGATAGTGGACTGGAATTATGTTCAAGTGCATACCGCTCTTTAGAGCATGCAATAGACAAGTAGACTACATAGACAAGAGACACTGTAGCTTGACTAGTGTACCTGATGAGATTCTCAGGTATGCAAGGTGTTTGGAGGAACTGCTTCTAGATGCAAACCAAATCAGGGAACTACCAAGGGTAAGTCCTGATCAACATCGTTGTATTCTGAAGGCATATCAGTCAGCCAAATACCATAATACTAAGATTTTTATCCATACACACCAAAGAAAGAGTGACCATACATACCAAAGATACACATCCTATTATATTAATCACTTATATTTTACTCATTGTTGTTAGTTAGTGAAATGATGTCGGTGGAGCAACCTCAATCACTTGATCGAACTCAAATTTATGAGGCGCTATGCCAATGTGACCGTCGTTGAATGGCTAGCTTCGTTGTGTTGGCCATCTGAATTGAATATGACGCGTCTTGTTTCAATACACAAGGTGCTACACACTAGTATGAATGGCATTGTCTTCCATTTACATAAACCTTGCTTTTTAGGATATGTCTTGATTTGAAATTTTTGCTGGGTCGGTTGTTTTGAACTTGGATGTGTCCCTATAATGTTGAGAGCTGATGCTGAAGTTAATCGCCCATGTCATTTGTTGTTATCTCACAAGTTGTTATTACGTAGTACCCAAACTTACTCTGTCTTGATTGCTTGTAAAATGGATGGAGATTCCATTCTACAATATCTCAAGTGTTGAATCGGTGTGTTATGTCGACTCAAACCATTCATTCACCTTTTTTTAAACCAAACCAGCAATTCTCACGCCCACATAAATCCGCACTCTGCTGGGTGTGTTAGATTTTCATTGTCAGACCTTCAAACAGGTACCATCATTGACAAAATTGATTAAAATTATCATATAAATCATCAGATTGTTGATCAATTTGATCATGAAGACATAATCAAAAACCAGGTCCAACTCCAGGTTACTTTTTTAGTAAATTCATTACATTTACATTACGGGTAGTATCACAATTACGTAGGCCGTAGGGCGACATCAATGATTTAAATGCATATAACTTGTAAAGAAGTAACACAACACTTGTCTGTCAAACCGCCAAGTATCTTATCTGCTGACTGTAACATGCCTGCCAGTCATATCAGCTGTCAAAACAGTGCAACCTCACAATCATAATCAGCTAAAAGTGAAGCCTAGAGGACAACACACCATGGGTATATATTCCACAGATAGGCCATTGAGATAGTTATGTGACTAGTAAGCTACCAAACCCATTCTCTTCTTTTATTTCAGGGGTTCTTCAAACTAGTGGAATTAAGAGTGCTTGGACTGAGTGACAATGAATTACAGAGGCTGAATTCTGATCTCTCTAACTTAGTGAATTTAGTAGAACTGGACATCAGTCGAAATGGTGAGTCACTGCTTGTCAATCATGTATATGCTGTAGGCAATAAAATCTCTATAGGGTACAATTAGGAGTTTCTTGTTATAATGAATAATATGCACGCCCTTCATTCAAGTATCAGCCGCTTATGGTGGTAATTTCCTCACAAATACCATCAAAAAGCATACAATACACTCTCCAAAGAGAATATAATACACTCCCCAGAGGAAGTATAATGCACTCTCCAAATCTGGTTCATGATATATTCTATAGGCTTTGTCCTGAAACATCTAACTCACTATTGCTGGATTACTCAGTTTCCAATGGATGAGTGAGAGAATTTGGCACTGGGAGTTAGAGAAAGCCTAATTATATTTAACAAGTTAGGCTCTTGAAACTGTAAATTTGGTCCCAAATTTTGGCCACCAGGGTGGGTTTACTTCCTGTTCCGTCCTCAATGGGATGCAGAAAATTCCGATGTCCTAATGAAGTTTACTAACCACCTCGAACAGTCAGGGGAATTTTATGGTCGGGTTGATAACATTGTAACCAGTTGGCACATGAGATGAGCAGTCAGTTATCAGAGCTCAGTTGTTTTCTTCAGTTGAAGCACCGATTTGCTCTCCTGATATGCCACAAAGACTGAATTTGCTATCTCAACATCGTTATTCATTTTGTGAATCATCAAGAAAGTATTCCCATTTGAGGATTGTGGTCAGAGCACAGCTAGTAGCTACTGATGGTTATTGGCGGCTAGCCAAAAGATGAATTAGTCTCACCAAGGCGATGCAGTACATCAATCTCAAATAGCAAGTATACTTCTGTATTCTATTCTATATTCTAAGGATCTTCTGGTTAGGCTTTGCTCACCTCGCTCATGGGAAATATGTAAATATGCTGCTAATCTTATTTCTTTTATTGCCTTGCAGACATAGAGGAAATTCCTGAGTCAATAAGATACTGTAAGAATTTAAGGACTGCCGATTTCAGCTCAAACCCAATAGCCAGGTAAGATATATCATTAGTAAGAGCTTATATACTCAGTCCTATATTATATACTCAGTCCTATATTTAGGTATTCTGTACTGAGATAATAACACTTACAAATGTAATTGATTTGTCACCAATTACTGGTTTGTGACTAGTCTCAGGACTGGACTGACTCCGTATTCAATGACTCTGATACTGTGAGTAGCGCTGGGTACTCATATCAGTGACCTGATACGATGAGGTTAATACTAGTTCCTTACAGTCACCTCGAGTGATTCAGGCGTCAAGTAGACCTTACTCGAGAACCAACCCCGGCAGGCCGTCAAGTCTGAGTCAAAACAATAAACTCTGACTCTGGTCTGACACTAACCATTGCTTGTAGGGTCCAAATTCTACATTCATTTATGTTGCCAAATACAATATGACATACTGTTTCTTCTTTATCATTGGATCGAGTTATCCCTTCGAGTGTAGTTAAAATGTCTGGTATCGTGGCTGTGTTAGGTTGTTTATCACGGCCATTGTTTGTTGAATGTCTTGAAAGCGAGTTCAACAAGGATGCGACTTTAAATGTCTTCATGTCAGTTAAGGATATATTATTTGTATGATATTGACACATATTTCAGTTTGAAGAAAGCTTCTATCTAACATAACTGTTGTCTATTTACACAGACTGCCTGATAGTTTTACTCAGTTGAAGAATCTGCAGGTTTTATCAATCAATGACATATCTCTCATCAGACTTCCACAGGATGTCGGCAGGTAAATATCGTTTAATCACCTCTCCTCTCAGTCAGACACCTCTCCTCCTGGTCAGACACCCCTCCTCCAGGGGTCAAATATCCCTCCTCCTGCTGACATATTATTCATTCAAGCTCTTCAACCTTGAAAGACACATAATTATACGTATTTAGCATGCAGGAACTGACTGTATACATCAGCTCTACTCGCTACTCTGCTAACTGAACGGAGACTGGTGAGACTGAGGATATTATTGATGATTCTTCTTGCTCAGGCAGCGCTGTTACAGTAATCGAGTCACATGGATGATAACTTTTTCATCTGCTGGCACACATGTTGGGTTCACCCCTTGATTTAAACAAATCCTCTAGTGGAGATATGATTACAGCGGGATATTAGGCATGCTGACTTACATGTCAATATGGTTGAACTCAGCTGACATCATAGAATTACTTGGATTCCTAAGCTTGTACATAGCCTATGGCTACTCAGTCAGTGCTAATAACAAAATTAACTACAAAGTAGTGAATACTCAGGTATATTAAATTATAGGAGGAAACTAGCTAGACAAAAAAACTTAAATTGAGAATGAAGCGAATTCTGTTATTATTTGTTGCTAATACGGCCAAGCTAATTAATATAAATAACTTTGTAACATTCCCTTGTCTGTAAGTCAGTTAGGGAATTCTGATATCTCCCTTATTAACTTCACTAAGTAACATTGTTTGTGAGGCATGTGGTGTATATTTCCTGTGATATTTACAGTCTCAGTGCGTTGGTGTCGCTGGAATTACGAGAGAACATACTGAAAACACTGCCTCAATCTATATCATTCCTAATACACCTGGAGAGGCTCGATCTGGGAGCCAATGAACTGGCTGAGCTGGTTAGTTTTATTATTAGTGATAGGCAGGGGCGTATTATACACATTTATTCAACCCCAGTCATTATTCCAACGAAATGCCTCTAGGTTGAACCCTGATGGTCGTTACGGTAATAATAAGAACCTTACCACTGTTGATCAGTTACGGTAATAATAAGAACCTTACCACTGTTGATCATTTATCGCAAATGTATCTACTAATGACTGGACAAGGTTTATTGAAAACTAGACCCTCCTCAATTTCAAGTGCAAGTCTGCAATAAATCTCTTGTGGGTAAAAAAGTTGATATTCGGGAGACAACAAGTAAAGCTAAATAGAGGCTCTGCTGTTAGTTAGGCAAGGGTTTATGGGATAAACTAAAATAACAGCATATGTACCTATTAAACACAACTTCAGTGCCAGACTCACATCCATATATAGCTTTGATTCGACACTGGCAGCGAAAACATACAAAGTGTTAATTTGTCACAAATTACTTCCATATAATACTTATCAGTGAGGTACAGCTCTTTGCTCTTCTCCCCACACATGTTATAAACATTGAGACAGCCAGTGATAATAAATAACTAGTTATCTGATGAGGTTTTTAGTCAGGCCTTTTGTTTAGAGCTTAGGTTAGTGAACTATAACCAGCTATTACTTCATTGTTCCTATTCTAATGTTCACGATTGGTCCCATTTGTCTCTATGCAATTATAGAGATGCTTTGATAACTTGTGAAAAGGATCTAGCTATAAAAGTTGGCTGACATCCTACTGATATAGTTTGTTATATTATTATAGCTGGATTGCACATTGGAATGCAGTGTATATTTTGATAAACCAGCACACAAACATTGAATACCTGGGAACCCATGCATGAAATGTTTGAATGTATTATCTAGCTATGTACATACAGCAAAGATACCAAAATGCAACATGTTACATGCAAATCATTATTACTTTGAACTACATTCAAAATGTACTAGAACTGGGTATAGATAGCTCAATACAATTAAGTGTTCAGCCATTGATGGGGATAGGAAAGTGAAAAGCACAGTCAGCCAACTGTTATCTTGTTCCCATTAGCTGTTTTTGATGAACCCTCTGATGTATATTTAATGATTATTTTGATTTATGATTTATAGCCTGCTTGCATTGGGAAGCTGCCAAACTTAGAAGAGCTATGGCTAGATCAGAACGAACTAGAGACTCTGCCACCAGTAAGTTAACATTCAGCATACACTCATACCTCACAGTCACAGCTGAGGGAACTATGTCTAAATCTTACATATATAGGTACACATGCTGCCGTATCAGGCTGTGATCTGAACTATATATCTCTGAAGCACGCTCCTTTACTGTGCTAGATACTGGTGCTACTAGTAGTCTTTCTTTCCCTGGTTATGCTGACGGCTAGCATAAGATATAAAATCGGCCAAAGATTAAGTCTAGTTTGTATTCCTCACTAACTTTTGGTAAGACTGGGTAGCCTCGTAGGTAAAGCTATTAGTCCCCTCCCCTCCCCTGCTCTCACTAACAAACACCCCTGTGTGACTATGCTGATTGAGCTGGTTATTTGATGTACTGCAAATTCATGGCGAGGGTAGTTATTACCAGAGGTGTGTTTCTAGGACAGATGGGTCTTACTATTTTAAAAGTTGGACATTGCTCAGAGTTAATTTGTAAATAATGACAGATAGCGATAATGATCACTCCGCAATAGTTGGGTCATCACTATTCCACTTCACTTGACAGATTTGTTAGGCCACCCTAGACCAAGTTTGGTTCGTTTGCCTGCATTCGGAGCTGCTCCCGATCCACTGGTCACGCCGCACTTCGGCGTGACCAGCGGAAGGGGAGCGACTGGAATGCAGGCAATCGGATCAATCTTGTTCTAGGCCACCCCATATATGAGTTTGAGTCTATTGTTTGTCTATTCACTCACTCAAGTAAAGGAGATGTATTGGCCAAATACCGGTCCTAAGTGGCCTCAATGGTGGCCATAAGTACTACTAGTAAAATGTAAGCCCATGGGTCTAGCATAATTACCCTGTGCTGTGTTTAGATAGAACTACTCTCAGGTGTAGAGGTGTCGATGACTCATAAATATCGGAGATCAAAATGTCATTACTATCCGCATTATTCCTGAATCTGAATTTGATATAAGCTTTGCTAGTGAACATCTCATTGTGAAGCTGTCAAAATTCCAAGTGGTTGAGATTCATTTGAATAATACAGAATGAAATATAGAGCGTCAAGAGAGGGTCAATGTTGTTGGGCTGGAGATTCTGCTGAATCTAACTAGTTGTAGATTTAGTTTTATCTGTGTCTGTTTGCCTGTTGTTAGCTTCTTGATGGTTCAACATTACATGTCCTGTAACTAAAGATACTCAAATCCGTTGTCGATAAAGTGACTTCAGACTTTCCTGTGTTGAATTTGAACCTAGCACTGTACAGGTTTCATAATTGAGCTGCATGAGGTCGTGTTTATCTTTATCTGCTTTGTAATAGCTACAATTTCAAAAAAATTGTCATTTGACTCTCATTTTATACTGCAACTGTTATCTTGTTAATGCTAAATTAATTCAAGATACTCAGTGTGAATAGTCAGAGTACAATCTTAGACGATAAGTCAGAGAGAATGGACGTGTGCCAACTAGGTTAATATTATAATACACTGCTTGAATACTGAAATATGTGTCCTGCTAAGCTACGCCTAGTAGCTGCTATTCTTAGGATTTTTTTTAACTGTAATGAGCTCAAGAAAATAGAAGTCTATGATTCCACATGACCAATGTTCCAAGTTTCATGACTGGGTCTTAAAAGTACTCTTGTTGCCCTTTGACAGTATTTATTTATCTGAGCTGCTCTGGAAGTTGATTTATGGGGTTGGTCTACTGTGAACTTGCCATGTTTGGCTCCAAAAAATGAAAACTGAGGATTTTTATGACAGATTTCAAACTAGAGAGCTTGGTGGTTTGTATCAACTTATACCATATGGACATGGTAACAGTTTTGTTTATCACTGTTCGTGTGTTGCTTAACAAACAATTCACAAGTGCCGAAATAGCTTCTATCACCCTAGGTACTATACTGCCTGAGCATTTTACAAGGTCCTGCTATCTACCCTATTGCATTCATCTCAGCTGTCATTTCCTTCTAGTGATAAGGATCAGCGTTTCACACAGTCACACACCCACCAAACTCCCACTTATCACAGTTATATGCTAGTAGGGTAATTTATGAAGGCTATGGCTGTGTAGTTGGCATGGCACTACTAATAATGATACACTACCAATTATAACTATCCAGGATCTACGTGGCCATGTCTGTCTGACCATTCCACAATATGATCACAGAGTTAGGATTTATCCTTACTCTGTGATACTACTGTATAATATGACCGTGCAGACCTTACCAAGTATATATAAGAGAGCACTGACTGAACCACCACCTGCAATGTGATGTCATTATTATCTCAATTCTGAAATACTACCTGCTATATGATGTCATTGTTATATAAAATCTGAATTATGTGTCTTTGCTCCCGGCTCACAACAAATTCATCTACAAACACATGTGCTCTACGTGAACCACATTCGTAGCTAGAGACAGGAGGATGGTGGAAATCGATGTCATGTCATTTGGTTCTTGCGGAGCAGTTGTCAGCTTCACGCATGTTCAGATATATCGAACAAAGTTAATCACCACTAGTCAGATCAAAGTCTCAGTTCTCTCACCACCTGCCTCAGGTGGTTGATTGTAGAAGGAAGGTTGTGAGTTGGCTTAGCTGCTGCTGGATCATTGTTCTGCAATGCAGGGTTATATACTGTTGTTGGTGCCTTCTTGAGTCACCAACATTAGGGTGGCATTTATAGAGGTGATGGTGACTGCTGTGATGTCTGCTTCAACCTTGGCATTGCTCTCAAAATGCCGCCATTGTTATCGGCAACGACCTATTGATACTCTTCTCACGGTGATCATAGCAATGTTACCATTCAATGCATCATGAATATTCTCTTTGATGCGCAATTTGAGAGAGCACTGAAGACTAGTGAACCTTTCAGAATTTTTAAGAGGATTGAGAAGTGATGTCATCGCTCCCTGCTCAGGCATCTCATGAGAATAGCAGCTTGATGTTTAGTCTGAGTTCTCTCATATTGGTTTGTGGATGGGATGAGGGTTATGATCCTAGCGCACATAACCATTGCGGCATTGAAGCTCTCCGGCTGTATACTAGATTGATAAAGAATCATTAATGTTATATATACACCGGCCTTTTATTCGTGTACAGAGTTGGTCATATATTTCTTCTTTGTGTTTTCCAGGAGATTGGAGACCTGAAAAACCTGCAGCAGCTCGACGTGACTGAGAACAGATTGTTTAAGTTACCGGAGCAGATAAGCGGTGCCACCAATCTAACAGATCTACATCTGTCTCAGAATCAACTCTCAGAACTGCCAGAGGGAATCTGTGAGTCTCTTATTCTCTCACCTGTTAGGGGTCTCTTTTTTGGGGGTAGGGGGACTGGAGGTAGTAAAACTGAAGTGTGTAACGTCCTAACTTGACACCTTATCATATTGATACAAGCAGTCTCTTTTGGTGCCAGAGAAATCAATTTACTTTCAATATAGTCCCTCAAAGTGGTCTGACTGCAGAAGGGATTCCAGGTCATTCAGTTTCAGACAAGATGCATCTTACTGAACCCGAAATCATCACTATCCCTGTGTGCCTGTAGTCTGTCCCAGGAGATGAGATGACTGGTAGGTTCTCTGTGATTGCCCTTCATCGAACGGCTTCAATGAGAATACTTTGGCCCCTGGGTATATGAGGAGAAATGGCTTATAGATGAGCATCTAAATCGTTCATATGCCACATCACATAATTATAGTTCCCAGCTGGGGCAGTTACAGCAATTATAGATGGGAACAAATTGCCAGGCATTCCTTTCTAGAGGCCAACAATTAAACTCTCAGCTCTCTCCTTCAAATTCAAATTTTTGACACAATCTTTTGGTTTGAGATTCTCAAATTATAAGGCGGACTATATCAGAGATATCTGTCTATTACTTGGTTGACTTTTATGTGGCCGATCTTATTTGAGTGTTTCATTTTTCATAATCTTAAAAGTACATCAAGTGTCCTATCTTAACTGTCTGTAATACACGATCCTTATTTGGACATGCTCTCAATTTTCCTGTGATTGTGGGCTCATCGCTGGATAGTGGGCTCATCACTTGATAATCTGAATTAAAATGTTACCATATGAAACTAGGACTAACATCCCTAAATAGCAGTGTCTGCATCATATCTGTGGCATAATTCCATATTTTTACATACACCTGGTAAACTGTTCAGGCATATATTGTGTTCATCGATCAAACATATAAGGATATTATTTATGTTTTTTTGCAGCTCGGTTGAGGAAACTACAGATATTAAAGTGTGATGAGAATAGACTCACCAGACTCACTGAAGCTATAGGAAGGTAATATAACTTCAGTGTCATTATCTATGGTCATTAGCAGGGGCGGATGTAAAGTTTAGGGTAAAGGGGAACGTTGTGACGGGATAGTCGGAAGCTATTCAGAGCCTAAAACTCAATGAGCTATATTCTTTTGATAGCTG
This sequence comes from Membranipora membranacea, assembly GCA_914767715.1. Classification (NCBI taxonomy): domain Eukaryota; kingdom Metazoa; phylum Bryozoa; class Gymnolaemata; order Cheilostomatida; family Membraniporidae; genus Membranipora; species Membranipora membranacea. Next base: position 37,408,559 of record OU612065.1, read on the forward strand.
AGATATCATATCAACTGGTCTTGATGGGGTGGGAGAGGGTTTAACTGAAAAGTAAATATCGAATCTAGCATGTCTAGGAGGGAGTGAACACAGATGACTCCTCCTCTAGATCCATCACTGATTTACCCCTAAGCCGTGCTTGTTATGAGGACAATCACAGCTTCGTACAAAGTCTGGTATCAAAATTAACAGTGTACGCATCACTCGTTTGATTCAGCAGTCTGACATATAGTTCACTTTGGGGTGTTGTGCAGCTCTTTGTGAATAAGGAAACTTAAAGGCTTCAAATCATGCCCTGGGGTGGCTTGAGTAATTTGACGCATACAGACATATTACTTCATCCTGTGATTTGTCATTTATTTATCACATTTCCCAAGAAATTCTGTCATATATCCTCTGATGCCCAATTATGACTTTCCGTGAATGTTAATAAATAGCTCAGCTATGAAGGTCGAGAGTTGTTATTACCAAGAATCATAACCAAGAAATAAAAATTACAACGCACTCCTTCCTATTACGGTCTACCTCAATGTATCACACCTAGACCAGAACACCACAACCGAGCGAACGGAAGTTTAGTAATTTATCGATGACAAAAAATGGAATGTTTGTGGTTCCCTGAAATATAAGTTTCATAAATTTTAATTCACATGGCCTGATGTGTTTATTTTCAGCTGTGACAATCTGCAAGAGTTGATTCTCACAGATAATAAGTTACGACAACTCCCCACTAGTATTGGTAACTTGAAGCGATTGTACCATTTCAACGTTGACAAAAATTTACTAGAACACATGCCGTCTGAGCTGGGCAAGCTGACGGCGTTATCGGTTTTATCGATGAGAGACAATAAACTAGTGAGGCTTCCTAACGAAATAGGCAATCTCAAAGAAATGACGGTGCTAGATGTCGCAGAAAACAGGTGAGTGGGTCACATGACTCCCAAATTTATATTTAGAAATGAAAAAATAGGTACCTGATTTCCTAATGTGCCATTGTGACCTGAGCGGAGTTGATAATGATATCAAAATGTGAACCTGACTTTGGCAGTGTAAAAACATCATGCAGTTAAATCTATGGTTACTCAATCAATATGTGACCATAATCTCATATTGTAATAGCCTCAGCTATGTGGGCCGTTATCTGATGGCCTTCTGAGAGTGATAATATAAGGTTACTACTTTTTGCCACCTAACATAGCTCACTTCCCATGTACTGAAATGACACTCTAGGCAAAGTGCTCTGTGTCACTGTTAGCATTGTCTAATTTGTGTTTCCCTTGTTGTTTTGCTATTAAGAGTAGAATTACATCACTACCTTGGAGCAGGTGATTGGGATTTGGACTTCCCTTACTGAACCTCACCACAAAAAGCAGACACTTAGTACATGTTGACTGCTGTAACTGACCTGAAATTAAAAATATCTCACTCTTGGTTGTGTCTATACCTTTATATGCCCCTATATCTACAGTGCAGACCTGTGTAAGGTGCTCAACTTAGCCCTGTTGGAATAGAGCAGTTCATTGTTAATGACTCGTCTAAGTGCTCAGAATACTATTTGCCTTTGTCTGTTTTAGACTTCGCAATCTGCCTATCTCGATAACCCAGTGTAAGCTGAACGCTATCTGGCTGAGTGAGAACCAGGCTCAGCCTATGCTCAAATTCCAGGCAGATGCAGACCCTGATACTAATGAGAAGGTTCTTACCTGCTATCTCCTTCCTCAGGCTGACTGGAGAAGTAAAAGTCAAGGTCAGTTGTTTGCAGAAAAAAGTTATCTCTTCAAGTTCACGGAGGATGATACTAGAAACGTGTTATCATGGTTTTATTTCAGAACTGTGTCGTACCTGAAAAGTGGGTACTTAGCAGTCAATCACATTCTAGCTGTCTAGTCTTTGTTTGACTGACGTCCATTGGTGACTCAAATCAAATACAAGGTTACTCATTTCACAACATTGTGTGATAAGGCATTTACTGCCCTTGAGAGATGCAGCCTTTAGATCATTGTCTATCTTGTACACCTTCCTTGTTAATTATATGCACCAAGATAATTTCCTCCCTATGTATATTGATGTGAGACACTGGCTATCACTCCTGACAGTATTCTGCAATCCACTTAGACATTAGATTTCAAAATGTTTAATCCGCTTATTGCTGTTGATTGCTCAATCACTTTCACTTTGACTGTTTTGCTCTGCAGACCCCTCTGATGTGCAGCTAGAGCATTCCTATCGAATCTATAGAAACTATTTCAAACCAATAAGTCAGAGCAGTGGGGCGCATAGCACCCCACCCTCATCTCCTCGTGCCAAGTCAGGTATTAGTTGGGGGCACAACTACAGGGTCATGTGACGTTATGTGATGACGCTGACCCTTCTCCTGTCCCTCTCTGTAATGCCTACTGCATGCTTAGTTAGAAGAGTCAGTGGCAGCCCTGCATGGCAGCAATATACCCACGCTGCAAAAATCGCATCTAAGATGGCGAAAAAGACCACGTCCTAGTTTGTGAAAAGTACCGGAAAAAACTCTTTGGAATCATAGTGCAATAAAAACTATTTAAAAGTTTCCATCTCCGCGGGAGTCCAGCGTAGGTTGTTTACTGGTCGAAGACTTTGACCCTGTAGAATATTTTTAGACTTGGTCAGAATTATGCTTTAGCTATAGCAGAATGATATTTATCTAACTGTTATATGAATAAGTGTGTCTTCTCAGTAGTGATCTACCACCCCATGTGCATGTGGGCGGGTATACCCCTGTCTGACAGCTAGCATCTAAAAATGCGCACTAAAACCTCATACTATCACCCTGGATCTGAAATCTAATTTCTATTCTAGCATTTTGCTTAGCAGCAGGGCCTCGGCTAATGTTAGCTCGGCCACTGGTTTTACGAGCCTCTGCTTTCATCTAACAACATAATATAATGCCGGAATGTATAATAAGCCAAGCGTCTGTCGGGTCGATTGTTGCCCATAACATGGCAAATAGTGAATTATACCCCTATATCCGCAATTGTAGAATCAATACTGATAATGTGCTATAATTATACAAACTGAATTTGCAAGCTTATTAAATCATAAATGACCGATTTATCTAACACTTGATGTCAGGCTCACTACATAAACAGCACTTTGAAATGTCATAAAACCAATCATCTCATGAGAAAATATTACCCTCTGAAAAAGCTGTCATATCTAGAGGGATGCCAATCGTAAATATTTGCTTGAGGAGACAGCATATCACAACTGGGGAGTTTGTGAGAGAAAATTTGATGATGAATGATTCCCTAAGTGATATCTAGTATAAGTAGTGACACTCATGTGACTTACCCATAGTGCACTGTGTGTCCTCAGTTGTTGTTTTGAAAAGAATTATGACTTGGTGGTGCTTATAAAGCCATAATGACCTCTATTATATAGCCATCTTGCTTTAAGGTCTAAACATGTTCTCCTCTTTATATCAGCTTTCGATTTTATGATTCTACAGAGAATTTGTTGATGGATGAACAGAAGCCTGAACCAGAATGGCGAACAGACCGAGGAGCCACGAGAATTAAAATCCTCGATGAGGGCAGGACAGGAGATGGTAACATATATTTAAACATTTTAGACCATTTAAAAAATCTCCAGGTTAGGAATAGTTTGATGACCTATTTGGATTGGGAGACATGATAATTCATGTATTGACTGAACTGAGTATGCTATCTGGGTGATGGAGCTGATTTATGTTAATAACTTTGACTCCTGATTCCAGCTCCATGAGTATATATAAAACATTGTTATATAAGGTGTGTTCTAATAAAGAGTTGCCTACTCTCTGAACTTTTTGTTCAAGGAGCAAATAACTCCGAATAAAGGCCTCTCCACATCTGATTATATATACACATAATAACTTTTTTCCACAGGTGACGGGTATAACATTGAGGATGATAAGAGGAAGAGTTTGGTGCAGTTTGACGCTGGTGATGAATCGGATGATGAACTTAAGCTTGGACTCAAACGCCATGCCACACCTCATCCCAAAGACATGAAAGCAATGAAGCAGAAAATACAGGAGGCTACTGCAGCGGCTAAGGACGCTAAATTAAACCACAGAAACTCATTTGATGCTCACAAGCTGGGGGCGATAGATGGTGCCATTATTCCACATAATCCTCAAAACAGACAACGAGTGAAAGAGGTACTACAACTAGATACAGCCCAGAGACCTGCTGTAGATCTCAGTTCTCATAGCTCTAACTCTGAAAGCTTAAACTCAGAACATTGAATAATATGTAACCATAGGTGTACTAATTATTTCAATGTATGTTACTATTATTCACTCTGATGTTTCTCGACACCACATGTATAAGAATGCACTTATACTTTCTGTCTGTAGCATTGAAATAGTCACACTATAGTTTGAGCAGCAATGTAAAGCATGTTTCTACCTTTAAATCAATCCGAGATGCACTAAGACAGCTGTTTGAATTATGTTGTGCGTTTTAGTTACAAATCTTTATTTTTGGTTGGTTGTTGTATTGCAGGGCCATCGACCGCACAGTTTTAAGCCCCAGAGAGATAGTGATTACATAAGCAGTGAGGAACAAAGCCCAGACCACCAGCAGACCAAACCTAATCACCATCAACCAATACCAGGTAAAAAACCCTCCGCCAGCAAAAACATGACTGTCGTGTGATAATAACAGACTGATTCGCGATAACACATGTAACAGTTTGGAGTTGTGTGCTCACATCCATCTGATGATTTACACCAATCACATCCAGTCTGACAGTGCGTGACACAGACGACACTATCCTGTTGTCACATGTGTCACAGGTTCACATGTGTCTGAAATTATAGCTGACACATAGTCTTGGCGACCAGTAGTTTCTGCATTTCTGACTAGCAAAATCAGTTCTGTACCAACAAATCAAGACTTCACTGCTGCTTGACCAAATCTATGATCTGATTCTAACATGTCTATGATCTTGTCAAGATAGAAGATTTAAACAGTTTTGATTTGCTAGACAACCTGGAATGTGGCTAACATGTAAACAGCATGTAGATCAGACCAAGTTTATGTGACAATACTGATAGCATTTTAGACATGACTAATGTTGTACATAATTGTAAAGCCTGTGCAGGCGGGGTGAAATTTCACTGAATGGTACGGGTGGTAATCCAATGTCCTCCAATGCTGCTAGCCACAAACATATAGGGTATCTTCAAGAACCCTGGCTATCATTTATGTGTAAACAGGAAAATAACATACAGGTTTATTATCATATTATAATCCCATGTACGTAGTGATAATTATTTTCCTAGACTTTAGGTAGGGTATTAGGGTATAGATGTTGTCTATGGGATATCTCTGTCAAAGGCTTTTAGCTTCTTTCTATCGCTCTAAGCTTTCTTGATAAGCATGTTCTAAAAATATTTCTCAATCATTGTTGGATAGAATTCCTGCATCATTGACCTGTTATTCAAATTAACACATGAGACGTAACGCAACGACAAAGATTTCATCCCAACTCAACTTCTGCAAATTTCTATGTCTTTGAAACCACCGTTGTGATGTTGTTAATATTTCTCACAAAGTCTTTTACTATTTTACGTTTATATTTTTTCCATGTATTTTATCACCATGCACTCTTAGCATTCCCTCTACACAGCTATAACTGTGTGCGGCGAGTTTTCTTGTGGCACAACGAGATGTAGCATCCGTCTATCTTCGTTTTCAAAATGGAAATAGTTTCAACATGGTTATTGGATGCTTGTTCTAACCCAAAGCAGGGACTGATTACAACCTGGGCAAAAAATTTAATCGCAAATGCTTGTCTGTATACTTATAAAACTGATCAGGAACAAACTTAATTTCTTTAGTCAAGGTTATTATTTCATCAACTTGGAACAAACTATTTGATGATCAATGTGCAAGCTAGGCTACTGAAGAAGTTGCAACTATAACCTTTTTCTTTGCTCTTCCCAATGGAGCTTACTAAAACGGTACTAAGGTGCTAAAATGTTACTTAATTTTATTATCATTATAGAGGGCTGCAATTCATACGTTCAACGAAGTTAGTCCCCTACCTGCACAGTGCTACCAAGTATTTGTTTTGGCACAGATAGAGGCATAGTAACATTTTTAAATTATAGTTTCACATTCACTTCTAGAAATTAATCTCATCATAACTTCTGAATTGTCTTACCATGGTTTTTAGTTAACCTATTTGATCCCGTGAGGCAGCGCAATAAGGTTGACGAAAAGAATTATTAAAGTCAAATCAAGGTTATCCCAGATTGTTCCTGTTTTGCTAGTGAAAGTTTTTTTTATCCAATTCGGAGAGTTATCAATATTTTATAACATTTTGATAGATTTTATGTTATCATAATACAAACGAACCACATGTTTTTAAAGTCATATTTACTGTTTAGCATCGTTTAATTTAATAAAATAATCATAATTGACCTATTTTACCATTGCAAGCCGAAGATCAATAATATGTTCATCAACTGCTAGAATTAACACCTGCTTGCTCGCAGAAGCAGCTTAGCAGCTAGTTAGTGATCACATGGTGCATTTCACTCCACTCAAGTTTCGCGTATGATTTCACCCCAGCATTTTACTTTTTCATTCCGAGGGTTTGCTGCACCACGCACCGACATCCTGCATAGCCTGGTGGTTTTGTTGTCTTCTGTTTCCCCTATAATTTCAGTCAAGTCACTCGCTCACAACTGTTGTTTTAGCCTGAGTGATCAATATGCTTTGATGGGGGCACCACCACCACCCCATTAAAGCACTTTGGGCGCTCAGGCTACTGTTGTTGTTAAACTATTAGATGGTAGATCGGTACATTTATACAATTTGCAGCACTTTGCATTTATTGGGTGTGGGTATGATACTAGATGGCAAGCAGCATTGGAGCACCAACCACCTTTTTTATCCCATACCATTTTGAAAATTTTTTTTCTGATTCTGAGTATAACATCAGTCAAGTCTATTTTGGACAAAATCTGTCTAAAGCATGGTGTGGCAACTATATATCCAATCTCTGTTCTCAACTCACAAGCATTTATATTGCTGGTTACGATATAATTTGCTTCCAGGAGATGAACAGGATCGAGTATTAGTTGGCATCACCATGACTCGATTGGCCTTAAAAAGTCGCACAATCCACATTCCCCTAATAATATACTAATTACTAGAGTGATTCTGTCCTTCAAATGACTAGCTCGTGATCAGCATGTTGTGTCAAACTTTAACATTTACCATTATTTGATGTCTGCATTTCCTTCGATATAGATGGTCGGGCTTAGATCAAGCTCCTATTTGCCTGTGTTTTGACAGGCTCTATTTACTGGCAAGTCGCCAGCTCAAAGGGCAGCAACTCCAAACACAGGCAAATTAGATGAGGCTTGATCTAGGTCCATCTATCTTTTGTGAAATCTATCCCAGATGATAAATGGTGGAAAATCCCTGAAACTAGGTCTTGCCTTGTTTAACAGTGCAGATTTCCCAGCAGCTGAACAACCCATGTCACAACCTCATTCATTATGTGCTCCTAGCGATTCCCAAAACGATTGCTACCAACTTTCGCTCGTTTTCTCATATGCTAGTTATTTGTCATTGGAGGACTACTCTCTCACTAAATTGCTGCGATTCTTTAGGGTGATATGGCTGCATGAGTTTGTCTTAAACATGGAAAGTGATTGAATCATTGATGTAATATGAATATCTGGGCAAGATCTTTGTAATATTGGTGCACAATTTGGGGAAGGCTTCACCACAACTTTAATAATCCGCCAAATTCTGTGACACTAGAAGTTGATGTTGTCAATATCAAAAACTTCAGTTGGTTTGATCAGTTGTGTAGATCAGACAGCCCACGACAGATACAGAGCGTTTAGCTCTGCCAGCATCTCATTGATAAGATTAGCATGACTACATATAGATCACCTTCTTTAATGCTTGCACTTGCATGTTGTATTTGTGCAGAACACCATGTCATCCAAAATGAACCCACATATGCAGAGGTGGATTATAATGAGGGTCCTCCTAAACAGCCTCACCAACCTCAAGGTAAGGATAAATAACTCCGCCTCAGCTAGCTTTGATTATATCTATGTAGTCATAGTCGCATTGGGCAGACACCAAATCAGGTTGAGTTTGCACAAAATCAAACTCCTTGCTGTGTTGATGGGTCGCAAACTATCCACGATTTTGGGTCTAAGTGTGTTGTTGTTAGACATACAAATTGATCTTCTTCGCAAAGCAATCCAACAGAGAATTGATCTGTTTTCTGTGCGGGTGTAACTCTTTACCTGTGGTGCTCCTTTGATAGATGAGAAAGCTGAAGATTTGTAATACAAAACACTTTTGTCCCACTCCCACTCCCCTCCAGTATCTGATACTTGAGGTTGGGTTATGACTTGGTATACGCTTTCTGTATTGTAATATTTAGCCGCTAGTGTGCTTAGAGTGTTGATGACATGGATATATGATATTTTATTTCAGTGCCAGCAAAGCGACCAAGCACTATGCCAGCTGTAGCAATGCGCGGTGCTCCCCCAGCACTTGCTGGAGGGGAGGAGATCTATGCCGAGGTACGGAAAGATAAACCGTCATCCTCCACAGCCACACCTTCCAGCTCTGGACAACCGGAGAATGAGTATGACCTAAATCCACCTGAGGTGAGAAACCTACAATCCTCAACTACCAACTGGCCAAAGAAACCTCCCCATAATGCAATTGCTTAAACCACTTTTGACACAGAATGTTATCGGAAATTATGAGACTGCTGCTTAGATTATCCAAACAAAAATCAGCTTGTTCACAGAACTTAACATATTATCAATGCTGCCTCTATCCAGCCATTAACTTGCCTATTCTCATATGCTCCTTATGTTCCACTGTGCTCAGCATACCAGCTAATACTAACCTCCCCGCTGTCCCCTATTATCCATACAGGTACCAGAAAGAACAGAGGAGAGACATGAACCTCATCCATATATGAATCTAGGCTCACTAAATAAATCTTCTGCTCCTGCCTCACAGGTTAGATTTCACACAGAGTGTTTTTTTTATTGTGTACAAATAGCAAACCTGGAGTTGTCAACTCACAATTAATGGGAGGATAATCCTTTGTTTGACAATCATAATGTCATTAATAAAATAAATTGAGATATCGTGGTCCAAACAAAATTATTATTGAGTATCAACAATAATTTAAAAACAAAAAATAATGCCTAAAAACAACCCATATATTTTTCAAGTATATTGCCCTTGGTCTAATTGAAAATATATTGTATACGACTTGTAATCTGACCTTCCTGGCTTGATGCATACAACTTCTATGGTTAAATTTTGGTGCAACTGTTTTAAGATTGCTATTTTTGCATTTCCTGCACCATTTGTAGAATATTGTTGCTCTTCATAGAAACAATCCTTATTATTGTGAGATGCTTGATGATTAATTTGTGTTGAAAATATTATCTTAAGCTGATTCTTGAGATGTGATAATGAAATTCGTTAATACGCATGGTGTTCTGGATACATTTGCTCACAAACTCCCTGCATCGTATTATTTCAGGCTGTAACTCCAATGAGGGACTCAGTATTCGATAGGAATGATGATCAGTCAAGTGTTGAAGGCAGCTTGGAGTTGGAGAACGGAATGCAGGTATGTTTGCACTAACTTTGCATTGTTTATGCCGATAAAACCACTTGTACATAAGTTCTCAAAATCTGCCAAAAGAAGAGGGCAGTTGTATAACATTTATGTTTTGATCTTGTTGTACCCAAGCCGTAGCCATGTGACAAGTCTACCCCCAAGCTGAACCATAAATTCTCAAAGGTAATGGCAATAATTCTAAAATGCTCGATATGAAAACACTGCTCGACGTATTTGCATTAGTAGCCTTGTTAGGGGAATTCGCTGATATGTCCCATAGGAAGAAACAAAAGAATCTGTAAATGATCAAACTAACACCTATTGACACTCCCATTAACTGGCCTAATAAAACACGTATCTGTTAATTTGTGCAGCCTGCTGGACGAGTAGGATTCTCAGCGGACACAGAAGAGCCGTTTGGTTACGATTGGAAGAGGAAGAACACGCCTCATCCCTTCAGGAATCAGAGAGTGAGCACTAACGATGATAACGATGAGAAAGTACGACAGATCATGTCTGGACTGAGCGCTCCAAAAAGGTAAACTTTTCAACCAGATGTGTTTGTTATTCGTGGAGTGTAAACATCCTCTTCAGTTAACAAAGTTTTTCAAATAGGGTTGGAAAAAATTCAATTTGCCATTATTTAGTTCTGCTTAGCAGCCGAATAATAGCAATGGTGCAAACTTTCGAACTCTGGAGAAGTTTTTACAAAGCTCCAACACGGTATCAGTATCATCATGTGCTTGTAACACTCTCCTAGTGGTGTTGTACTAAACTCTCCTACAACAAAAAACTCTCCTCCCGTCAAAAAATTTCTTTGCTCTTGCTTGCGACTTCTTGGAAAGCCTTTTGCATTAATGAATACTAGATCTGGGAGTTCATTAAAAAACCTGTAAAACACTATCACTAGTTTAATGGCATGAACAGGCAATCAAGATTAACAAGTGGCCTATCAAATTGTGGGTGAGTTTTTTCAACTATGCTTTGTAAAGTTCAGATTTGTAATTAATGCTAGTTGTAAGAAACAGCAAAACATTTAACTAATAATACAAGCATGTCAGATTCAGTGCTGACAGCCAAAATAAACATTAATGAAACAGTTATCTATCTGCACAGCATGTATTCTACATCTCTGCAAAGAGGTCAGCTCAGTTCTCGTTGTATCAAAAAAGCTGAGCATTCGTCCGAAAAAGGTGAAAATTGACCTTAGATAATCAGACGTAACGTTATGCAATCCTCCTGATTATCCATAACTCAGACTAAGTCTGATGAGATAAGCACCCTGAGTTTTGTAGGAGTAGCGAGTAATTAGCATGAGTGAGCTGTATGATACTATCTATAATATAATATCCTTCATTCATATAAACAAGCTCTGATGTACATACACGTGATCAACATCAGTATAGGTAGTTAGTTCGTTACTGTAGGTAGATTTCATTAACGCAAATCAGCCATAGACATCAGTTAGGAAATACATGATGAGAGTCGAAGATATGTTACTGTCAGCTCAAGGGAGTGTTTAGTCGGGGAGATTTGAGGAAAATTATGTAGATAAACAGTGTTACAACTCTGCTGGGACTTAACTGGTGCTTCAGATCTTCACACAAACAACTGGAAAAGTGCACCCTTGTGGATTTACACAGCTTCTAGATAAACAGTTAGTGTTGCATTATGGGTAGGAGGCGCTCATCTATGTTTTGTTGCTGCAGATCACCTCAGCAACACTCTGACGAAGAGCAAGAGGAACCGACAGCATATCAGAACATCCCGACACCTCGAGCCTCCGTCGCTGTGTCGGTAGCCTCTCTTAGTATTACTCCTGTGTCTACGCTGCCGAGAGAAGAAGACTTCCCTCCCCCACCTCCTGAAGAGGAGGATAACTCTGCTGAGTATAGGAATATACCCAGTAAGAAACTGTCGGTGTCTGTCGAGAGGACAACTCCTATGCCACAGGCGGTAAGTCACATTTATCATGATTGTAATCATTCGCTCTGTTAAGGTTAAGGTATTATTAAAGAGCAGGTGTGACAGATAGGCTGGTACACCGACTGTGACCGACTAGCCCAGAGCTACTCCTAATACTTGAAAGCAGTTGTGAGAATAAGGAATGTCTTTGTGTCTCTCGCGCTCTTGTTCTTAACCTTGTATACTAGGAGGTATTTTTGTGGTGAGGAGTATTTTTTCAGCAGTCAAGTCTTGCTAGACTCCTCCCAAATCGGATTTGTTGCTTCAGACATAACATAGATATAGATATAGACCTACTGTTGAGTCTGATGCCTTGGGCTGAGATCATTCTGAGAGGTTAGGAATGCTGACATTCTATGGAATTCGAAGATGTTATCGGAATGAATTAGCTGTTGCATTCCAAATTAGCCATGAGTATCATTCAATCAGCTTGTATACACTAGTTGAGCATTGTACTCTTTAGTTGAATTACAAGTCAGAATCAACATTTTGAGCTGTGGTATATCTCCAAAACAATTGGACTTTTTTTTTGTTTCTGTGATGTGAGTTAGGCATAGCTGTTCGAGGTTTATATCCCAAAAACATTATATCACAGATTAAGGACATATCCTTACGCTAGGATATTGCATCCAGAGTAACAAATGACCTACTGGTCCGTTGGTGTCCATAATGTAACAACAAAATGACAAACATTTACTGCTGATGAATACTTCGCAATTAACTCGTCTGGGGTGAATACTTTTTGCCATTCCTGCTCACAATGTGAAGAACAACTCCAAGGTGATGAAATAATGTAACAGCCCTAACACCTCAATCATCTCCATACAACCTATTGTTTCTGTTTCTCAGCCACCCAGAGTATCGTCTCAACCAGCCAGTAAAATCCCGGTACCAGTTCCTCATCAGGATGACAGCGCGTACGAGAATATGGTGAGAGCAGACTCCTTCGAACCACTCTCCATAGATGTGGACGGCAGGAAGAAGAAAGCTCACACCCCCGCTGCCACTCCACTCCTGGCGGCTGTCACCCCTGATGACTTCGCCTCTACTAACGAGTTTGAAGTGATAGAAGAGATTCATGATCTCGTCATTAACAGACAATCAGGACAGGGACTCGGGGTCAGCATCGCTGGGGGTAAAGGCTCTCCTCCCTATAAGGGCACTGATGAGGTAATGTTACATATATATGTGTAATGTTATTATTCTATGACATCTCATACGGTCTAATTATTACACTAACATATGAGTCATCATGTTGAATTTGAACTTGATCTTTTGAGAATTTCCGTTATTGATCTTCCCCAAACATATGGAGTGGAAATGTTTGGTCATGTTGAAGGTGGTTGATTTGGAATGCCACAAACAGCGACCCTGGGCATGGTTTGCACTTCCTCTTATGTAGTATTTTTACTCTTGCAATATTTGAGTTTTGTTCATATATCACCATCCATCAGACTTGTAGCTAATTTATACATCACGTCAAGAACCAATATATACAACCTAAAGTTACCTTACATCCTGGGCAAGGGTAGCAGCTATATTAGTTGCTAAATGCACTGTACACAAATGACTATCAGAGCTGCTAATGCCCTCGCTTAGTTCATTTCTCGGTACATTGCTCTATTCATCTCTATTTCGATTCTGTATTTTATATGTATGTGGTATTTTACAGAGCGTGTTTATTTCGAAAGTAGTACCTGAGGGACCCTCGGAGCAGGCAGGATTACAAGTCGGAGATAAGCTTTTCATGGTAAGTGTCTAACTGTTTTGGTTTATCAGCAGGGCTTGGAAAGAAATATCTCTAGTTGACAGTTGAGACGTAACTGTAAGAGGCTCATGACTTTGCTGATTAAAAAGCTCTTTTCTATGTTGGAAACAACTGACAACTTGTGTACCTCCCTCTGATAGGTCGAAATAATGATAATTGATAAATGGGAAATATCCTAAAAATTACTGAATATAAGATCTTCTTTTTACATTGCAGGTGAATGGAATCAACTTAGTCGATGGCCACCATCATGCAGCAGTCGAAGCATTGAAGAAAAGCGGCAACCAAGTATTTGTTAAAATCTCGCGAGAAGTTATGCTCACTGTGGGAATGCCTATGGTAAGTACTCAGATCGCTGAGTAACACGCGATTAACATTGTTGTTAGGTGACACTCTAGCTGCTTCCTAGTTCTTCTGTTTTGTATAGATTATGTTCCATCTGCTCATTTTGAAGCTGCTATTAACTCAGTAAGCTTTCTCGGGTAAGGGCTCATGCGTTAGGTTACCCTGGCCAAGCACTTTGACAACTAGTCATAAAAATCGCAAGTGTCATCGTCTGATCACAAGTGTCACAGCTTATACGCTTTTGGGATGGAGTAATATCGAAGAAATTTTGTGTGATTCTATTGACCAGCCAGAGTCATTTTTTAAAGTACTATACAAGTAAAAATAAAGTGTATTGCCCATAGCCATTCTTGACAGCATGACAGCGTTCAATTACCTGTAAGATAGAAAAATATGAAGGAATATACACATGTAGAAATGTAATAATATTATCATTTCCCATCACTAATGGCCGACCCTGCTTTGCGTACCTGCTGCTTAAAGTATGACTGTGCCTTTGAAGTTTATGATGCATGATGTAGCAAAATATGGCCACAGAGCATGTTGACAACATCTTAAAAATGTAACTTGAACCCTGAATTCACAGGAGAATATATATATATTTATATATAATATTATTATACGTCATCTCTATACCTATCCCTGGGGTTTCTCGAAACATGCATTACTGGAGCACCTGTCGTCATATACCCACTAACTTTCTCTACACCGAGCTGAGAGTTATGAATTAGGTTGAGCATGTTGTGTATGGTAGCGTGATGAATTTTTCACTTCTTGAACCATTATTTTTGGTGTTTTGTTTCTGTTTCTACTATTTAGGACCCAAACGCTGACCTGCACAAAATGATTGAGGTATATATTGTTTGCCGATAACAGTCGAGTGCCTGTTCCTCTCTTTCTGTACTCATTCAAATGTACAATCTCCATATGAATGATTCAATCACTTTTTGGTGGAGAACTTGTATCCAAAGAAACCCAATAATTTATGTGTCGATGAACCATAAAAATACTCACATTCGGTAATGTGGGCTCACTTTCAATAAAACTCATGAACCACTCATAAATATGGATATGATGGGGAGATAATTCCCAATGCCTGTACTGTCTATTATAAATTCTGATTTTGTGTTCTCTCCTCTTTACCGACCTGTAGCATATTTCTGGTGTTTCTGATATCCTGTTTGCGTTTTGTTGGTGTTGTGTTGCTTTACAGGGTGGCTAGTCCCTAATTTCTTGAAGTGCTTTGTCCAATTCATACCAGCTTCTCTAAAAGCTTTTGTGAGGCAACTTATTAATTATCTGCACTCCCAACTTTCAAATTTCTTTATGCCAATCTAACATATTGTAGAGGGAGCACCTGTTATATTATTTTTGTTCCTGTGAATTGTACAGCAGTATGATTTCCAACTGACCAGTCCACTTTGTACTGCAACACAACCAACACAACCAACACAACCAACGCATCACAATTCATGGATTATTTACCTCCATGTTTTCTTTCTTGGTTTGAGTGATCTAGTTCTTTATCAGGTTGATAGTAGAGCAACTTGTCATATAATATCGAAATTCTTCCCCTGTACAAAGTCAACCCTAGTGCGGACTCGGCATTCAGGGACAGGATGGAACCAAATGAAGACCTACACTCTGAGGGTGGTATTTCACTGGTTTCTTGAGTGGGTTGTAGTGGTTGTTGTTTGATTTTCAATCAACCATCATAGAAAATTTCAAGTTCACTTTCTTTTCTGTTTTACAGACAGTGGAGACAACTCTACACAAAGACAGCGGAGGACTGGGATTCAGTATCGCTGGTGGCCGAGGTTCTCTTCCTTATAAAGGCAATGATGAGGTTGGTTCTTTAACTTTTTAGCAAATGACTTGCTTAATATATAGATGGGTTTCTCTTTCTTTAAACCTACAACTTCAGGTCTTAGCTGGAGATACTTTGTCTCCCTCACACAACATTGCTATATTATCATTATGGATGTAGTAGACTGGCTCAGGATTATACTTGTGCGGAGTTCGGCCTCTTAAAAAGAGGATTAAAATAATAGAGTACCAGTTGCGGACAACTCGGATTCTGAGCACGCAGACAATACATATACACCTTATGTTTCTCTGACAAGACATGCTTTATAAGTATTAACTGTTGTTATCACAGTCGATATACATATCAAAGATTACACCTAATGGAGCTGCCGCTAGGAACGGTCAGATCCAGGTAGGAGATAAGATACTGACAGTGAACGGTGGTGACGTTACGCGGGCCACACACGAGGATATAGTGAGCAGGCTGACAGCTCCTACTCCTTCTGTAGCGCTGACTCTGTACAGAGAGCAGCTTGTCAGGAAAGGCAGCACTAATGTGGACGGTAAGAGCAGGATAGAAATGGGAAAAGGACGCGGAGGGGGGGGGGGGCGTTTTCTAAGAAGCTGATGTGCTTTACTGATCAGCTGTTGATTGTCTGGCTAGACTGGACCATAGACATAGTTATCACTTATAATTATGTCTATGGACTAAACTAATTACTTGCACATATATAAATTTCTACTGTTTTGTCACTCATGAATGCTGAGATATGAGCTAGTTATAAGTACCATTAGACTATTAACCTGGTGATAAAAACAGGATGAGCATGAGATAGGATCATTCTCATGAGACGTAACTACCTGTTATGCCTACTTTGTTACTTGTTAGGCCTATTTTATAGTAATGCACATAAAGGCATGACTGAGTGAGTAATATTGACTGTACTAAGTGCTTACTTGCTGAGCAGAGAATATGAATGTATACTGTGGGCCGCACATCAAAGTACATGTAGCTTTACTCTGGAAGGTTCATATATTACGCTGATTCCTTCTGATGTATTAGAGAATTACTCCAATTTGTTATTACCATCGATGTTGTAATGTAATTTTGTTATGTTTAAGATTCTGTCCAAGCAAGAACAAAATCAGGAGAGCCAGTAATAATAGAAAAGACTGTGACTAAAGTCACTAAGACGACTCGCTACTTAAACAGTAATGGTGGACAAACGGAGAAAACTACACAAAAACACAAACAGATCAGTATTGAAGCTTCTACAAAGCAGCGTAATCATACTCCAGTATCTAATCAGTCTCCTCATTGGGCAGATGATAACAGTAACTATGAGATAGAGGTTAGGATTGGCTGATTTTTTGTATTTCTTTCCTGTCTCCATTTTATGCTAGGTCTATATACTACATATGTTGGTGGCAACTGACAAATTCTTGAATTACATTCATAAAATAAAATCACACAAACCTGCTGAATGGCCTGTGTCACCCTGTCAGCTTGTGTTTAGAAATAGCTCCGTCCACTCAATGACTTAAAACCTTTATCCTGTAATTCTAACACATATATTTATGATTGTAGGAGGTGTGTATTTTGAAATCTGGTGGACCTCTAGGACTCAGTATTGTAGGGGGTACTGATCATGCCAGCCATCCTTTCGGAAACAACGAGCCAGGTGTTTTCATCTCGAAGGTTAGTTTAAATTAAAGATCACAACTCCAAAACTTGATGAAATATTGTTGTGTGAAGTTAATATTTTCATGTTCGCACATAGTGAACAAGCGAGAGTAAGACCTAACTTTTCAACTTATTTGCATCACTCTTAGATTGTTCCTGGTGGTACAGCTGCACAGACCTCTCTGTGTATCGGTGACAGAATACTGACAGTAAATGGTCGAGACATCAGTGGAGCTACTCACGAGGAAGCGGTGAAAACATTGATAGAACCTTCATATCAGATTTTACTGAAGATAAGACATGATCCTCCTCCACCTGGACTCAAGGTTTGTCACAATCCTACATCAAATAAATATTGATGGAACCTGACATAACATATGGCAATACGGTTCTTTGCACAATTCCGGGTGTTGTCGAAGGGATCATCACAATGAGTTTAGCTAATAATTCCATATACGAAAGGGTTGGTAATTGGCTGAAAAAGCTGCCTAGGATTCTTTTTTTCGTATGCAATTGCAGGAGTCACCTGTAAAATACGCTGACCTGTGATCATTTACTTCATGTCTGGCCAGATTGTTTGATAAAGGCTTCGATCAAGGTTGATTCAATTCAGTAAAATACAAATGTCTTAAGTTATTACTATTCTCTAACATATTGTTGTTTTTCAGGAGTTGGTAATAGAGCGAGGACCCATTGAAAAGATTGGCATGACAATTAAGGGTGGTGCAGGTGGTAGCCCTGGAAACCCCAACGATTCAGCTGATGAGGGTGTATTTGTCTCAAAAGTAGGTCTACAAAGTTTTATTGGATCTCCTTGAGGTCAATTTATTGATATAATATTTGAGAAGAGACAACTTAAAGTTCTGTTATTGTTATCATTCTCTATTTAATTATCCAGAACATCCTACTACTGGTGATCATGATTGAGAGATTCATGAGATACATACTATCACCTAGATATTCCTCCAAGTCTAAACATTATGTTAAAATGAAAATAAAAATGGCAAACATTTCTGTAGTGGTAAAAGTACAATGCACCTTGGGACATGAATTAGTATTGCTACACATGACATACATTATGTCCATGTCTACTCAGAGTGTATATACCCAAAGTAACTCTGTATATTCTTGTACATCCCCTGTAGATTAACACAGTTGGTGCTATAGCCCGAGATGGTAACCTACAGGTAGGAGATCGTATATTAGAAGTGAATGGACAGAGTATGCTGGGAGCCACCCATCAGGAGGCTGTCAGAGCTCTGAGACAGGCAGGAGATAAGATACAGATAATGACCTGTACAGGATGGTCTAGTGGTACAGACTCACCTGGTCTGAGTAAGAGTATGAGCAGCTTAGACCGAGAAGATGATGAGTATCTGCGCATACAACAAGTAGGTCTAAATCCCGTCACTAGTACTATTAGATGGAATAGTTGAACTTGGTACTTGACAATGATTTGAAGCTCCTGAACTTTTTTAAATACAGATAAAGCCTCTTAAATTCCATTACGTAAGAAGAAACTTTCTTGATGCAAACACTGCAAATACTTGGGAAATAATCCACTTATACTGTACGAGTTGAAATCAATTTGCACCCTTTTGCATGGTTGATTTTGTTTCATAACTCTTTGGTAACTGCTCTAGGCTTTATATAACCGGCATGGAAATCACTTGTGATATTAATACTCGCATGTTATTGGAACTGGTGTTTGTTTCACCCTACCTACTACCCTCTCACTCACTTCTCTTTACCCCTAAACTTGGTTCTTATATTAAGTTTGATTCATTTCATGGATGGTGTTGGCGTAATTTGTATATCGTTCTCTATCTTTCTACAACCGGCTACCAGTGGTTTAACACCCTTATTCTTCTAGCCCCAGTGCCCAGGTATTTCTAATTAGGGATGGTATCAGCACTCTGACCCTCCACTGAGTATAACAGTTTGGACACTGAAGCTAATATTCATCTAACTATTCTCTGACTGATACTCTTTGATGGTGGTTACCCGGTTTCTATTCACTAGCTAAGTTACTATAGTAAGACCCGCTTCAGATGAGCTTCTAGATTTCAGATTTAGGTAGCTGGTGCTGGTGCTGCTGCTGGCGCTTCGCAAGCTGCTGATTACGAGCTGGCTTCAGTGCAAGAGAGACAAAGGATTTTTTTTACGACATGAACTGGTTCAAAGTCCATAGAGAAAATTTTGTTCAGTAACCTCAGATCATCACATTGGAAAGAGACCTATTTCATTGCGTGTTGAATCGTCATGAGCGAGTTCTGCTCGTTAACTTTCTTGTCTTTTTCTGGTGTTACGCTGGCGCAGTGCATTGCTTACATGTTTTAGCATGGCTCGTTTGGTAGTTGCATGTGGTTATATATTACTAGCTCGACTAGATTTTCTCAGCGAGTATATTGTGTGTATCAGATTGTGTCTTCGTTTCATCGAGTAGTTGGTTTCTCTGATCCTTGTTTGTCCGCTTTGTCTGTGATCTCAGTCATTCCTCGGTGCTCTACTGGTGTCATCATAATTATCTCCTTACTATCTGATCTGTACGTAACACTCATTGCTAGGAAAATGAGGCTTTGCGTGAGCAGCAGGAGTTTGAAGAGGAACTTGAAAATGCAAGAAAGGAACGGGCGGAGCGTAACTCCCGACTAGAACAAGAAGCTTTTGAACAAATGGAACAACAGCTACGAGATAATGTGAGCTTCTCTAACCTAGACTGAGGGCTTAGCTTTTTGTTTTATCATACAGTTAACCATCAAATCTGCCTGCAAGCCATGTATCTTAGACTAGACCACAGGAGTGAACTTATATATTTAGTTAGATGTAGTAAATTTCTATGCATTGCACTCACTACCTTCTATAATATATAATTTGCACTTATATTTTGGAGTTATCTATACATAACACATGGATAGACAACTCTGGACAAAATTGCAAGCTAAAATCTCCACATTATTAATGAACTGCCGCACACCTTTGTAAAGCCTCAAAATTTATTGTTTTCGCCCCTTAATTTTACAGCATATAATTTAACAAAATCCTAGACTAGCTATTCGAGTTGTTGTGTTACCTTAACTTTTCAAACCCTAACTTTACAAGCAAACTAACTTTTCTTGGTTTCACCCTATTGGGATTAGCCTCTCTCACTTATTGGCTTGAGTTCAGTTCAAATAATGCAGCTTAGTACCTCTTGTAACCTTAATGCCAAGCATCAAGTGCTGATAAATTCATCTTATTCCATGTATGCCATATCCTGAATGAGGGAAAAATCAATACAAGAGTGAGAAGCTCTGAATTAAGTAATGCTAGTCAGAAAAGACATGACAAACCTGGTTTTGATTGTCAGTTGTCAACTTGTGCACTTTCACAAGGCCCTAGGCGTTATGAGGCTTTGCAAAGATCACATAGGGTTAACCGTCGCCTCCTAGAAACATACCATAAAACAAGCTTGCAGTGATACATAGTGTTGGCCTCCATAAAGAAACTAAATGAGACCTATTGCAAAGAAGGAAAAAAAAAGGGAATCCACCAACACAAGAAGGCATTTCAACATCATTCCCGGAGTGCAACCCTAGTCTGTGGTTTCCCTGGGATTACTTCAAACTCTAATACATTATATTTGACCTGGTCATTGTGGGATCTCAGTTTCAAGTCCATACTAACAATGCTACCTGCCCTTCTCTCAGGCTGCAGAGAGGCGACGCCAGGAGGAGGATGCTCGCCAGTCTGAGTTCAGAAAAATACAAGAGGAAGCCAAGCGAAGAGCTGAGGCTACAAAGAGGCAAGAAGAGGAGCTGATAGCAGCAGCAGAGAGGGAGGCTGCTGATAAACTGGCTCAACAGCAGGAGCTTGAGAGGCAACGACAGGTGTGTATTAGTTAAGAGAGTTTAAATGATGATCTTTAGTGAGTGTATACAGCTTCATTTATATGCCAGAGAATATTGTATCAAAGATATTGAATATCGATTATGCAGTTTAAACTGTGGTGTGTATAAAAACTATCTTAAGATAAAGTCAAAATTGGTATACAGGCTATTCTTTTTTCAATTGGTGGTTAGAAGTTTCGGTTTTAGTTTCAGTGT
This sequence comes from Membranipora membranacea, assembly GCA_914767715.1. NCBI lineage: Eukaryota > Metazoa > Bryozoa > Gymnolaemata > Cheilostomatida > Membraniporidae > Membranipora > Membranipora membranacea. The sequence goes on from OU612065.1 coordinate 37,429,857, forward strand.
TAATATGCAAACATGAGAATGTCTTAGTTGGAATGATATTCACATACATGTTGACTTACGTCTATTTGACTGACTCATGATCATCTCTTTTTTTAGGAGGAGCAGAGGAGGCGTTTTGAAATAGAAGAAGAGGCTAGAAGGCAGCATGAAGCTGAAACTGTACGTCAGCAACAGGAAGCAGAGGCTCTACAGCTACAAAGAGAGACAGAGAGACTCGCAGAGCAGCGAGAACGAGAGAGGCAAGAGTCAGAAGAGAGAAAAATAATGGAGGAGGCCTCTCGTCTCGCTGAAATACAGCGTCAAAAAGACTTGGAACTTCAGCAGCAAGCTGAACAAGAACCTCAGGCTTACATGAACTTAGAAAGCCTAAGTGCAAAAAGTCCACAAAAACATGTACAAGCAAGGGCATACCCTGCGCCCAGACCAAGTTCATTTGCCTCTGAGGCTATTCCAGCTGGTATTGCTCCAGTACCTGCTAACATCCCTGACATACCATTTGCTGAGGATTCTAGCTCTAGTGGAGAAGAAGATGGCGGAATCACATCTGCTTTTGGGTTTGGCAGTAGTAACAAATCAACACCAACTGAAAGCAAGGTATTTTACGGTGCTCTTTATATGCTGAGTAACAGTACAAATAAAGTAGTGCTCACCGTATTTAATCTTCAAATTTTCAGGATGCCTGATCTATTACACTATGATTAAATCCTGTTTGATCACTACCCATGCTTCTTTGAGAAGAGTGCATAGATATTACCTATCACATCCCACTATTGTGAGTATTGAAAATGTTGAGAACCTAATCCAACAAAATCAATTAACAAAGAACAGAAGGTATCTTATCAACTCATATGTTTGTGTATTGAATGTACAGATACCGAAAGCAGCTTTGAGGACATCTAAACCTCCTACAACACCTCAGACTCCGACTTCACAACCTCCACACGCCTCATCAACAACACCAGCCACTCCAGAAACATCAGCCCCTCCTCCAGCAGCTCAACATAAGCCTCCTGTAGCTGCTAAACCTAGTCTTATACCTAAAGTAGGTGGTACTACGCCCAAGTCATCTATACCTGTCTCAGGTACACCACCTGCTGTGGCTAACAAGGTAAGATAGTTTATGTTTTTTTTAGTATTTGCTGTTTAGTCTTCTAGTCCTCACTATTGCTGCTGAAAATTTAGTATGATATGAAATTGATGCTTTGGCTTTAACTTTGACCTCACAGTCAATCATAAGTCAGGCCTTACTTAAATTCTAAATTCTCATTTGAGTGAGGATCTTGATTACAGAACGCCCTTACCTCTGCCGAAGAATGAGACCTCACCCTTACTAAAGATTTCATTGTACTGCTGTTTCGGTGCTCAATTAGACACAAGGATGCTGCATCACCATTTTGAATTTTATTTCCATCTTCTCATATTTACTTACTGCACTGTTTAAGCTTGTATAACAAACCTCATCACTCTATTTTCTCATAATTTACCGCTTGGATTTTCGTTTGTTATCATGAGTTCGGATATCTTTATCTGTTCTTATAATGGCTCCCCCCCCCCCCTCTGATCACATGGCCAGTGCCAGGATTAGAATAATCAGGCAATGGTTACAGTGGGGCGCCAGCATAGAGTAAATAATAACTCTATGGGCACCAGCCAAGCCATTTATATTGAGTCAAGCTGTGAAACATGACTTTGGCTGAACTTGGCTGTGGATAGCAACAAGGAGTTAGAAACTCCTTGAGAGCACCAACTTAATACATTTGGCTACGGCACTACCAATCAGATGGGCTGTTTTAAGAACAGGAAAAGAGATAAAACTTATAATAACATTATCCTTTTATAAAACCTAGCTGTTGTGAAGATGTATGTTGTGTAGATGTTGTTTAGAAGTGTGTGTTGTGTTCTCTTTTGTTAGCCTTTGCAGTCTAAAATGAGGCCTCCCTCAGTTAAACCGCCTGTTAAACCAAAGCCAAGCATTTCTGTTAACTCTAAACCTACTACTGCTACTACACCACAAACACCACAGGTAGTGTACTAATATCTCCAATACAAGTGATGGATCCAGAGGATTGGCCCTCTTAGCACAACCCCACCGAACCCCCCAGCTTCCCTCTCCCTGCCCCAGAGAGATTGAATATTGTCACTAAAAGGATTCGGCATTTACGGCTCACACATCAATGCCACCCAGAGTAGTCATTATGAAAACACTTCAGCCCATAACAACTCAAAAATATCCTCTCCTCCTATAGCTTAAGGCCTAGATCCGTCACTGTGCCATATGTACCTGTAGTATATTGTCTGCGTAAAGTGAACCCCCAAACTGCTATGTATTAGAACTCTATGGTCTCAGCTTACAACTATCAATGGTCTTTTTTGTATGATTTCTTATGTCCACCCACTGCTACCTATTCATTCTCTTTATTCTGATGTCGCTGTGTATTTTATTATTATTTTTGTCATCTTATTAGACCTGTGTCTTGTTGACTTGTCTCCTCTAGATAGTATAATGTTATTGGTATCTGAGTTGGGTATAGTTCATCAAATCTGTTGTGAGCAGACAATATTCACCATAATATAAACTATTGCACAAATCTAAATTTGATGACATTTTTTTTGTTTACAACAGAATGGTGAAAGACTAGATGCTAAAGCAGCAAGAAGCTCATTTTTGGAGAATTCCGCACCACCTCCTCCCTCAAATAATCCATGGAATAAATATGGTAGGTTTGTTTGCTCATCTCTACTCAGCATATGGAAGGGCTTCCCTACAAGAGGAATCTATTCATGTGTCTACTAATTTTGCTTATCGACCATTACCTACAGATGACAGTTTATGACTGCAGGTTCTCACTTATTAGCATCTCATAGATTTGGTCATGTATGGACATTGCCTCCCCACAAAAGTTCACTCACTAGCATTATTGTGGTTTATTTTCTGTAGATCGGAAACGGACCAGTGGGTAAGTACATAGAGCCATTAACTAATAATCATTCTTGACTTGTGAATTTAACTGGCATATTTACACTGGTGGTTTGTATCAGCACTTAGTAGACCCTTAGGAGTAGGTGTTAGTAGAGTGATGGTTTGTTTGATAAGGGTGGACAGTTAAGACATACATAAAACCACGGCTGGCTATTTTAAAGATCTCCTTGTAAATATGTGGGTATAGTGAGGTGTATAGTGAGGTACTATTAGTTGCTTCTTCAGCTTTGTCAGCGTTGCTGTCTGTATCATTCAGCAGACTGAAACCTGCAACCTCTTAACATCTATTTCTCGATCAAATTTGATCCGTTTTGCCAGTATTGGAGTTGCTTCCCCTCCACTGCTTGCGAAGTTGACCAAATTTGGTTCAATCTTTTTACATTCTTGGACTGAATACTCTACACTGTTCTTTTAATAACTGAACGCGCTACGAAAAATGCTTGCCAAATTATCATTCCAGATTTTACTGCTGCACCTTAAATACCTGCTGCTTTTTTTCAAAGTTTTCATCGGTTCGATTGGCTTCCAAGAAAACAAACAACCTACCTTTTTTGCATGAAAGTCACCCGTATGTTGGGAAGGAACAGGAGAAATTCCTGCATGAAATCAAAGGCTAGAAACACAGCAGTCTGCAGCGAAAATCCCAAGGCAATGATTTTATGGCAGCATACCTACAATTAGCTTTTAATTCCTAACAAGTATAGTGATATCACATGTGTTATTATTACCTTCCCCCGTACAGAACGAGTCCTTCTAACAGTGAAAACCTCAGCTATGGCCAGTTAAAAGCACAGCAAGCTAAAGAGAGACAGCAGAGGTAAAACAGCTAACGTCATTATCACTTTAATATAAGTTTGTACACAGATCACATATGAAAGCTGACCATCCATTATTGAATTTACCGCGGTCATGCTCATGCCTCACAATATATAGTTTATCATGCACGGCTCCCCTTAAGAGCACACACACACAGTCACATGCACAAACACGCTAGTCAACACACTTCCATTTATACCATTTCCACGTAGCAACCGTAACCTTTCCCTAACACACTGTAGCTGATGTCATGTTGTTGAGTACATATGTCTTCTTCGGTATCTATAAACATTCGTTATTATTCGGATCTGTTAATACTTGTAAATATAATTTGTTGTTACAAATCAGTGTGGAAGCTTTCTTGTATTCAAAATTGATGGCAGCTTTTCAATGTCGTCAGCGCCCAAAACAATCTTGCTACCGGGTATAGACAATACTTGAAAATATCAAGGGTAGTTCAGTCGATTCTAAACTACAACTGAGGCGTTATATGGCCTCCCTGACAAAATATATCATAATTCTGTGGATTTTCAAAGCGCTGTGAGACCTCAGATAGTTGATATTGTGTTTATGGCATTTCACAGATTAGCAGAGATAGAGAGAGATGCTAAGAGGGCCCATGCACTAGCTTCACAAGGCGTAGCTGACAGTCCACCCTCCGCCTCAGCAGGCACTAACGGCACGGTAAGATGTCTGCTACAGTTTAATACACAGTACATTTTTAGTTACCATGTGGATTAAATTTTGCCATCATAGGCAACGTGATCACTTGTATCAAACCGTCGCTTTTATATCATCGTGTGGTAGTAGTGGTGATGTATTTTCAACTTTGCTTTCATATGGAGGCTGATAATTACATGTTACTACTACCACAAGATTTTGATATCAGCTTAAATTGGCGTAGTTAAAGCTTAGAGCGACCACCCCGAAGCATAGATGCTCTTTGTTGTGGCTTAGTCCCTTTGGGGATTCCAATGTGGATGTTGTGACATCCTTTCCATTCTCAAATCAGCAATGCTCAATTATAGTTGAAGCTTACAAGAAAACCCCTATGTCAACTGCAGGTTATTAATTTATAGCAACAAAAAATATTGACATTAGACACTCAACTAGCTACCTATTACTGTTACTCGGAGTAGCTAGTTCTGTTCCACAGACCCCTTTTGGCCTGCCAAATATTGACTAATTATATCCAAGTAACTATGATGTAGGGTTAAATTCTCTTATCTATGGAAGATCGTCATGATGGGACAGGCCAGATGTGCCCTTATCTCATAGTATACATGATAACTACAGACAGCAGAAGGGGAAGTCCCTGAAAACTTCCTTAAATTAACCTCTACCCATACCTAGCCCTTGACCTTTTCAAATATAGGTCAAAGTTTAGCTAAATTTAGTTGTGATATGAATTTAGGGTTCAGGCTTCGGGAGGCTGAATATTCAGTCATAGAATACGGTAATTTTGTGCTCTGGTGATGTCATTAATTTGTACCACTAGATGTTGTGCTATTGTTGTATATTCTTGTTCATCATTCCTACTCGTGAACCCAGACTCTATATGTGCTGCCGGCCTGTGGTATAAATGTGCCTATCACGACTCCGCTGCTTTAGTTTTATATAGAAGAGGTTATACTAGAATTAAACATCATGGATTTAGCTCATCCCAAACCCAATCCACTGTTTATATTGTAGTAGCATTATGTTAAGCTTTACGACTTCAAGTTAATGGCAGTTAGGAATTGTAGACTATCTTGCTTTCAATGTATTTTTTTGTCATTGAATAATTGAAAGGATACCGAAGTGGAGATTCCACAAGAAGCGCCATCTGGTGTCACAAATGGTAAAATGTGAATTCCGCTTTGACTGAGATTGGTTGATTATAATCATCATCAGTTAACCTTACACATAGCCTGAGTCAGGCTATCTGAGGTGGGGGTGGGTGTATACCACCCCTTACCCTGACGCCTCAAATAGCCTGTCCCAGTCTCACTTACACACCTATCAGTGCTACACTTTATCTGGTTTAACATTCATTTCAACTACTGCTGCTAGCTTGTCCAACATTCCAACTATCTGTTATTATGGCTGATAGATCATTCCTGCTTGGTTCTGTCTCTATCCCTGTATCACATGTAGACTGCAATTTCATCATGTTTGATCGATTTTGATTTGTACTGGAGTTAGTTCCTCAATCAACGGAACAACCACTAAGTCGAAAATCGATGAAACTTGATTTGCAGTGGGCCAGCTCAAGGGATTTAAAAGATGGAAGTGTTTGTAGGTGCATCCAACTTTGAGTATTGGGGCATCATCAACCTTTCACCTTTAAAACTGCCTGGAAATTTCAAACCAAGCTGAGGGATTTGACAGAACCGAGCAGACTGATTTGTTGAGACTCAATTATATGTTATTAGCATTCAGTATAGCAGAACATATACATCATTTGATAGCTGACGACTGGATGTTTGGAGGGTAGATTGCTTGTTGTTTCATCACACCTTTCATGTTTCAATCTTGTCAAAACTACATTTTCCTATGAAGAGGAATGCCGGCAAATTGTTTCAAACTTGATCTTATCGTACAACATTGTTGGCTTCAAGCCTTCATACACTAATTCATACACTACATTTAAATGAATTTTTTGAAGGTCCGACATCTCCCTATGTCACTTTATAACAGTGGACAGATATTCGACCTGTAATTCACTTTCTATGTTCAACAAACATGTTTACTTCCGCCAGTACTAGATAAATGTAGATGCTACAGTGTGTTCCCGTGTGGTTTTGGGTGCTTTTGAAGTCATGTCTCCATTGGGCTTCAAACTTTTAGAAAGAACCAAAATAAGTTTAGCTCCCTGCTAACTTCTACCTTTGTTCAAAATAATGCTCTTAATAACAGCTGAAAACCTTGCTTGATGTATAATCGTTGCTGAACCTTTTGTTCACCATCTTCCATGTTTCAAGATTATTTTAGTGTTGGGCAGCTCAGATTTAACAACAAAGGTGATGTTCTGGTGATGATTCCATCATGTATCTTTGTTATCCCTTAGCGACTGGCAATACTGAATACTAGTCACTTTATGATATTATATGATTGTATGGTTTTATGAGCAACTTCAACTAAGTCATTGTGACCCCCCCCCCCCCCCTATGTTATATATTGATTGTCTCTACATGCCGTATTATAATGTCTTATTTTCTTCTTATAGAATCACCTCGAAAAGCGAGAACCACCTCAAGTGAGAGCAAGATACCAGTGATCGCGCTTCGGACTAAGAAGACTTCGCCTCAGAAACCAGCCTAGCTATTGAGGACTAAGAAGACTTCGCCTCAGAAAGCAGCCTAGCTACTCAGTAACTATAGGATGGCGGTGATGAGGTACTTCTATTGCAAACTGGACCAGAATTTTTTTTATCTTGACTGAGATTTTCAGGGCTTGCATATTATCATGTATTTTCTAAACCTACTTATTATTATAGAAATCTTTTTGGATTAACTTATTGCTATGTCTTTTACTTATTTTGTGATGGGGATTTTTTGTCTAGGATAGATAATCCAGTAGGCTCACCTAACCTTGTGACAGCGTTCACAAGCTTCATCACCTTGGATGGTGAGTACAATTTCGGAGTAATTTCTGGGCCAAGGAAATAACTATTTTTTATTGTTCAGTAATCAGCTTCATATGCGACTAACCAGTTATTACCAGGTGTCAAAGAGAACATAACTTGTCCTTTTGTCCTGTTAAATCTCGCTAGGCCTGCTTCAAATTAACTTTATTTAAGATTTTTAGGGCTAGTTTGAATCTAGGGCCATCATCACTTAATTAATTATGCTAATTTGTCACAAAATGTCTGAAGCTGCTGTTTTTTTCATAATGTGGACTGTCCAAGTATGGACTTATTTTTTATGGTACCAAATTATGTTTTTTGTTTCACTGTTGTAAAGACTATATTCAGTTGGTCATGTTTGGTGATTTTGTTCATAAGAGGAAAAGTATTTTACACCCTACAGTGTTCCCATCACTTATCAGACGGATCATGTTTCAATATAGTATTACAATTTAGACACCATTATTTGTTTACTTTGTACAAGAGATGTTATTTAACTGAAAGCATATCCACAGGCTAACGAGTAACTGAGCAGTCACCAAATTTCTAACAATAAAACACTGAGAACTCCTTCAAAAAATGCAGTCGTGTCCTGTCTTAATTAGTGAGGCATACAATGCATTGATCCTATTTTTCCTTTACAGCACTGGACTGTATTCATCCCATAAACCTCGCCTGAATTATTACCTCCAGCAGATCCAAACATTCTTGTAAAAACATCTCATGCTAACAACTTTGTGTTAATTTTACAGATGTTTTGGATACACAATCATTTATGTAGGTAAGCTTTGAACAATAGATAAGTGGCATACCAACCCATGTGCAGGGGGGGGGGGGGCACCAATTTGGGATGTCAAACTACAACCAAACCAAGTAAGAGACAACACTTATAAATTCCACACAATATATTGTGACCAACGATGAGACAATGGATCGTACCTACATCGCTCCTTACCTTTCAGTCTGCAACCTACATCATTAAGTTTTGACTGTATACAGTAGGTGTAACTTTTATCTACTTATGAAAATTACATGCACTTTTACTCTTTCCGTTAATATCGAATAGTGGACTGTGAGATACCATGACATTATTGATGGTACTTTGAGTCAGTGGTGGTAAGATGTTAGGTGGGTGAAGCTTATATTGTTCCCGATCATCACGCAGTAAATCTGGGTCCAGATACTGAGCTCTATATTTCCTGATGTGTCGGATATCTCTACACTTCGGTATCAGCTCATCTGGGTGGGTCCCTACGATCTCTTTGGGCTGCTGCCATCTGCAATAGAGAATTTATTGCTTTCAAGTTCATTGCCTGATATTGCATGATAGAGTTTGAGTCTCATAGTCATTCAAGGCCGCTGATATTAGAGGAAGAGTGATCACAGCTTCTATAAATAAACAATAATAATATCAATTCAAGACCCCTTTCGGGGCAAATGAGAATATGCTTACAATAGAATGAGAATTATCACATCTAATTGGCGCACTCCTGTACAAGGTAGGAGTGGGCAAGCTAGGCTATTGTCCGGAGAGCTCACCTCCTTTAGCAGCATGGGCAGTGACCGGGTTTCGTACCTGCAACTCTCAGACTGAGAAGCTCGAATCCTAACCACTACGCCACCCTGCCTGCCAGCCTTCTAGCATACGCATTATTATTCTCATGTTATACCATCTGCAACTTTGCCGGGACGAATCGCACTTGTAAACTTGATTGACACAGCTATAGCATATTTATGGTACACTAGACTGGTCACTCAAACAGTATGCTTCAAGCTTAGATCAAGTTTGACCGAATTTGTCCGCATTCCAATTGCTCCAATTCTACTGGCGGTTCAAAGAGGGCAACTCCGAATGCCGGCAAATTGGATCATATTTGATGTATTTCTATTTCAGGCCTTAGTTATGTGGGAGGTATATGTGAATAGAGGCAATGGATAAAGCAGAGAAGAATGTCATAATACAACACACTTGACTTACTTGATCATATTAACAAAGCTATTAGTCTCCAGTCCAGGTATTCCCATCTCTTTACGTTTCTTTGACGGTTTGTCGACCTTGAGGAAATCGCTGTGATCCTGAGACCATAATTTAGCCTGTTTTACTGAGCTGGGATTGGCAGCTAACTCATGTGAGGGGGTACCATGGTACCTGTGTAATCTCAGTGGGTGGTTCTCATAAGTTCTTGAATGGAAGGTAAATGAGGCATCAATGATAATCTTGTATTCCTATCATCATAGTAAGGATTTTAACGTCGATGATATTCAATAATATTTTCTTTTTATAGTATGAGTATTATAAACAGCAGCAGGAATAAGAGGCAGATCAGGCCAACACGTACTTTTTTCGACTACACTCATATGTGAAAATGTTTTTCATGTAGTGACAGAAGAATAGCTAACAAACACTGCAAAAAGGTATGTTTATATATATATAAATGTATGTATATATATACAAAATTGAGGCATACATTAATTGAAGTTTGGCCCAGTTTTGGCCAAGGTTGAGGCATCATTATAGGAAAGTAACATAATGTTGCGACTGACTGTATAAGGAATTCTGAGTGTATGAGTATTGAGAATGTGAAGAGAGGGCTTTCAGATCTTCAACAACAATATCTTGCCGCAGCAAGATTGACGCAATATTGCTTTGCTGTCTATGAATTGAACAATTGAAACAGATATAACTGTAAGCCTCACTTGAAATCAACACCATATGAGGTCTCCCACGGTCTTAGGTTCGATGGCTCTCTTGTTGATTTCACAGTTATTGGTTTTCTATCCAATGAGTGGTATCGGATTGCACTGCCATCAACTACAGGCAAACTACATCCTTGAGGTCGACCATTGAAAAGACTGGCTCTCTTGTCACTGCACAATGGAAACTCAGGAACACTGTTTGCCGGAAAAGTCATAACTTAAATCGTGTCATATATGACACATATGTTTCTGTCCTATACTGCTAATAAGTATAACAACATCATGTTAACACTCTGAATTTGTGCAGATAACCTTCCGTTGAATGTCATGCACTCTGTGTTGGGAATTGTGATATACTTCAAGTCAGATTCCATTTGTGAGGGTAGAAAAGACAACTCCTCAATATTTTCTAAATTATTTGGGGGTTAGTTGGGCCATGGGTGTCAGAAGGGGTGCTCAGGGTGCTCAAGTGAGCACCCCTTGGGAGGTTTAAAATTCTCTGGCCCTAAATAACAATCACTGCTCTGATGAGGTAGACGTGGGCCAGGTAATCGATCCCTTTTCCAGGCTTCACAGCAGAAAACTGGAGCTGGGTACGATTGTACCATTCTGCAACGTCAATGACTAATAATCAATCAAATAAGGCCTAATAAATAATGGTCTTGCAGGTGCAAGAATGCTGTATGTATTTACTGGTAGTTCACTAAGTACTCTATGGTCTGTTTTTAATCCAACCATTTTTTAAATTTGTTCACGAATAAACTATCTAACTAGGCTACTACCAGGGAACTCAGTGTTTTCTTTTATCGCTAGAACTTTCAATCGGGGCCCGGGCAAGAGGCTGTTGCTGTTAAATATTTTTGGTATCATGCTTGGTGTTGCTCATCCATAAAAGTTGGCTGGTATGTACCAGAATGTCTCTTTTTGGGTCTCAAATTTCAAAAAATTTCCGTCGGGTTGGGTTGAGTTGGGCTGATGCATAAGTAGAGGACGGTATGCCATCACCCAAAAATTCAGAAAGATGTCCTCACTTCAACATATGTAGCATTAACTCAATTGACAGCCGTGCATCCAATTCTAAACTATTGAAACAAACACGTCGGACATGTGTTAATATTCTTGCAGCTCCGAGAAGTTAAACGGTACATACATTTTCAGCTGACAATTATGTTAGTGAAACAAAAGTTTTTAAAGCAGCATTAATGCATCTATTGAACAGTAAGCTAAATGCTAATAACTAACTTCCTTTCGAAATTGATCTGTTTTGGAACAACGGATTTAGGTGAATTCAAAATAATGACAACTGCCATGCCTTATTTAACAGGCTCTGCCATGCGACATATTGATTTTGAGATATAATACATTATAAAATGTATGTTTATGGTGTAAGTCTGACCAGACCTGAGTGAAATGAAGTTTGAAGCGCCTGTAGCTAATCAACAATGATAAATCAGCAGTTACCATGATACAAGTGTGTTAGATATGGATTTCTATATTCACTATACGATATGTGGTAAGTCATTCTCAAATTTGTTTGTGACCAAATTTTTCCATCAAATGGATAAATGTATATCAAGACAAATCAAAGTTGCAAGATCTGTTTCATCAAACTTACAGTTAACTATTCAATGCCAATTGCCAGAGTCCACAACATGATTTCTATTTTCAGCGGTAGTTGTGTTAGCTACCCTCCAGTCGGTAATGTGTATACCAAACTTTAAGAACCCACCGCTCACAGTCAGCTCACAGTGTAGGCTGACAGAAGATGGCGAGTTTTACTCAGGGACTCACCACACTGCTGTCAGTAATAAGACTTGTAAACATTGGGACTCTGTGGAACTGATGGATTTCGCTGAGGCAGCATTTGGAGTGAATCATTCCTCTGTCACCAAAGTAAGTGTTTTAGTGGGTAGCAAAACCTGGTGAAAAATAAGACATGTATATATATGTCCATGGACCATGTTCGCAACAGCTCCATATCTGTTCAGTGAACTGGTGACAACAGTTGGAAGTTTTAGGAGTAAATGAATGGTCAGTCAAAACTCCACATTCCAATCTCCAGTGGACAGTCACAATTGTCACTCTTGATATTCTTTACTGATCAGTTTAATTTGCAAAACTCCTCATATCACAGGTTGTGCTGGTTTACTGGGATTCTTGTTTTATTTTTGAGATTTCCGGTGATAATTGCAAAAAATACGATATCGTATGTCGACGCAAACTTTGTTTACATGTTTTATTGAAATTTTCTTAATTTCTAAACAGGAGATGAAGAACTACTGCAGGGCTATTCATGTGGCTGGGGAGAGTGATACTCCTAGAGAGCCATGGTGTTACACCAGCACTGGTAAAGAACCCTGTAACGTTCCTCGATGTTCAGAAATCATGTTTAGAAGTGAGTATAGGCTTGCAATAGCGATAACTGTGACAGTCTGATCAAGGAGTTAACTCCTTGGTCTGATTGCATAGACTCCTAATATGGCTTTGCGGCATTTTCAGTGTCTTATGAACATCATCAACCCTAGAATCTGAGGCCCAGAGCTGAACAATTATAATGATCGATATTTATTATTAGCTTGGGCTGATGAGTTTGGTTTCTTACTGGAAAGGGAGGGGGGGGAAGAAAGTGACGTGTAACCAACAGTTGATACTAGTACCATTCCTACAGCCCTAAAACTCGAGATTCATTGTGCCGTAGCCAGAATTCATATTTCTGGAGATGACATGTCATACTTGAGACCTTGAAAGTACAGTAAATCTTTATAAATAAATAACACAGAATATAATAAGAATGTCAGGAATATTCGAATCTGCCAGATTCTTAAATCAAATAAACAGCGTATAGAGAATCAATACCAACACCATAAACACCTTATTCAATGCATTTTTGTATAATTTAAATTCATATAACAATATTGATTTTAGCCCTTATTCTGGTTCCTGCCTACTTCACTCTTCTAATGTATCAAATCATTTATAAAATAGAGCATTTATGTGGTTAGACAGACCGGAGTAGTGCAGTGAAAGTTCTATTTATTTTCAGGCCTGTGTAAAAAGGAATTTGAAAAAATGAAAGATCTGCTCTAGTAAACTGTAATTTACTATATATCACGTTAAAAGATTATGGCAAAAAACTGTTACTCATACTCATAACTCATACTTGATGACCCCCATATTTCACTGTCAATTTCTCAGAATTGTATTTTCTTTGCGATATGTCCATGGGGGATGTACCGAGTAACAAAACTTGTCGAGATTAATCTAGTGTAACAAATCACTACATGCACTACATATCTTCTATTGATTTAGGTCTTCTAATACACAAATAATAGTACAACCCACTCTCTTGAGTAACTCTGGCACGGCCAGTTCTACTATAAGTTTGATTTGGGCGTGCATAGATTAAGTTTGATCCTATCTGCCCGTATTCCAGTCGTCCTACTTCTACAGGCGAGCTGCTGGCAGGCTCGAAACTCTGAATGCAGGCAATTTGGATCATATCTCACTGTCCATTTTTCAGATTGTTATAAGCGCTACGTCCATTATTGATTTCAACCAGTTTTATTAAATCTCGCAATATCAGGTTGTCATTTTCAAGTATTAAAATATATTCAACAGTTCTGTGACTGCTAACTAAATTACTTACCATTTTTCCACGATTTGCTCTTGTCGTTCGAGATGCCAGTATGTTTGTGGGGATGAACAAGTGTTGGGAATTTTGAGTATTAGTTCTGAATTTCGTGAAGTCTCAATATTTTTGTCACTTCTACCTCAGGTACCAGGCAATGTTTGCTCGACACTGGATTCATGTCCTACAACGGCAAACAGACCCACCTAGATGAGTGTCTGCGCTGGACTGACGATGTCGTCCAGTCGGTCGGCTTCGAGTTGTGGCAGTTTGCAGGAGCTCACAGCTGGGAGGAAATGCAGGACTACTGTCGTAACCCTGACAACGATAATACAATATGGTGTTACTCAAAAAAAAAGCACCTTCAGGATGGTTCTCTCCAAAGACTGTATTGTAATGTTACTGAATGCTGTGAGTTAACTTATTGTACCATTTCACTTATTCCATCTGTACCAAAAACAACGAAACGTTAACATCTAGCAACTTAATCTGTAACTCCGCCCTCACTGATTCCTCTGTCTATATCATCGCTGAGCCACTGGAAATTAATGATTTGGCCTAGATTGAATTTCGATTCAATAAAATGTAAAAAGATGCCCCCCAACTTTCGAGAAAGAGCCACTTTTTGAAAGCAGTCTTATATTTGTGTGTTTACAGATAGTCACTGTAGAATGACTGAGGGTAGTTTGGAGTATGTTGGCACAAGGTCTAGAAGTGAAACCAGAAAACCATGCCTACCAGCCCAGGACCAGATTCCTGTCATCTTTGAGACCGAAGAAGAGAGACGCAGATGGTTTGAGGAAAGGTAAAAACTACTTGTTGAATTTTGCTGTTAAATAATTATTTCACTGACTGTTCCCTCTCCTGGATGTAGTGTTCTGAGTGAGCGGAAACTGGTGGGAACTGAGTTCCTGCAAAAAAATACAGTTCCCACTGGATTCTGTTCAAAAACAGTGTCAAGTTGTCTCTTTTGACCAGAAATCAATCATACTATTAGATATTACAGATCCATATTTCTGCATAATTAGATATAGAAATTGCAAAAAATTCTCAAAACGATTTCCAACCCAGAGAGATGAGTACCCACAAAGAAAAAAGTCCACTGAGACCACTGCCTTGATGTTAAGCCCAAAAAAACACAATTACTAGCCATTCTATGATCGATCAGTTAACCATAGCAGTAAATAACTCGAGAAGTCAATGTAGTCTTTGAATCCAGTTATATCTCTGAAGAATCATTCTACTTGCATGCACATGTTATCATTGTTAGGTGTAAGTATCTGAATAAAAATACTTGCTCAGTGTTTTTTGTTTAAAAATGTACTACTTTAGGTCAGGTTTTATAATAATGCGATTATTTGTAGATATGTGAATGACGATTATGACATAGACCTGACGCAGTGCAGGAGTTATCCTCAGCAGGTCGGTCCCTCAGGCTTTAATGAGATGGGCCCGGCATGCTATGTGAAGCACCCGCAAACACAGGAGGTGTATGAGGAAACTTGTGCTATATACTACTGCGGACGTAAGTTCTGTGACGACAAGCTTCTAGATCAAAGAGAAATTAATAATGCCTTGGATTAGCCAACAGCTGACTTGTCTTGTTTGGAAGAGTCAGTACTAGCTAGGCTTGAACTCGCATTACAATATTCAGCCTTAGAGGAGTTATACTAGGCTGGTTGTTAAGTGAGCTGCAGAATAACCGTTTTTTGGAAATCTATCTTGGAGATCTGATTCAAGTTTTCATATTTGTTGTTCTGACTTTCCAGGCTTCACTTGAAAAACAAGAAAAACATTTGAGCAACAACATTTTATCGTATACTTTTTTTATGTAACAGTGTAACATTTAGTAGAAGTTTTAGCTGACGCTGCGTTTTTGTTCCCTCGCACGCTAACTATTAAAGTGCAACATGTTCCTTTCAAAATTTCATAGCAACTGGAGCAAACTTTACCGGAGATCTGTTTGATGCGAACTTTTTTGCGACCACCATGGAGACAGAGGAAGAGGAAGATCCAAACAGATTCAGATTTGAAGATTACACAACAGATGGTAAAAATGTCCCCAGATTTACTCATCTTCTTAGATGGCCGTGCTTAGTTAATATCATTCATGCTCCAGTCCACTCTCAATTCCATCAACATTTTACCTGTTCGGCTCAAAACTCAGAGAACACTTAGAATTTTTGAATCAAGAGGACACAGTTTCAACAGTCTTACCGAATATGTGAATTTCATCAATATGAAACAGACATTATAAGAAGTGATGACAGATAACTGAGTTGTCTTTTTGTCTATCATATACAGCCAATGTGAGTGATGCGTGGAATGTGTTGAGAGATTGGGCTGCCGCTAAAGTTGAGAATGGTGATCAGAATGGACCGCTGTCGCTGACACTCGGTATAGTCGTATGGGTGATCACAGGTCTGATCCTTCTGGGTCTGATATCACTGGATTGTGCCTCAATACCGCAGATCACAAACAGATGCAAGAGTAACAAAAGAGTTGTAAGTACTTCTGCTGTATGAAATAAACTGATGTATACATTCAACTCTAGATTGAAATTAAACAGATCCTTATAATCTTAAAAACTTAAAACCTCCACAAACATTGCAATTCATACTCTTTATAAATAGCCTTGTGTTCAATTGTTATTGGGGCTCGTAACACAACTCATAACACTTCTTCTATCACTGCTACGCTACGCTGCATAGCCAAGCTTCATTGACTGATAATGTTTGCATCGAGCTGCTAGATGATAAAATAAAGAGGAAACAACTTTGTACTCTTTTTTGTCTGGAAACAACTTAATACTGTTTTTCTCTGCTCAGATGTCAAGTAAGATGAGAGATCTATATGGTAGTAGAATCTCGCTGAGGAATAATCAGATCTCACCAGATGATAGCGGGTTAGACAGTCCAAACAGCTCAACTAAAAGTCAAAACTGGGCTCAGAAATCTAAGACTCCTGTGCAGCATATATGAATGTGATATGTGTCAAGGATCACCAGTTAAATTGATATGTGTTTGTGTTGGCCACCAGACCATTGGTAATTGGTTAACTCATTTGTTCAGGTTTACTTTCGTCATATCTACTTTTTTTCAATGTTTCACACAATCATTTTTAACAGTTTTGTAATTAATTGTATCTGCCACTGTATGTGTCTATCAAAGGCAATATTTTTTCACCAAGATAAAAACCTTACAGCAATAAAAGTTCCTCTTTAAATATAATCATCTCTAGATTTTCTATAGTCTGAGCCCCAAGACTGTTGTAAATACATTTAACCTGGTCAAGTTTAACTGAAATTTGGCATGCCCCAATTAAAAGATAATGTAAGGTTATGAGAGACCGATGGCCACCAATGTAGTCCGATGCTTGTTGTCAAGACTCAGGACAGAGTTAAATGTAGTATAGCTACAAGTTATAGACAGATTGCTCGTTACCGATTCCGAAATAGCTCGGCTATCCCAGGTAGTTTTATCTCTGTATTATCTGGGTATCTATCACTCAGCAGCGTAACATGGGAAATATCACCTGTGGCTACCTCTATATTATAGAGCTGCCACATTCAACCAAATATATCAGTACTTAAACGCGTGGTAAACGAACTATTCAGTGGTCTGGTGCACCCCTGTCACAGTTTGAGTTCAAAAGTAGGTGTAGGTTTTGGCTTCAGCCATTTGTGTGTTTGAAGGCGACAACTGCAGACATGGCTCTACAATATCCACTGCTGGCTGTGGCCTGTGAGTACCATTTTCACCTCTTCATGTCCAGAATTGACTTGAAATTTGTCCAAACATAGATGCCTGATAATTAAGTTCCACCATCAATAATTATCATCAAGAAATTTTTTACCATGCGAATCTAGAACAAGTTTTATCCCTGCATTCCTGTTGCTCCCTTCCACTGGTCACGCCTCACGCCTGCGCGTGGACTGAGAGGAACTCGAAATGCAGGCAAATGGACCAAACTTGGTCTAATGCGAATCTGACATACCTCATCATTATAAGTAACTGCCTGACTATAACATGAATCGATTGGTCTATGGTTTATTCATTCAATTACAGTGGCTTGTTCAATTTTTGTTTGAAGTATTTGTGTTGAGGGCAGCTGCGGTTCCCCAAACTACTACAAGTACAGACGTAGAGACAACCACTACGTATGTTAATCACAACCCGGAGGTGCTGCTCAGATACGGCGACTGTGCTAACTACACCATACCGACCTGCGGCTACTACTCCGGAACACATAGTGTTACTGCCAAGCTGTTCCATAATCACAACCCACAGAATGATAAAAATCTCGGAATAACTTACTTTGCAGTTGTAACAAGACCTCCGACATCTGTGAGTTAATATTATAATATTAATATATAATATATATTAATATTATTATGAGACAAGATCAAATGTTTAGTTGCTGACTTTGTCCAGAAAGGGTTGTTCTAGTAAATTTAAGTCGGCACCATGGGCAATTTTAGATGTGCGAAATTTTATTACTTCAAATAAAATAATAAGAGCAATCATTACCCTGCTGAACACGGAGGGTATATGAATGAACTTTGTCATAATTACTCTATCACTGATATAGTGGATTCATAAAGTTTTAGTAATCAGTTATAAATTGTTCTGCGTGTATTTTCTTGTCTCAAGAATATGCAATAATCGTCGATTTCCGTTTCATATTTTAGTGTCAGGACACCTTCAGCTCGTCAGAGATTATATGTTCTGTAACCAAAGACATGAGTCCGTATAACCCAGAGTGTACTGGTGCTGTACCAGCGGGTACCCAGTATCTGTACGTCTTCGTACACGGCAGTGTAACGGCTAATATCAACTATGCCCTAACCGTCAGCTTCTCAAAGACAAGCGTTGATGATATGGTAAGGTGTAAATAAAATAAACTACATAACATATTTTTATGAACTAATCATGTTTGTATAATTTAGTTTGTTCACCTTTTACCGCCATACCCTGATCGGGGTCGGGTTTTGCCTGACTCAATTCAACCAAACTTTTCCATATTACTCGATCGCTTCCCTTGTATCACTTCGGTCTAGATCTATCCAGCGGAGGTCTAGACCGAGTGAATAATTTAGATTAATAAATTCATATTAATTCAATTCAATTTGATTTAGTTTATTTTGCATATTCTGCGTTTCCAGTTTTTTTAAACTCTGGCCTGTTCCCATTATTATTTAGACCCTATCTATCTACCTTATCTAGATTGTAGGTGTTTAGGACAGGGTCAGTTTCCCTGTCTTTCCATACACCTTCCAAAACCGCTTATGCCTGTGTAAATAAATACCCCCTTACAATTTGAGATGAATTCCGGATGTCTCAAGAACATTACAGTGATGGCTATGGTGACAATATGAACTTGAAAAAAACAGAAACTTATAATAATAACTTCAGTCATCTCTGCCTCAGGTTGCTGCCGCGCCAGTCGTTGCTCCGTATCCATCTGTCGATTATGAGAGCAGCCCAATAATGGTCGGTGTTCAGGATATGTACAATGAAGAGCTTAGCCCAGTGATCAACTATGAGCAATCTATCAGCCTCGACTACAACACCAATGCCCTCATCAAACTGGAGTTCTGTCCCACAACAACCGGCCTCGGCTCTAACTTTGTAGTCAAAACCATATTCCAAGCCGATGATCCCAACGGCGAGAGTCTTATTGGTCAGGTCGTTTGTACGGTAAGTTGACTGATTGGTAACTCAGCCTCAAGGCTCTAAGATGAATGATAATCATTTAGCCCAGGCATCGTCCCAGTCATGTCCTGATTGTGTTGCTACCCTATGCTTATTACCTTTAGTTTTAATCGCAACATTATAGGGCAGCACCGACACAACAGAGAATGGTGCATTTTTAGCCCCTTTCTATATTGTATTTTAAACATATTATGGAACACCATTATTTGGTAGTTGTGAAATATACAGGCAACAGACATGAACCTGATAAATTTGTCAGGCCTTCAACCTAAGCGTAAACTAATGTTGTCAGCTTGTTTTTGTTTCAGACAAGCAATAATTGTGATTTGAGTGTGGATAATCCAATCTCCCGTAACTATGACTACCTGCCAGTAAACATTGCAACCAGTCAGAGCGGAGAATACAAAACCTTATTTGTGTATGGCCTCGCAATGGGAGGACCACTTGGGCCGTCAACCAAACCTGTTGGAAAATTCAGATTCGCTGCAACAGTAAGGAAAGCTTGATCATTATAACTATCATTGATCAATCCTTGTCATAGATTACACTTAACAAATAAAGTGGTAACTACAGAAAAAACTTGTTATTGTACAGTTATATCTTGTTGTTATATAGCGGTGCCATTGTACAGTCTTCACTCCATAATACTGGGGGGGGGGAATGTGTTTGATAACTCAAGAGCAGACATAATAATATATCAAATGATTTTCATATTATTTTTTGTAAAAGAATACTGGTGAACTGAATTCAAAATAATAAGAGAATTTTTCTCTCTACTTTTTTCATAAACCCTGTTCCATCTTCAGAACCTCACACATAGAAAAAGCATGATCTATATTCCAATTTTTTTTCTAATTGTCAACTTGAGAAAATCGCATCTTTTAACGTGAGCATACCTCACCCATTATTGGTTGGTAATGCACTAGATCAAGTGTGATTCAATTTGCCTGCATCGTCAGTAAGAACGGGATCAACTAAACACAGTTATATTTAAAGGGAATCAAATACATTATTTTCCAAATTCAAAATCAATGTCATATAAAGTCTCAAAAAAGCACCAGAAAAAGGAAAACAACTCTCGGTAATACTCGATCATGAGTATCATTTAGGAGCGGAGATAGCAGTACAAAAACACAAATTCCTGGAGATATCTGGGTAAATAAAAAGTAAAATCGGGGTAATCCATCTCAATTGCATATAAAGTTTGCAGACATTTTTGCTGGGTACAGTGATATGTTTGGGGCGATCAGCAGTAGGCAATGCAAGGTGAGAAAAACCAAAATACAGTAATACTTTATTTTCAAACAAGACAAAAAGGTGTTTGAAATTAGCTGCTTCTGTTAATGTTTAAAATGTGTAGGTTTCTGAGTATATCAGCTAGAATTCATTATAATGCACATCACCAAGAGCTGCTTGCAGTGTGTTTTTCATGAGCATTGCCACAGTCATCGGTCCTACACCGCCTGGTACAGGGGTTATCCACCCAGCTACTTTTGAACAGCCTGAGATAATAATAATACATATATTGTGAATAGCTGGATAATGACCAAACATACTTACATAATAATTATCCATAGGTACAGAAAAAATAATCATAGCTAGCTAGATAATAACACACAATCCATTGCACACCTGGCTGTTTGATCACAACACTTTACTGTTTCCCTGGGAAAAAAATTGCAGTTCAAAACAACATAAAGTCGAGGCCAGCAATGGCAAACAAGATTCACATACTGGGAGTAAATTGAAGACAACTTGAATATGTGTATTTATAGCCGACAAAAAGGTGAAGGTTGGGACGGACACTGATCACTGACAAAAATCATCATTTGGTCACTTACTTTCAAAATCACAATCTCCAACGAGCATGTTTTTGCCAGTTTTAGGATTTTTTACTCTGTTTATGCCAACATCTATAATAGCGCAGCCTGGTTTGAGCATATCTCCATGTATAAGTCCTGGTATACCGGTAGCCACTACTAAGATGTCAGCATGTTTCACATGAAATAACAGCTGTTCTCTAGGAGTGTAGCGATGGCATATCACAGTCGTTGCATCACCTAGTAATAAAGATACATACAATAGAGGATTCAATTGTGAATAAAGAGGCTTCAGTTTCTGTCGCAATGCCTCTATCTTCCAATTACTTTCCAGCCTTTGGTCCTGGAGGCGAAAGAACAAATGATCCAGGTGCCAGATCATAGGGTAATGCATCAACCGAAGTTATCTGCACATTAAGCAGAAAAGGCAACTCCTTTATTCTCACCATACTAAATTATGATTGTGATTAATATTTTGTCCATACCAAGGAGCTTCACACTTCTTTGTATTGAGAATGGTACTAGCAGCTCTCATGCAAAAACAACTTACATATAAATTTTGACTCACAACTGCTTGAATGCTGACAGGTTCGCCATGAGCAACCGCCAAATAAACATGATATTAGACTACTATCAACACAATTTTATTGACTGTGAAGTAGGAGTAGCAGGGCGAAATAAACATGTGTGGACAAATCTATAACAGCTCGATGAGCATAACACCACACTGCATAAACAGTAATGGATTATTTTAGTTGAACTGACCTAGAAGTCTTGATAGGTTGGGTGTTGAGGGGCGGCAATGCCACTAACCCCCAAAACCACACCAACCAATCCAACATGGGACCTCAGACTCAATACTAAGCATCACTGACCTGCGTTCGTCTCCCCTATACCATCAGCATGTAAGAGCATAGCTGCTGGCATTCCTACATTCTTTGATCTTCCACATACCACTGCATTCTTCCCAAATGTCTCTATACCTGAAAGTCAGCAAGAGAAACTGTGATCTTCTCATCTTCTCTTCTCAAAATTGGGTCACCATGTTTGGAGAGTTATGGTTACATTCAACAAACCAGTAACTGAAGCCTATTCTGCCTGGTAAGGCTAGACTAGAGAGGATAGCTAGACGTTGTACTATCACTTTATGATGGATACTGCTATGCACAACCGAAAGCAGGGCCAGGTATTCGAGCAAGGCAAAAGCAAATGAGTTTCTCGCCCTGTACATTTTAATTTCTCATTTTATTACCAGATCGTCGAAGTAACTCCATAATACCAGCTGGAGTGGCCGGTAACAAAGATTTGAGATCTGTACAGAATCTTCCTACATTGATTAAGTGGAATCCATCAACATCTTTACCGGGTGTGACAGCATTACATACAGCTCTCTCACTACAAAATAAACAGAATGATTGTCAGGGTGAAACACCAGGGAATCTGAATAAATTTCTATGGACTGAACATAAGCTTCTACTGGGAATGTTAACGATCGAGTAAATTGTGGATAAATAGATCAACTTTCTCATATATTTAATATGCCTGTGTTGTGATGGTATAAAAATACTGATATACATCTAGATCTAAAACCAAAAACTATATGCCAACAATGGACACTTTCATTAACTCCTGATGGTTTAGCGGGGACCCCTTGGGCTGTGGTACTACCAACATCTCCTGGTGGGCGCAACGGGGCTTTGAGCTGAAAGACTAGACTTTCTCATAACTAGCTATAGCTATAGTTAAGATGGTATACAAGAGAATTAAAGCCTCAATATATACAAAATCATTTAAAAGCGGCTGGGAATATAAAATAATGTTAAAGTAAGCAGTAGGCAGCGATATTTTTTGCAACAAAATCATACAGCTTCACTAAACGGAATAGTTTCTCATTTTAGCTCCCTGGTCATTTTCCCTTTATAACATATAAGGCACATTTAGTCAATGATTCAATGATGTGCCGAGGCACAAAATGGTCAACAATTCTGCAGACAATTACGTTCTGTGAACAGGATATTATGATAAAGTGAACATGTTATGAGAGGAACATGGGTGTGTTTTACCAAATAAAAGAACATATTAATCAGTACAGTCATTGGTACAGTGGGCCCATACCTGGTAGATTATAATTTGGCACAGCTCCAGGCTAAGAAACAAAAATGTGTGAACATTTGCTTGTGAATCGTCAAGAACCACATAATATCACAGAGTAAGGATATATCCTTACTCTGTGATAACATCATGTGTGACAGAATATCCTCAACTTTTTCTATATAATAATTGTCTTGAAATATCTGTCAGTTATTTCAATGTCAATCAAGGTTATAAGAATGAGCCAAATTATGTCTATGACATCACGGAAATTTACTGACCAACTAATCTATGCGTGTCCTCAAGAATATGATGGATGATCTGAAGGGTATAATTAATGCCTACTGAGGACATTGAGGGTATCATGTATCAGGCCACTGTGGCACCACGATCAAACAGTACATAAATCTACATGCGGCATATCATGTAGGAGTGTGTGTGTACCTTATGCAAAACACATGTCTATGGTGTGTACAGTCATGAAACAGGGTAGGGTCCCTACAGTATAATGTTCAATATATAGAATTTCAATTTTAGATGATTTATATCATTTAGTGCCTGCAGAATTTTTATATCAATCGTTCTAATATCAAATGGTCTGAGGGAAAACCTGTATACTTAACAATATTAAATAAGTCTGTGGGGAAAAATGTTAATCTCATGGTACATTTATACAAATTCAAAGCAATTTATTGTCAACAAAATTCATAAAAGTTTATGACCAAATTTCTGAGCTACATGTTGTTGATAATTCCATAGATCTATATCATTATCACAGTTGGGGATAAATACCTTTTGGTAGCCTATAAATCAGTTAGATGGATAAGCTTTAAACCCAGCAATGATTGCTGTTTGATTGGTGACTGATGTATATTTCCGAGGTCATTGTCGACTAGAATAAATAGCCTTCATATTACTAGATTATATCTGTTTGATCTTCTACTAGGCCAGACGCAGCTATAGCATAAGGTTTTATGGCACGGACAATATTTGATGGCAGGATACTGATCACGTTTTATACTTCATTGGTGTATGTTCTGTAAAATTCACTGGGTGTACCCAGTTGTAGTGGTCATATTTAGAAATTAAAAGGTGTTTTGTTTTGGCATTATATGTGCGGGAAATAACTCCTATTCTGTGTAATCTAAGTAATCTAATCATCAGGGAATTCCAGGCTGAAATTGCATTGTGGGATTTTGTTGACATGGCAATTAATTCACCAAGTAAACTTGGAGAGAAGGCTGCTCGTATCAGACCAGCACAAATTGAAAAATTTCAATTGAATTATGTCAAACTTCTTATGGGACTAGTATCAAAGATTATAAATACTTGATGACAGGATACTTGATGCTAGTATGATATTGTATGGTCTTAAGACCACTGTCTTGGGGCAATTACAAACAACATTTTTGACGTTTCAATTGCCTCTTATGTCATTTTTTGGCTGGATATCTTTTGGATAACACATGAGCAAAGAGTTCAATGAGTGCCTCACTTTTCAGAAGGAAACCAAACTGTCAGAGTCTGAAAAACTTAGATATGCCAGCTTCGCATACTTTCCTAACATGCTAATGACATGATATGGGGATATGCGGTAGCGCTGTCTCTCATCAACCATCTCATGCAATGATAAAACATATACAATGTAGAACCCAGTACTATAGTCTTGACTTGTGCCAACTGCATCAAACTCTTGCCTTCCCACTAATCACATATCGATAGTGTGAATATTTGGGATATGCAGTAGTGCTGCGGCTGACCTCTTCAACTGGGTACACACTTTTTTCCTTCATCAAATTTGTCTCACGCTATCATGTTTTGAGCAGTCTTATGTCTAGGCTGCTTTTTGTATTGTTCTCGTTGAGATGTAGTGCTGTCGCTGACCACCTTTTAAAATGATGTGATATAATATCTTGTTAAAATCATACATATAGTCGTGTTTCCTGTTGACCATATTAATCACTTAACATTTCGTTTACCTAGCCGATTGTGAAGAAAATTTCAGGTATGCTGCCGCGCTGCCGGTGACATGATTGCTACAACCGGGTACACTCTCAGTTTTGGATTCAGCACGTTGTTCTACCCTAGATATTCCCTTGTTTTAAACTCGTAACATTTCAATTATTATTAGCGATTTTGAGAAAAATTGCAATATGCTGCCGCGCTGCCGATCTTCTGCTGACATGATTGCTACGACTGGGTACACTAGACCAAGTTTGGTCCATTTTCCTGCATTCCGAGCTATGGCCGCGGCGTGACCAGTGGATTGGGAGCAATAGGCATGCAGGCAATTGGATAAAACTTGTTCTAGGTTACACCCTATTTCTTTATATTCAGCACGTTGTTATACCCTTGAAACACCTTTTATTTAAACTCTTAATATTTCTCTCATTAAAAGCAATTTTTAGAAGAAATGAGGATATGCTGCAGCACTGCCGCTGACATGATCGCTACAACTGCGTACAACCTTAATTTTGGATTCACCACGTTGTTCCACCCTAGAAACACCTTTTATTGAATTCTTCACATTTCACTTATTATATGCAATTTTTAGAAATATTGCGGATATGCTGCCGCAAGACAGTATCATACTCACCTCATAAAGATCTGACATTATACTTATTGAAAATTTTAAATTTGTCCTGATCTAACAAACACGAGCAGACTTCTGCAAGTTTACTTGGTAAATAAATTGGCAAGTCAACAAAATCCCCACAATGCAGTTTCAACCTGGAATTCCCTGAATATTAGATTAGTAAGATTACACAGAATAGGAGTTATGTCCCCACACATATAATGCAAAAACAAAACACCTTTTAATTTCCAAATATGACCACTACAACTGGGTACACCCGGTGAATTTTACAGAAGAAACAACAATGAAGTATAGTATGCGATCAGTTTCCTGCCATCAAAAATAGTCCGTGCTGTAACAGGGCAGAGCAGTAGGCGGATTGACATCTGCGGCTAACAGTTAACTACCTATGGTTATAATCCAAGTCTGATAAATGCTGTCTGCCTTACCACAGCACACTTTAGCCATTGTTTATTTTGTCAAACTGCCAGACTCAACAATGGAGTAGCTTTTGGAAGCATTCCGATAGAGAAATTTCCTTTGTTTCCATTTGCACTAGAGTATTATTGTTTTTATGTTATTCCTTTCAATAAAGTACATCAATTAAAACTCAGTTCTATTTTCATTGAATTGAAGGCTGTAATTATCGATTATATAAACTGGATTGTCCTCAGTCATTTGAGTTTGAGACTCGGATAGAAATGCACAATGCTACAAAAATCTGCAAAACCTATATAATAAACCGGCAGAAAATTAACAAGACTACTTCTGTAACTAATTGTACACATCACATGTTTTATACTGGTGTAAATTTATAAGATGTGTTGTATTTATAAGTGTATGGCTAAATACCATCTTTTGTTGAATCTTCTCTTAGGGTTGTCTTTAACCCTCTGATGTTTTGGCTGAGAAGGCCTTCTCTGCCATAAAAAAAGGAAAACCATAGATTGTAACAGCTTGGTTAGTTTGTTTGCATGAGAGTACTCTCACCCCAAGTCCTGATCCCTAAACCATGACCCTGAATAAAGTAACGATGTCTGACCTGATATGAGCAGGGACAGGTAGCTGAACAAGAACTCCATCGACTTTCTCATCCTGATTTTTTTCTTCTATGAGCCTGAGAAGTTGTTCCTGAGTTTCTGTTTCCTCCAGTCGGATAGTTTCACTGGTTATACCTAAATTAGTCAAATCAAAAGGATGTTAGGCAACTGAAAAAATGTGTCCATCTAGTGGAGCTCATAGTATATAGGTTTTATTCTTGCTTTTTTTTTTACGGGGCAACTTCATGTTAGCTAAACAATGGTGACTTGCTGGATGGGGAAAATTAAAGTGAAGATTGTAAAAGTTTGTCTGGACTGTTAAACCAAGGAGTTAAAGTCTTCAACTCCTTGGTTAAACACATTGTTTACTTAAATCAACATACGGACTCGTGTGAGATGGAAGAAGATGGACCTCTCTGACTTGCCAAACATTGATTTTGCTGCCCAAATAAAGGTGATGACCTAATGGCAGCAACTATTTAAAATGGCATCAATAGATAAGACAAGATTAGACTTGTTCAAACTAGTTGAGTTTGATTTCGGATTCTCGGCCGTCTGCAGTCGAGGTGGAGCAGAAAAGGTTAGGTAGAATGGCAATACCACTTGTTCTTTCAATCGATTCAACACAATCACAAGACCTCCAACAAGAGAATAAATTGTGCAGAAGGCACTGTTTGGTGTAATTAGGGAGAGTGGGTATATCGATGAACTCAAGGCCTGACACTCACCTACATTTTGCGTAGCTTTCATTTTATTGCGTATATAAGTAGCGCTAGCTGGGTCCTCCCCGACTTGTATAGCTGTGAGGTGTGGAGGTCTCCGCCCTGAGGCTACCATGCGTTCTACCTCCACTCTCACTTCATCCTTTATAGCTTGAGCAATCTTCTTGCCATCGATAATTTTGGCTTGGAACCTTCAAAATAATGACAACCTCAAGTTTGGAAGACATAAAGTGGTAAATTGTGTCACAGCGCATGAGATGACATGACAACGATCAGACTTGAATCGTTATTATGATCTCAAGTCGTAACGAAAGTATTCAATGAATTGAAAAAATCCTCTTTGGTGTGAAGTGATCAAACAATATTATAACAAGCATAGTTCACAGTTTACCCGTTTATAGGTCCTCCCTCTGTATACTTACCGGTGCTCCCTCTGTATACTTACCGGTCCTCCCTCTGTATACTTACCGGTCCTCCCTCTGTATACTTACCGGTGCTCCCTCTGTATACTTACCGGTCCTCCCTCTGTATACTTACCGGTCCTCCCTCTGTATACTTACCGGTGCTCCCTCTGTATACTTATAGGTCCTCCCTCTGTATACTTACCGGTGCTCCCTCTGTATACTTATCGGTCCTCCCTCTGTATACTTACCGGTCCTCCCTCTGTATACTTACCGGTGCTCCCTCTGTATACTTACCGGTCCTCCCTCTGTATACTTACCGGTCCTCCCTCTGTATACTTACCGGTGCTCCCTCTGTATACTTACCGGTCCTCCCTCTGTATACTTACCGGTGCTCCCTCTGTATACTTATCGGTCCTCCCTCTGTATACTTACCGGTCCTCCCTCTGTATACTTACCGGTGCTCCCTCTGTATACTTACCGGTCCTCCCTCTGTATACTTACCGGTCCTCCCTCTGTATACTTACCGGTCCTCCCTCTGTATACTTACCGGTCCTCCCTCTGTATACTTACCGGTCCTCCCTATGTATACTTACCGGTCCTCCCTCTGTATACTTACCGGTCCTCCCTCTGTATACTTTGCCTTACCTCACAGTTTACCGGTCCTCCCTCTGTATACTTTGCCTTACCTCACAGATGCAGTGCTGAATTCTCTCCGACTGGTGTCCGAAAATGTGGTCCCTATAATCTGTCTCACTAAGTGCCGGCTACACCTCATGATGATAGATTCTGTTAACAAAAACAACCATAGAAGAAAGCGTCAATGAATTCAGCCTGGCTTGCATATTTTCACATGGGATCGGTGATGGTGAGTATGACAGATTTCAAATGCGATGCAATAACTACCTCACATGATGAGGCCAACTATGAAAAGGCTGACGTGAATGGCGGTACAATGTTTCATTTATACAAGAATACTCACAAAACAGTCTGCGCACTTTAGCTAGCCTAAAACTGTTTTCAGGGCTGTCTCTCATAGTTTGGATATATATCACTTGCAAAATCAGGTGAAATGACGTATTTCGTATTATAAAAGCTCAAGTTTTAGCTTAGAAATATGACAAACGCGGACC
Organism: Membranipora membranacea; assembly: GCA_914767715.1. Classification (NCBI taxonomy): domain Eukaryota; kingdom Metazoa; phylum Bryozoa; class Gymnolaemata; order Cheilostomatida; family Membraniporidae; genus Membranipora; species Membranipora membranacea. Next base: position 37,459,081 of record OU612065.1, read on the forward strand.
GAATTTCACCTGCACCGTGGGACGTAGGGTGGTACTCAGGGTCGGGAGTTTGTCCGCGGAAATCTCCTGATTTTTGGGTCTCCCAACTTGTCATGTATGCTGCGCAGCGCGCACATTACTAGTTAACCAATTATAACTACACTGGTATAGGAAGAGGTTAAACCTCAACCATAGCAGTGTTGGCTCCGATTCAATCAGAATTATTAGCTGTCACAAAGGGGGATCTTTCTATCAAAAACTCCCTATCTGAACGCTGATTGCTAAGAAGATCGACACCTGCCAGAGGTCTCGTTCCCAAGTTGCACAGTCCTTGATGGAGCTAATATACAATACATGTTCTGCGTGATTGGCTTAGGAACAAATTTTGGGCAAAGTGCTTTGCGACAACATTACTCAAGTTGAGCTCACATGCACTAAGCGTTATTTATAACTATCCCTACTTTATATATTTGTGTGAGATTGGTCTTTCCTCCTTGGTCCTTCTTGGCAAACCTACTTCTCCTCAGAACTATTCCTGCACACCATCAATTATCAGAGGTCTGTTGATTGAGTTATAGTATGTATCCTTGGTTGGTGGTAGTAGTAAGTATGTATCAGTTCTTAGTAACACTTAAATGTACTTTTGCTGCCTAGCAGATATAGTATAATGTAAAAGGGTCAATGAACACCTGCAGCCTTGTCACAACCTTGACTCTGTGTGTATTAATGAACAGTGCCAACTGTACAACGATATATACTTTGCGAGTATTTCACAGTTAACGATGCTATGCCACTTGACTTGCCAATTCTGACGAGTAGATGGATATCATGCATTTAGGTCATGTAAGGGTCAAACTAGACTAAGAACTTATCTCAACAGCTGAGTTAGTTTACATTTTTAGGATTTGTGGGCTATCTATAAAGAGAGAGTAGACAACTAGAAATTCAAAATCAGGTTTTGGTAGGTGATGGTTAAGATTTCGAGTAAATTTGTTGGCAGTCAGTGGCTCTAGTAGTAGCCAGTGGCTCTAGAAGTAGCCACTAATAATTAAGATTAGTTGTTTATACAGACTTTGTAATATTTCTCGTTTAGGCCATGCTATCCACCAGCAACACCAATTTAATCAAATCGATCGGTCCGGAATCAATTATGAGCGAAAAAATAAATAATGACATTCAATGGATGTATTGATTATATTATCATACTAATAAATAAAATGTACTTTTCGCTTTTTACGACATTGGATTGGTATGAAAACAGTGTAATTATAATATATAACAAATGAGACATCTCGCCAAAATAAAATCTTCATTCGTGTCTGGACAATATTTGTTTCGAAATTAAGAAATCACGCATTATAGCAACAGCATAGAACTATAGCAGAAATAATACAGAGAATCAATGGCTGGCTGCTAGACTGTCAGTCGATCACAATATTATCATATGAAACATGATGAGCTCTTCAGATATAACAATCCTATTTGGGCTACATGTGCTAAGGGGAAGTAACTCCGAGTTACAAACTGACTTGGCCTTTAATAAACGAGTTGTACCTTGATTTACTGTACACAAGAGAGAGTTATCTACTGTTTAGGTAGACCACACATAGCACATGTATCTGGACTGGCGTTTATGTATGTACAGTGAGCGCACTGCCATGTAGAGCCTATCGGTGGTAAAGGTGACGCGTTAGCTCCAACAAATGATTCACTGCGTCCTGTAGCTCCGAGTGATGTGGGTGAGGGAGCTGTAGAATACAGAGAAATGGTACTATTACTATTAAATTCATGTTGATCAATCAAGGACCATAACAATCAGGAATAACAACAAAAAATTTAAATTGATGATGTGACTAAATAATCCTAAAACTAGTGGGATGTGGTGGAAGTTAAGTATTTGACCTGCTGAGGCGACCCAAAATGTTTGGGTTTTGAGGTGTAAGGTGATGAAACTACACAAATTCAGCCCAAAATTGAAACCCCTCCATTAGAATATGTGCTTACCAGATGCTTGTAAGAGATGCTGCATTGTAGACCACTGCTCCCCGTGTGACCACTGCAGAGCGTTGGCGACATTAGAAGTTTTCACGGCCTCTAATAGCGGAGCCATATGCTCTCTCAGAGGTAGGACATCACAGTTACAGAGGAAATATAGCACATTGAAGTCAGACACAGCCTGAAGGAACTGCTCTTCTGTATATTGGCTCATGTAGCTGGCCAATGTGGATAAGTCTTGGAGTTCACCTGTAAAATAATACATGGTAGTATAAAAATCAGTTCTTCGGTTGGACAAACATAAAACAAACATTGCAACTCTTGAATGTACTCAATTTTGGGAAATCTATCAACATTTCAAAGTATGGTGGAAAAAGAATTGAGGAAATATGTTCAAAATTGTGGGTAAGAATTGAGATTCAAAAGAAATCTCAGTTTAGCCTCCTATCCAAGTTTTAACCAAAAGTACATTAGTGATTTTGGGTCAGTCAGTCCTAAATAAACACATTTAATTTGACTTACCTAAGTTTTCCCTGTTACATGAGGGGAAGGGATTGTTTGTATTATTGAGAGCTGCGAATGTATATATCTGTTCTTTGGGGAACGCTACAGACATATCTGTTAATAGGTATTCTACTGGTAGAGGTCTCGCTAACTGTGTTATCTCGTTACCATATTTATCTTTTTCCTACCAGAAGAAAACAACCGAAGTATGAACATATAAGATAGCACTACCACATATGCAGAGGTTATTTTGGAATTTTCCTATCTCAAGCAGCGAAACTCTTTTTCATACTATATTATGCTTTCATAGCAAAATAGGTGAAAATCATTTTTCCTTCATAATGAACCATATGCCAAAGAGTACGATTTTGAGCGGAATGAAAAAATCATATATATCTCACACATATAAAATTGTTTCCAAAAATGTAAGTCTAAATATCTCACCTTGTAAAACACATCTGGTACATATTGCTCATTGGACGATTCTTTAATATAGCCTAGTTCTGGAGCATCATAAGTAGGGATGAGGCAGGCGTCCCGCACCAACCCCATACATTGATCGGATACCTATAAGAACAAAAAGCAATAACAAGTACAGTTTCTGGTTTGACTAGATAGTGAATTGTGGGTTGAGTGTTCTCAGGGCTTTGTAGATGAGTCCTCAGTTCAACTCACTTCCTTACAGTTATATTTGGCAGAGACCTACTTTCTATAAGATTCAAATACAACTCGTTCTACTCTCATCCGTTATAACTGATGGTTTAGTTAGTATCAATTTTTTTCAACTTTCAGATAGTGTGAGGTGTGGAAAAAAATTGACATGAGAAAATATTTCAAGACAAACCTGGTATGCCTCAAAATGGATCTGATTTTCTTTATCACCGGTGACCACCACAGTAACAAACTTAGAACCGAATTCACCATCTGAGGACCACCGACAGGGATTTGGACACTTGTTCTGTAGATGAGCTGCGTTAATACACTCCTCAGCACTGAGGAAATATGAATCCTATCAAGAAAAAGCAAACATATAATGTTTAACGTGATAAGCTAAGATTGGTAAACTTTTTTGTTTTATCATGATGGCTACATTATACACAAAAAGTTTTCCTCAACAGTAATATTTTTATTGTTTTCACTATTTGCTGCAGCGTTTTGTACATGTTCACAAAAAGGAAGCTCATGAACCCGGCGAGGCAAAAAGATGTGTTGTGGGCAAGTAAGAAAAAATAGCAGTAGAACAACTCTGAGAGTTGAGCTAAATACATACAAGGTTACCACGACTATGTCTGACAGTTCCTTTAGTGAGATCTTTAGCGATCAGATCAGTAAATACCCATCCGACCCGCCTCAGTCCCAGCTCTGCTGCTAACTCATCTACTAACTGCTCGTGTGGGTCATCCAGTAATTCTATACTGTTCTTTGTACAAGTCTATAAAGATTGAGGGGCATGTAAGTTAATATGAGTTTGTGATTGTGGGCAATCATATGGGACCTGCCTATTACGCTGTTTCATTGAAAAAAATCTGATGCACGGAAATTATTTCTTACAATTTGACACAACACAGGGTTCAGGTTTTCGGCTTTAGGATGCGCCGTTCATTTGAGATCTTTGCATCTAACTTGTTTGATAGAGGTTTGATAGAGGTTTGATAGAGGTTTGAGAGAGGTTTGATAGAGGTTTGATAGAGGTTTGATAGAGTAAAATGGCCCATAGTTGATTCAATGTTGTTTGCTATCCGAACAATGTGTTAGATTTTGCTAACATAATAATTCACTCAATTTTATTTCCAGTGAATGGTAAAATATAAAATAAATTGACAGTATTTCAACGCATGAGTCAACAATTCTAGGCTAAATTTAATTCCTGAAATACTTAACTTATCAAATGAAAGTCCCAAGTCAACGAATTACTATTAAACAAATAAGGTTATTTAAATTGAAATGAAAGTTTTTTCCCCATAGTATATTACCTGTGGTGGTTCGTATAGTATATTACCTGTGGTGGTTCGTATATAGCAGACACTACAGCTCTTATACCTAAAGGTATATCAGGGTGCTGCTCGTATCGACCTATAAGGAAACCCATTCTCTGTGACCCGCTGTTCCTCCAGTAATTCAGGAATCTATCCATAATATTACCGTTCTCAAACGTCACGTAATCTATGTGTCTGTATTTCTGTAATATCAATACATTGATACAGAGATTAGTCATCTGAGTGGGTAGAAGAGAAATCAAAATAGTAAACTAAGAAAAAATAGTAAAACTGAAAATGACCTTAGATAAAATCAAACATTTCTCACAGGTTGATAACTAACTACCAAGTGACATGTTAGCTAGTCAAGGAGCTGAGGCATTCAAATCTTTCCGTAGTAGAGGGCAGCTGAATACACAACTGTTTCTAACTCAACCAGATTTACAGTCTGGTCTCTCAGACTACATTATAAAGAGACATATGATATAATATACTAACTAACCTGTCTGTTTAGAGTGACAGCATTAGGTTGACACTTTGTACAGATACCTGCCGGCCACGGTGCGTGCTCCTTACAATCTTTTATCTTACAACACAGATTTTCTAGATTTACAAATTTCCCCCTAAAAGAAACAAAGCAAAATGAATGCATCAAGGTAAGTTAGAAAGAAGAATGAGTATTCAGGTATGAAAAATAATGCCAATTGAAGAGACTAAGCGTTTTGGCATTTGAAATAGAATTGGGCAGAAAATTTATACCCTTTTTTCTTTTGCGAGAGGAGACCAGTAAGACATCTTGTGTCTTCAGTGAACAAATTGACTTCATTGTGAGTCATCTAAGAGAAATCACAGCAAGCCTCCTTCTTATCACAATTGAAAAATCCTCCAGATAGAACTTGATTACTATTATGATACTAGATGCTTGATGCGACCAAATCAACAAGCAAGACCAGCTACGATTGTGCAAACTGCGACCACACAGCTATATATCTGCTCGTAAAAAAGACTATTTTAGGGCAAAGAAGGTGTACTCTTACCCTCCCCTTCTTTTCTCAAACTTAAACCACTTAAGACTATGGGAGGTAAAAGAATTAGATTTTAGGATAAACTACTTACTTATCTACACCACTTCTGAGTTTGCGTAAGTACGAGTGAAAGGATAGAAACTTTATGGGCGGATCACATGACTTCAAGTATGCCTCATCAAATGGCTGTAAATATATAAACAAAAGATGATATTACTTACGATAATTTCATTAAAAGGGCAACAAACACATATAACAAGGTGAGAACAACAATGTACATATTCATATAATTTCTTATCTACACTGGAATACATTAAAATGTGGGTGTCTGGTGGCAATTAGATTCCACTACAACCTACACTTGTGGAGGGGAGATATCGCCATGAAATTACGCTCTTGTAAAAAAACTCAGTGTAGATGACGTAACGTAAACATCAAATTTATGAATACTTTGTGTTTATGACTTGTGTTGAGAATGTTTCTTACCTCAAGAGGTACACAGTGTAGACATTTACCACCAGGGCCGTGTCTACACCTACAAAGAGAAAATAGCAGATAATATTACATCCTGAGACCCAAGAATTTTTCGCTTTGACCATGAGATTGCAGTAGAAACTGAAACGCTAAATTAAACTTTATTATCTGTTTCAATAATAGCAAACCAAGGGAACAATCGATTGTCTATGACAATATATTTTGGACTTGAGTTGGGTTAACAGCTGAGACCATCATTTAGTATCGGGTATTTCATATTTGCTGCTGCTGTTTTTGACATGTTTCTTTACCATAACATGGGTATGTGACTTACATTGTTTCATCACGTTGCCTCGATATTTTGCCATCGAGTTTGTCCAGTAAAATATCAATATCATCTTCTTTGACAGCCATGTTCGGTGATCCAGCTACATGGGCACTACCTTAATTATATAAAACACAGATATGCCTCATCTAACAACAAAAACAAGAAGTGTCTTCACTCACATAAACAAGTGGGGAGACGGGTGTTGAATGAGTTATTTTACTTTAGCTTATCTTATACATAAGTCTTGAGGTCAGGGATACATTAATCACATAAGCAGAACACATTGGTGAAACACAACCTCTAAGGAGAGCATACATAGTACTCATGTATATACTATGTGTACCTGGCCTGCTGTTAGATGAAGAGGCAGCAGCAGCGGAGGACATACTGGCATGGCTGGTAGAAGGTAAGTTCTCTGTCTGCATAGCAGTGCCCTCAGACATATTCAGGTATAATAAATCCCCATGACTGTGCAAAAGTAAGTAGTGTTGATTTGACTTGCCTTATGAAATATTCCAAACATGCCTAGTTAGCTCAACTGTATATCTTCTACGTATACATATCAGTATAGTTATGTCCACTTAATTGGAAAACCCAAGCATTGATAAGAGAATGAATGAGTCATGGTGAAGTAACTCAAATACACAAACAAGCATGACTTAGTCATAAAAGTATGCTTCATATTTCGGGTTTTCCAGCAGCTAGGAAACTATGACACATCAATGATTTTATATGGAAATCTAAGTTAAAATCCCGTTAGATTTTTCATAAGTTTCCAAACGAGCAGTGTTGCCTTAGCTAGGCCTTGCAAGGTCGATAAAAAGTTCTGATTTCTCACCCAAGCTGCATGCTCTGAATAGTCTTCTTTGATTTGGTTAATCTATCCTGACATTTCCTGTCCTTACATATATACCAGCCATTCTCTGGTAAGCTGAACTGCTCTCTCAACTACATAAAAATCAGCAAAGACATTGTAACATCTTTGTTTCAACAAAGAGACCGGTTTCAAAATACTGAAGGACAGCAAATACCTAGCAATAACCTTACATAGCTTGCCAAGGCTAATAAAAAAAAACGAATCATGGATTTTAATCAGCAGCATAACATCTAGTTCACTTATGGCCACCTCTATACAGGTGCCAAATCAAGTTTCAACATACAAATCAGTCAATATGTCAATATGTCAATGTCTAAGCTACAGGGTTGACATATATGTATATCTCTAAATACGACTAGGCCTATCATGTAGCATAAACCTATTATCCACATACCAATTGATAGAGCTTAACTCCTGTGGCTGAAGGTTTGATGTTGAGTCTCGTCATCCCGTGCTGACCTGACTGAACTCTTATAACCTGCATGAAAGTATATAGTAATAACTCGATGCTTGTGTTGTAAGTATATACTGTTGGAGGGGGGGGGGGGGGGGTTGGGAGCAGTGAAACTGACGGCTATCATATAATTGCTACATTTACGTTAGTGTTAAAGTACAGGAATGAAGTGCCTCAGATGTTCTGGCCACAGAAAAATCAGACAGTTTAATTATACGAATATGTCTTTTGCTTTGGGACCGAATATAAAGCTACTGGTTGTGGATGAATGAGCTTGTGCCACACATACTAACCCATTCTTTAGACATAGTATTATTCTTGCTTGTTTTTCAGTTATCCAATTATGATGATGTATCTGTTGAACATCAGTGAAACTACAATATGAGGATAACAAATCATAGCTTCCATGGAAAGCAAGCCGAGCAGTTTCCAAAATGAAGGGTTCCGTTAACATTCTTCATTGCTTCACACCACTAGGGCCTAAGCGCAGCGAGATACAATGTCAATTTCCCCAAATATACAGTGATCATTATACCAGATTGAGATGTCCAATACATATGATCTTTTAGTTTGAACGTCATCACTATAAATTAATGAATTGATATTAAAGATACAACAACACTTATCCATTTAATTTCAATGATTAGTGTATCTATTTGTTTATATAATACACCTACTGGTTAGAAGAAGGGCACTGATCATAACTGTTGACTTGACTTTTTTTACCACAATAATAAATGTGTGACTAACCATAAGCATATTATTTTCATACACATGTATCATGTTATAAATCCAGACTATGTATTGGTAACAATCAGAAAGGGAGGGAGCTATGATAAATAATGATGGACATAGATAATAAAGAGAAGAAAGAATAGATAGCTATTATGATAGGGCATACCAGTCCAAGGAGTTACTTCTATCTTGGGCATACCAAACCAAGTCCAATTTCAATTGAATTTATATAATAAAGAAAATAGGCAGTCTGAACCAGTGTTGATGGAAGTGACTCTCTTATTCAATCTCAACATCTTGTGGTTTTTGCAAAATTATAACAATATGCCTAAGGAACAAACTGAATGATATAAATACTTACTTGTTAATGATTATTATTGTGATTTGAGCTTTTCCAAATTGTCTCTATGAATTGACAAGATTGGGTTTGGCGATAATGTTTTACATCCGTTTGGAGGCAGTAAGCGTACAAACTTCTTTAATGTAGCGATTCAATTTTGTTTGTTTATCATAACAGAAAAAATCTCTTTCTTCTGTGCAAAACTTCTCTTTTCTTGCTCATCCTAGAAAGGTAATATACCTGAGTCCTCCACATTTGCTCTCACTCTAGGCTCCTTCTTAAGATTGATGTTTGAAGATGAAACAATTAAAACTAGTGATTATTTAGCTTGTAGCAATTAACTAGTACATATTGCTTTGCTGCTAGCAGTTGGGTTGGTAGTACTAGTTCTAGCTAGTAGCTTGGGCCCCTGGGACTTACAATACATGTATTTTCTTTGCCAATGACCAGTATTTTGAGTGGTTGATACTGGACATTGGCAAATTAAAGACATGTATTGTAAGTTCCAGGGGCCCATGGGTAGTAAGTAATGAATTAATTAATGATGAACCATGCATTCATAATACTATTAATTAATTATGAATGCATGGTTCATTAATAATGAAGTTCATTATTCATGTCAAACACAATGCCAATAAGATAACTTGATTGCTTGTAAGTGGAATCAATGGATTGAGGGCCTGAAAATATTGGCTCTTTTGAGTTTGACAGCATGTTGTTTGCTGTCTATCTATAATAAGTTAATAGTAAGTAGTAGGTAGTTGCAGTTAGTAGTACACATCCTCTAAAATGACAATCCAATCCATCATCTTCTTCCTCACTCAGCATGCAGGCCTATTAAATGAATGAAGCAGAGGTATCCCAACCTTACTCTTTTCCTTTGTATATGTATTTATATATATAAAGGGTATATATGTATTCACACCTACCCCTGGGCAAAGTGGCCAGGGATAATCTAATATTGACTTACCCTTGCCTCATGTACATCTAATTTGACCTTTCCTTTCCTGTGAGTAAGTTTATTATAATCATTATGCAGATGTGACGTTGGGGCTTACAAGTATTTACTCTACCTTAGGTCCGTAATATCAACCATTTGTTATCATGGCGGTCTTAGCTGAGGCAAAGAACATTGTTGATGGCCAAAGTGCACATGATTTTGCCTCACTATATTCTTAACATCAACTGTACGTCCAACTTCAGGAATTGGCGGGTATCCATTTATTAATCAGACTGCACCCGCAACTGTCACTATAGAATCCTTAACTTACCAGTGAATAATAACATGCCTGGTCTTAGGGGGGCAGATGCATCCAATTGATGTTTTGGCGTATCATAATCAAATTATGCGAGTTGCATTTCTTGAATTGTAGGCGGTAAACTGGTGACAATGTCTAGGAAGCATGTTAGATTTCTCGCTCGTACAGTGATGGTGGAGAATGGAGATGTGATGAAGGCTTACCTAGGACTAAAAAGGTAAGGTAATCTCAGCTAGGGTTACTTCTTAAAGAAGGAGCTTCTCTAGTGATTGAATCACTCAAACTTACTTCTGGTCTCATGGAACCATCAGATTTGCGCATTATGCATGTACCAAATTATATATTGAAGAACTTACAAAGGGTGGAAATATTGACATAAAAACTAACATATATTTGAATAGAAGACATGCATTGCTATATTAGAGCCTGTTTGTGATCCATTAAACTTTTGCTTCAAATATTAAAAAGAATTATACCCTACTTTTGTCTACAATATTATTGCAATTGAGACTTACTATGAACAAATTTGGCTCTACATCTGTGAGCACATGAATTGATTCAGCACCATTTATCAAATACTTTAATCTGCATATCCTTTTAATCTGAACTAATTTATCAATTTGTTAACATAGGATGCTTAGCCATGAAGGAATCACTGCGGAGGTACGACGACAGAGATTCAGAGAAAAGCCATATCAAGAGAGAAACAGACTGGCGGAGGAAAAGGTCACCCGAATTTACAAAGCAGAAATGGACAGAAAAATAACATTTTTATTGAAGAAAAATAAGCCTGACCCTCATTATGTGTGACAGCGTGCCCATAATAGTGTATGAGCGGGCGACCTAGAAGTCTGTGTTCCTGTATTCCTGTGTTTGTATCAGCTTGTCGTGTGATACAAAAGTATCAGGCCAGCCAGTGATGTATAATATTACCAAACATTGAACATTACAGTAGTGAAGGATTGTATTGTATGTATGAGTAATGAAAAAAATATATCCAACAAAAATGTTCATCTTATCATGTATATACCATTCATTCTGTCATTGTGGAAAAATATGGGTTAACAGCACCAATAAGTACGATAAATTATAAAAAAAAAACCACTGATAAAACCAGTGAAATAATTACAAATAAAATAAAAATACAGGTATAACAAAATAGAGTTGTGTATGAATTGGGGGTTTTTATGACTGTTGAAGGCAGTCCTTTCTCTATAGAAAACTGAAAATTCTTTGTGACTAGGATATGTAATAATTGTAAGATGTCAAAGGTAAACACATTAAAACATCAGTCACTGATTACTCAATTATTATCCAGAAAAGCCTAGGAGTGTCATGTAATGGCAACTAAAATATCTCGATAAAATTAGAGTTTATAGCGCTCGTATCACAGTGGGTCTCCTGGGTGGCCTGAGGTAAATAAAGCGCCAATCAGTCTTCTTCTCAAAACGAAGAAGGCTAGACGCTTACCTAATGAGAGAGCTGTTAAATGAATACTACCAAAAGAATACTACCTGAACTGAAGAACAGTATTACCACAGTATATGTCATTACAATTAAAGTAAGCTTCGAAATTTTTCACGAAAATGAAAAGCAGTTCTTGTTTGAGGGTAAAATTATGGAAAATTATTCTAATATGGATAGCTTATTCAGTAGTCTCAGAAAATGTAGATTGATTAACATATTATAACCAATCATATTATAGGTTTATTGGTAACTAAGAAATATTCTGTTAGAGTTGTAGCCAGTTGCACAAAGAAAGGACAACTCCTATGAACTTGCTATAGATGTTTTGCTCATTGCTGAAACAGAACTGCATAATCTCCTGTATGCCCAACAGTTATTGGTGCGACACATGCATCAATGCTGTCCATCTCAGGAAAAAGTGTCATGAATTCGTGGCTGCCATGTTCCATAGGACGGAAAACTTGCAGTTTGACACCTAGCACATCTGCTAGAAGACTCAATTCAATCTATAAAATTAAGAATAAATTCGTACTTGTATTGCTTATTTTTTATTACATGTAGAGATGTATGTATCTATGACTATAGGATATGTGATTATATCTAGCATACATAACTATGGTCAGAATCATGAACCAATGAATGTTGTAGCTACTACATAATCACACAGGGTCTGCTAAGATGCGGGTACATTTTGATATTGAGGGTACAGTTGAAAATATTCTGAAATCCTTTTGCTAAACATTTTTTACCTGATCAGGTTCATGCATGGATGATGTCTGCAGATGGTTCTTGAAATAAAGCCTTGGATTGCTGGATGACTCTCTGGCAAAGAGCATCCAAGCATGAAGAGGTACATCCTCACCAGCGACATACTGTTGGTAGAGTTCGGCTACCCTCAGAAACACAAGTAACCTGATTCCTTCAGTCATTAAGGTCACTGCACTTTTGGCATGGTTGAACAAGTCAGAAACACAAGATATTCTCTCCTCTTTGTCGGAAATTGATATGAAATGTTCAGTCTAAAATTAAGAAGATTTAGTAAGAATTGTGCTGCGATGATTTTCTACTCACACAACACACCAATATGACTTTAGATGGTAAACTAGAAGAAGATCTCGTCCTCAATTTTCTCTAAACAATAATTTGATTGGTTGTATCAGATCTCCTCTTTACCTGATTGCATCATGTCAGGGAGGGAGAGCAAAATAACTATAGATCAGAGAGGCAGGGAGATTGGGACAAAACCCTGATAAGGGCTATGTCTAAATTGACAATCATAAACAGAAGTTGTCCTCTCCATGTGTAGGTACAGATAACTTTAAAGCCGAGAGCAGATGTACCCGTGGCTGTAATCACTAACCTGTTGCAGCAACATTTGAATGCAGAGTTTCATAGTAGGAAGACACTCTGATGATGTAGCAATATGGCTAAGGTTCCAATTCTCCAAATAACTGTGTGACTCTGAGACTAATTCAGATAATTTCTACAAACAAAAAATGTTATTTGAGACATGAAAATAATCGAGCGCAACGAACGCTGAGAGAATAATAATAAGGCCTATATGATTAAACGAAACTTAATAATATTTCCAGAGACACATAAATTGGAATGATAGTTCTATTGTTCCCATCAGAGAAATACACATTGTCTGAGTCCTCTGCCTTAATGGATGGACATGGAGCATGTGTTAGCTCTGTTGGTTGGCCTTTGGGTGAGAGCCAAAACATTTGCTAGTGTGTTGCATAGGTTGAGCACATAATATGCTATTTGCGAACCTTACATTTATGCATTATCAGATTTCACAGAGCTTCAGTTTTTCATAAAGCAAATTTGAAGCGATTATAAAAAAACTCAAGAGCAATGTATAAAATATAGAATGTATATTCAAAAAGAGAAATCGACATCATCACCTCATGCAGAGATTCGAGGCTGCCGAACTGTGCTGCTGCCTCCGGTAATGACTTATGAATCAGTGATGATATATAGGCTGCCAGGCATGCGTTCTCCTTCATACTCAGTGCATACATCTTATTAAATCCATAGTCATCAACTATCAGACGATAACCCTGGTTAATTAGAGAAAATATAGAACAAATCAATGCTTAGTGGATTCAGGATTCCAATAACACTTGCTCTATCAATGTAGAAGGGACTCACAGAGGTAGAAACAAGATAAATTGACCATCCCAATACCTGCCCAATTAGCATAGGAGTTTAAGTTGGATAGAATACTGGGCACACACGTATTGAGGGTACTTAATTCTGGCTTATAGGCTTTGTCGGGCCTCAGGTGTGCTCCACCCTGCCTGCAGACTGAGCAAAAAAATTAGGCAGTGATTGCACATATATTTCACAATCCACTGCTCATATTGTGGCATTTGATATGATCGCCTGTTATATAGCAATCATGTTTCTAAAATTCCATATTATTATAATCCTAAAACTAGTAGGATTACAACCAGAGACCATAAAATCTACTGTTTTTGAAAATACCACAAATCCCAAAATATGGTAATTGGGTCGAATCTGTCCAACTTAAAGGCAGTAAAAATGATATATGCACAAAGATTTACTGTTTTTATCATACTTCATGTTTACTGGGCTGTGTAATTATTATGAGGAACGATACAATAACACACACTGTTGTGTATAAGCTATGGAGGAAATATGAATTATAACTTGACACCACTAGATCCAATCTCAAGACTGTTGCTATCATGTGATGCAGTCAAGTGTGCAAGAGTGAGCTATGCTAAGATTTGAACATTATGTATCCAATGTGATCTAAAAGCCTTCCATGATGGGGACTGACAGTCAATGCTGGCATAGGGTAATTTGAACCAAAAACACCTTTATATTGTTTGCTAGCAGAGGGTGACTTCTATTCTTACCTTGGAGTATAGAGGATGGCACTGACTGTACTCATTTATATCTATCTCTGTAATATTGTTTTGTTGAGTAGGACAGGCTGCCTGGAGCAGATTCTGATGAAACACTCCATCTACCCAGTCTGTAACAGCCTGCTGCTTTGAACGGCTAGAACAGGAGTCTGCCAAGTCCAAATATGGTAATGTGCGTTTGTTTGAGGCTTTTACTGCAGACAAAGTCTCGGCCTCATTATGAGTAAATGTCGGCTTGCGTTCTGGTGTGGTGAATGTGTATCGATATTTGCGAAGTATTTGGAAGGCTTTGGCAATTTCACATGAAGTCAATTCTATCTCATCAGAATTCAGCACCACCTGTCAAAGGGTAATGAAATGGCTATCAACAAGCACTGTCTACATCCATGTCATTTCCTATTAAGTTAAGGGATGTGTGGAAAGTGGAAAAGCCCATGATGACTAATAATGAGGAAAGTTTGTTTGTTCAACAGATAAGACCATTTTATCAGTTTATTCCTTCTCAATGGTACAAGCTGATATGTAATATTATTAGAGAAGAACTGACAAACACCTGCAAATTCGGTGCTGATACTCACTTATATTGTACTAGCCTAAAACATCCCCAAGTTTCTTGGATGGGGCAAAGCAAGTAAATGACGTTCAACATAATATAGAGATCAATCGCAACGGTTCAGGTTGTGCGAATCGATAAAAGAGAGTTATTGAGCAGATTAAAATTAACGATACTAACATTTACAAAATGGTTTCTATCTATGCTGGTTTTTCTTAATAATTATAAGGACTTGCTGGTACTCGGTTTACTGGCTCCTGGGGTCAAAGAACTTGGACTGCACACTTTGAGCAGTGGCATTCTGCCTGCCTGAACTTGTTCCCATGTATAAGCAAGTGACCATAGATGGTTTAAGATCAATGATCAATCACAATTGATTAAGAATAAGACATAGCCGCTCAGGTCATGATCTCACACATACCTCAGTTAGTTTTTTCATGCTGTCCACGTTGAAGTAGAGTTTAGTTGTATCAGTAGACATGAGGTCTTTTATCTTTGACTCGACAGAATTTATCTCATGTTTTATCTCTTCGAGTTCCAGCACCATTATATCAATTCTATCTGACGCCTGAAAAAAATCCATAAGAGACATTTATATTTAGCTGAAAATTCATCTGGTGGAGATCCTGTCTATATGTGCAGTGCTTCTCAAAATCAGACTGACCTCATAATTATAGTGTATTGTGGTAGATTTCAGATGTGTTTGCAATCGGTTTGGGACTAAAACTGACAACCGGCACCAAACAGAAATCATGGTGCTTGCCGTTGACATTATGCAATAATAATGTTCGACTAATCCTGGCAGTCAGTGTAATAATAACCCTCTATGATTCAGAGTTGATTCCCAGGAATGTGCAGAAAACCCCCATTAATTACACCCACTTGCTTGGGGGTAACAAAACAAAGATGTTTGCAGTGGTCACAAAATATGCCCTATGTTATTACCCCTGGCTTGGTTCTGACAAGCGTGGGACATGGAATGATTTGCTTTCACATAAAGTGATATATCTTACTAGGCATTGGGTTTAAATTATGCATATTATGGCAGTCAATTCCTAGCTGCGGCCAACCATTGCCTTGAGTTTCCTGTTTACAATCATTCTGCGCATGCTCAGCTCTGGGCATGAGCTGATCTCTGCAAAATTGAGCCTCGGAATTCCGAAGCCATCTGATTGGCTACCTGCTCTGGTGGCACACTCACAAATGCGTGCGGAATTGTTAGATAGAGTTATCTTCTATTGTCACTATTAGCTAAAGTTGACTGGCAATTTATGCAGGGGGTGTCCTCTCTCCCCAGACCAAAATTGCAATCAGAACCCAGACCAATCTCATTGTTCTTGCACATGCGCAAATTCAAGTCACGCATGATACATACTTAGCCTTACGACATTCTCTTTGTGGTAATGATAGCCTAGTTTATCAGTGATCTACATGCCCAGTCAGATCACGAGAGTCAGTATGGTTTACAATTTCGCAAACATATTGAATTCTACATTCTATTTCTACCAGCGTAACTGATTTACTTCAAACCTTCAAATTCATGAATACCACCACCCGCACCTAAAACAGAATGAATTTAAGTAAGTTAGTCAGATGTTTATTTTGTACCTCCATTTCCATGAAAGATGAGGCCTCCAGTTGTACATCTGCAGATGTGATACTAGATGATCTGGAATGTTCGCTGCGTACGGAGAGTAGAGGTGATCCAAAGCCGCTACCAGGCCTGGAGCCTGAGTCAGTATCTCTCCTACCCTGAGAAACAGGACTAAAAGGTGATGAGAGATTGGAGCCTCTCCACAGATCACTACCGTCCGTCCAGGAATCCTTGGTGACTGTGTCCGGTAGTGACTGACTGTCTCTAGGACTGTCTGTTTGTATAGTAGAACTATTAGTACATGGCACAGATTTATCATCATCATTATCATCAGTTTGATAGTGCTCCATGAGGGAACCCATCAGCGTCTCAGTAGAGGCTAGTTCGGGGTCGATCGTTAAGTCACAATCCTGAGCCTCGATTTCAATTTGAACCACCTCCTCTTCCATATCAGTCTCACATGACCCTCGGCAAGAAGAGAAATCACTAAATGCCAGGTCATGCATCTGCTGGTCACTCAGGCTGCTGATGTCACTGGGTTCTCTTTGTTTTACCTCTGTGTCAAGGTCACTACATGAAGAGTTTTGTGTGGGAGATAATAACGAATCATTGCGTGATGTCACATGGGGTATTTTATTATTACACACATCTATATCCATATAACCACTATCGTTCATGGCTCTCTCATCGAGAGCTGTGAGTGCATAGGGTAACGGTGACATGGCATCTGTGACTGATGCGTGCTCTTCAGGAGCTATCGATGGCAGCGGAATATTCTGTCTTTGGTGTGAGTCGGAGTTAGAAGTTAGGCAGCAGTCTAGAGTGGTGGCATCGTCAATATTGGAATCGTCTTGGAAGGCAGAGCGAGAAATATAAGCACCAGAAATATCGTCAATAATGGAAGCACCAATATCAGAGCTGGCTGGCTGGGATGTTGATGAATTGTTGATGGTATTTCTGTGGCGAACATTGGAGGAAAAACTATCAGCATTTTCATCATCAAAGTTCATTCCAGCAGACAGCTGTAGGCTTGATTTGTTTCCCATAACCAGCCCATTCAAGCCCTGCAACATCAGAAAGTAAAAACAAACATGAATGGAAAGATACTTGAAGTCGGCACAAAAATATGGGGCTCCTTGTAATCAGTACACAAATGAATACAGTTACAGCTAGTATAGTGGCAGCATCATATCTACTGTCACTGCCTACCCACATTGCCTTCAGGGTGAACTTGAGTACCATGGTATAGAAACCTACCTTCTTACCGCAGAACAAAAATGAGATTTCAGAGGATGAATGAGAGGAAAAACTGAAAAAATTGCTGCTGACGCTGTGATGCCCTGTCCTAGTTAACTGTAAGAGTGATGAGAATGTGAGTCACAAACTAACCAGATGAGATAAATGATGTGAGTTTAATAGGCAGCATCCTTAGGTATGCTCGGCAGATGTATGTGAATGTCAAAGGTTACAATATTGCTGTCATCCAGAAGGAATTTGTGAATAATGTAAGCAGTGTGTATATATCATGTTTATTTATAAGTGATATTGGGGAATGTATACAACCTGAAAATCTGTAAAAATTATGTAATTATCTACGATATAAACATCGATCCGATCAGCGATTGGTTGTCGGGTCAGCAGTGGTTAGCAGTAGGTGAACGTTTCTGGCATCATTCAGAATCATCCACCCCTACTTGATATGAGTTTTATTATTCACCTTGAGTGTTAATTGGGAGTATTTATTTTGTATGGACTGTGGATAGTAAAGTGGCAGACCTGAAATTATTGCACTGACTATGACCAGAATGCGTTTTTAAAACCGCCCAAGCTTTGGTAACAGCTTGCTTAGTAACATCATAGCAGACTCATTAAGGAAGATTAACAATGAAGAAAACCATGAATGGGGCCCAACCTGACAACCAAAGTGAGAAACAAACAGACACAAATGTCATCAAAGGTTAATCCGACATGAATATGTTTGAATCCATATTTTCAATTCAAGCATTACTCAGAGTTATCATCTATTTCCCAAGTTCAAAAAGACAGCCAGCGCCAGTCACCCTTTAGGATCAGTACCACTTCCTTTGGGCATGTAGATGTGGATTTCTTGTCACTGTTTTATAAGCTAATAAAAGAACAAGGGAAAGGGAAGTGCTATTAACATATTTTGCTGAAACAAACATAACACATTATCCAGCCTATATAAACACAGATATTCCGTTTCATCCTCCACTTTTTCTGCCAAAAATATCTCACAGCAGGGTTTTTTTTGCTGAGGTTGTTTAGATCATGATCACTTCTGAACTTCAACGCGTGATTTTTTTTACCTCAATTAACACCATGATTCCTCATTGAGAGCTAAGTGTAACGCCTTATGAACGAGAACCCACGCATTATGACTGTTTTTGGCTTGTGGAATAGCCCTGGAGAGGGTTTTATTACATTTTGCAGTGTAAGACGATCCTGCTAATCTAGTGCTTGAGCCAGTTTTTCGACCATGAGAAAAATTTCCTTTTACTTGCTACTGTGGGTGAAGAACTATGTCATACATTTATAGAATAGTTGAGATATGTAGGCCTATGGCATGTGCCGCTGCGATTCATGGCATGACAATTGAAATATGCCTTTGAGCCGGTTGTCTTACCAATAAAGTACATATCATCTCTACCTAGGACCTAGGTATCCTAATATAACTCTATAATCTAATACCGAAATTGATAACTGCCTTCCCTCAGTGAACAATACATAAAGAGATACCATAATAAGATAAAGCACAACTTATAATAATAAGCTAATTTTATCATTCAAAACAGCACTTTTATTCTCCCACACCCATTGAGACCTTGTTTGATATAGTACATATAGTCTGAACAAACTTATATCCATATGTGAGTCCCAACTATGGTCAGGATAGTATGGCGGCCTTGAGCTGTACAGTTGCTGTTGCGATGGTAGCGTCAATGCTGTTTTGGGACACAGTCTCGCTCATACTGACGGCCAAATTTTGCAAGTTTTGTGATGTTCCTTCATTCATTTTGTGATGCGATTTGGCTCCTTCAGCTTGGATGCTAAAGAGAGTCAATCCATTCTATCCTTTCCAGGTACAAACAGATTAAACCGGAATTAAAAGGGATACCTAGGATACCCAGGATACAAGGCTCCTACACAATATACAAGCTTAAAATGGCTTGGCTTGTTATTGGGGGGAACATTCCAATAATAGCGCATTCAAAAGTCAAATAAGCACTCTGCATTCAGATGAGACATTTAATTACCACAAGCAGTCACTGTTAATTCCAGCCTCAATGGGACATGACAACGGGGTACAAAATACAACACGAAGTGAGGAGGCAACTATTGTGTTTTGAATTTCAAAAACTTCTATGGTGTGAGGTGAGGTATGTATGGCATGATTGATGATTATCAATGATAGCAGCTGGACCAGGTGAGGCGTCAGTGGTCCGTTTCGTTAATAATACATTGAGTGAGACCGAATCACTGAAAATTAAGTCCCAGTGGAGAGGAATCGTTGCGACCATTGATGAGTTTGAACACCAGATATTTCACAACTCAGTTTACTTATTGACACACTAGTGATGATAATTGGAATAATAGATGAGGCCAATGAAAGATAGACAGCAGTTTCTGAGTGATCAAAATGTGACTAGTCTGATTAATAGTTCCAGCCTACATAGTCAGGGAATGATGATGTAGGAAAAGCCAAGCCGACAGGAGCAGAACTCCATCAACCAGGCTATATAGATACTCAGGACAACATCAGAACAAAGCTGGTCCGTACAAGGGCAACATATGGTCATACCAGTTGATGTTTGATTTGAATTCATCGAGGAGTTATTCTATGAATCACTTATTTATTGGCAGCTTTTGTTTTTAAGTTCTGTATCGAAACCTGAATCAGCGCTGGCCAATAAACCTGATGCAGAAAACTATGTATGGCAGACTAAGCTATATGGGGCGGTAAGAATAAACATTAGCGAAGATGTAACGATAGTCAAATCAAATATTGATGAAAAGACAGGCTGCTGCCTAAGATGATGGCCAATAAACTCTGCTACAATAAATTACTTTCGTTACGCAAGCAAAGAGCAGCAGATACTTATATCACAACCTTTATGGCATGAGGTCTAGACGTGAGCGTACAGTATACATACCTTTTTGTTAGGAGGCTGGGAGTCAGACTGGTCGACAGGTGTTGGCGAGTCTACCGACAGCTCATCAGCGTCGCTCTCATGTCGACGCTTCCGCCACCGCTTTGCTTTTCTATATACTTTATATACAATCCAGGAAGACAATCCAAATCCTAATCCGATGCCTACTAGGCATATTATACCTGTTGTTCTGGCTACAATCAAAGCCATTGATAAGTAAAATAGAATATCCAGAGTCGACGAGCTAGAAAATAGCGAACAGATTCCATCATCAGCCATATCGCTGCCTTACTCTGCTAACGCTCAATGTACTTAACGAGTCACTTGCGGCTACTGAATTAACTAAAAACTGCTGCATTTTCATGAAAATTGTAGCAGAGCTTTCAACATCATGTTGATTTAAAGCAGGCTTGCCTGTATCTGAATGATATAGGAGCTTAGCACGTTGGTATGTGTGAATAGTCCAGCAACGGTGATAATCTCTCTATGCATTGATGCATATCAAGAGTCCTACAAAACCGCAACCCATAACTAAAATAATAGCTTCCTGAATAAATAGAGTCTATCGCTACAGTAAATAGACACACATTTATTACTAAAATAATTTAGTGAGTATAAATTGAATACCGCCATGAGTTAACCTGACTTGACCTTGCTCTGCTTAAATCATATCATTGATGAAAAGAACTGATAGTAACAGACAGACACACAGCATCAACAGCAGAGTTTCTTTCAGCTCTCACAAAATAAAATACAGCTTTTACTAATCTCTAAACAACTTGTCCAATCAATTAACTTATTTGCCCCAAGTTAGCCTCTTCTTCGATGTGCTATTTCCAATGAAACAACAGATATAACCCTGCCTCAGGCGCTTTTAAGATTTTGATGCCGAGCGTAACAAGTTTCCTAACAGAAGAGGCGTACGAACCTGAGCCATACTGTGATTTCAGGAAGGCGCAGAGTTGATGTAAGTCCATGATCTCTAGCTGTAGAATACCATTTTGTCTGGTACACTTTCCAGACGTGTAGATTTCACCTTTGTTACAGGATGAGCATAGGAATGTGTACAAGTCATCAAATGGATACCAGCATAAAGTGTCGTCTCGACATACGACATGCTGTGATGAAGGAAAGGCTTTGAACGGGCCAGAGCGTCTGTATATAAAAGTTTGCCTGTCCGGTGCCCACACGAGAGTCATGCCGAAATGGCATAGGGTATTCTCCTATCAGTTCAGGATCCGTATGTACGTATAATACCCGGTCTAATCCATCGTGGTGTCTTGCAGAGATAACATTTACTGTTCTGAAAAGGAAATTATCAGCTCGATGATGAAGCAGCCGCTATCTTCTATCTTATTGATGAGTTGAGTTGATTATCCTCTGCAGGACTTGCTGTTATAAGCGCACTGACCTTCACATTGAGATGTAAGCAAATCAATGTCTATTTACATTACTGCTGACTTTTGTGCAATAATGCCATGTGCCGCAGTGAGTTCATTATCACTCTTGTGGAAGGTCAGATTAATGATGATCTTGATGGCACCTAATAAGTGGCCACAGCTAGGGTGGCCAATAAGCTATGAATGAGTAATTGTTCAAACTGCTTTATCCAAGGCGTGGCAAACCACAAGAGCTTCCATACGCAGATCAGGTAGTGTAAATTTAATCCATTGCCAAAGATCATTTGCACAATCCCTTGTCAATCAACCAAGTTATTCTTGACTCAAATAGATGTGTGCGTGTTATGTGTACGTGTTGCTTCACTCACAGGCTACACATGTAGGAAGTCTAGTCACATACAATAAATCGGCTACAAGTCAGCAACTGCAGCAACAAGATTAGATATCCGAATTACACTCTTTCTGTACTAGGCGGTGAAATATGTCCTGATCTTTGAATCCGATAACATTCAAATCCCAAGATCACACAGAGAAAGTTGTAAGACGCTTGCTAGCGCATTGAGCATCAGTCACGCAACCCACGCAGAACATTAATAATTGGATATGATAAACACTGCGCGGCTACACTAGATAAATCAATTGAATTAGATGAATAGCAATAGCAAAAAGCACTTAGACTCCTATGTCAGCATGTGAAAAATATTGAAAATTATATTGACCTGTATGAGTTGAAGTGGAATTTTCATTGCAAGATGGATATCCTTTGTGTCTGTATACGTTGTAGCTCTGGCAGTAACTACCTTGTGCAGGTAACTTTACATTACGAAACAGGTACCCTGCATACAGCATAGTCACCTCATGTGGCTTCAGAAAATCCTCCTCCGCTACTACACATTATAATGATGTTAGCCAGCGTCTTAGCACTAAAAACAGGCAGTATCAAGTGATATTTTATAGCAGTGTAGATAGTCGTTAATTGAAACATAAAAGCTGCGATTCTCATCAGCGTTGGTTGTAGTATATTGCACCCTACAGTTACTGTAAGGTTTATGGCACAGCATACTTATTCTAATTTGTGATCAGTATACTCACATTGCTAGTTGAGGTGAACCTATATCAGAGGTGCTTTTAGATGTGTGATGACTGAAATTTATGTTGAAAAATTGGAAAAATGGTGAGAATTATGGTGAAGAAAAAAAGAAATATTATACGCATATCACTGGCAAACCTCTTAGCAGGGGATTGGACTGATACTAAGACCTGATCAGTATAGATTATTATATATATATTAATATTGAAGAAAAACCCTGAAAATTGACAACACAGTGAATAAAAATGTATCTTTTAACTATAACAAATTATTTAACACCCCACACAGCCCATAAGTTGGTCATTGTTAATGTAATAAATGTCTATTAAAACGTGATTATTTCTACACTGGAAGTGAATAAGAAATGTTTATTATTATGACATTTCCAGTGACAGCCAGAACGGTCACTGTCATGACAGTTGATGGCTGTTACAGTTTAACACAGTCTCAAATCTGCGTGACCTCATAGCCGTGAGGTCACACAAACCAATAATAAATAACCCATCACAACCATTGGTCTAGCACAGTTAACGTCTCAACTCTAGCCTTGTCACGCGGCTACTTTGTTTGGTAGAAGCCGTGTGACAAGGTTATCTCCCCCCCCCCCCCCCGTAAACTGAGATTAGCCAATGAGCCCTTATGTCCAGGTCGTGGTGCAAAAAGGATGATAGCATTTGCCATGTCTATCATTGCCACAAACATTGGCAAATTCTCAATTACATGGACAAATACAATCATGATAAACCAACTGTCATCTAGAAAGAAAAAATTGCACCGAGGTTCCAGATCTTGTTTTTCTGACTTCACGCACCAGTCATGTAAATTTCATAATTATTTGATACAAGAGCATACTTGCTCTCTGAGGTCTATGTAAATACTATTGGAACCTGAACTCTGATAATAAATTCTGGTCTTATCCCTCATTGAAGACAAGAGCCGGAGATATTGAGATATCATTGATTATACAGCTGGTTAGAGCAGGGAGTGATTACAGCAACGTAAGTGTAAGCATTCTGCTAAAGAATACGGAGTTGCATTCCTCTAATTAAAGGGAGCACAACTCTGGTTCTGTCCGACAGTTCTTGTTGCACCACAGGTATTATATCCTCCCTCTCCCTCATCTATTGGCCTACAGTATACTGAAGAGGCGTCACGATTACCCAGAGTGAACATCTCACAGATAATCCGATATTCAGGTTCACTTCATTCGCCAACAAATGTGACACACCACACTCGAGATTGTAATCAAGGCAATATTCAAGATCATGGTTATTTGATTAAACTGGGAAAAGTTTTTATAATATAATTTAGCTGATATGCTAAACTAGATCCTCTCAGATTAATTTTTGAGGCATAATTCCGTCATGTGGCTACACAGTGAAGCTAACCGTGAATTAAAACATGAAAACTGCAATTCTCATCAGTATGGGTTACAGCAATCATAACTGTAGGTATGCTCATAAAGCTCGCTGATGTGCAATAATGGAATATGGCAACGGTGAGCTTGAAATATTAATTGAAGCAATTGCTAAGAGTCTTCAGGTACTCATCTGGTTATACGTTACGTCGAGGACTAAGATATACTGAGAAAATGAGAAACAACAAAAATTGTGAGGAAAACTGGTTAAAACAAACCGCCCTGTATGATGTTCCCCACAGCACTGACTCTCTCTCCTCAGTTCATTGGACTTACTCATTGCCATAGATATAAAACAGTTTTTATATCTATGCCCGTTGCCAATCGGAAACATCGAGGAGCACTTGTTACTCCCTGGTAATATTGGTCACTTGATAATATTGACATATGCAAGACATTTATAACAAAATAGCTCTGCGCCTAATTTCCATGGAAACACAACTTTCGATTAGACCAACAAAGACCTTTGATGCGTTATTTTCAACCCTAGTAGTATTAGAATTAACTTCCCCTCACATTAAAACTCATCAAACGAGGATTCTAAATTTGAAGGTGTAGACAAAACACGTGTCTATGGTATAGAATTTCTAGTGCATAAAAAAATCCACCTGGTAAGTGAATCATGGAGATTTCAGACCACCTTGGTATTGCTCTCAATCCCCAACCAAATACATTTATGCTTTCTCTTGTAGGTGGACAATTTTCAGGAACTAATGTAGTAGAAATGGTGCTGAACTGCTATGTCTGGACTATGCTGGGTGATCATATGAGAGATTCACCAATTCATGTGCAGACAACTCGAGTCACCACATAGCTTTATATCATTTTGACCATATTTGCATCAAATTTGTTTTACTACAGATGTTGGTCTTCATATCTAGATCTCACTTTGAGAGGGGCAGTAACAATAAAACGGTAGAGTTTTTGTGTTGACACATTTTATTGTTTTCATAGGCATTGATGACAGAAAAGAGAGTTTATCTCTTCCTGTGGAATTTGGCGACATTGCGACGATGCCAGCTGGCCCATCTTGAACCACCAACAGTCTTGCTGAAGCGTCTGCCCTTTCCAAGACCTCGAGATTTCTTGTTGGCAGAGGTGAGACCTCTCATTTCTCTGTGCTTCATGACTGGCTTTGTGATCCATTGAGTGTCTGGGTTTCGACGGATTGCCTTGTGGAAGGGGTCGATACAAATTACTTCATAAAATTTGAATGTAGAATCCTGGGCAACCCAGTATGAATTCAAGACTCTCAAAGCACCGCATTTGCGACCAACACGCTCCTGAAATAAAAGAAGTACAATATAACCTGACAGAGCACAGTAGTAGTATGGTCCAGCATCAAAACTTACACAGCAAAGATTGTTTGAATGGTAGATAAACCTCATACTTTTGAGATCAATGGAAAGTGAACATCAACATTGCTTGAATTATAAAGATATACTGACCTCAGCAATAGCTTGGTGGGTTCTCTGGTTTTTCAATTGGTTAACTCCCTGGTTAGTTGGCTTTCCCATGGTTTGTCCCTTGGCTACCTTGCGCTTACGTCCACCACGTCTAACTCGAATTCTGAAGATGGCATAACCTGTTGAAAAAGAGTCATGGCCATAAGCTTTATCACGTGTTTGAACGCTTTGGTACTGGCGTCAGAAATCTATCCATGTTCTCTATATATAATACATACAGCACTTGCAATGGTTGAGTTGATCATAAAATCTTAATCTAATAACTTACCTTGCTTAGCCTTGTATCCTAGACGTCTAGCTCTGTCAGGTCTGGTTGGTTTTGGGGCACGGTGGAACACGTTGAGTTGGCGGTATTGCCATGCTCTTACTCTCAAAAGAAACCTCATAACATCGCTCTGTTTCTTACGCCACAACTCGGATACATATCTGTATGCGCCCATCTTTGCCTACTTACCTAAAATGATGAAAGTTATCAGTAACAAAGATATACACTTGATAACAAAGAGATAAAGTTGGGTACCATCATCAACTTGCACTAAAATTACCCAACAACCAGCAAGAGTAGAGAGCCATTATATTTGCATGTTGATTGGTGGACTAAGAACCTGCTGATGTAGTGTTGCTGCTACAGGGGAGGAAAATAATCTGAATGAGCATCCTAAATTTAAGTGCTAACCAGCAGCCTGAATGACAGCGAATTTCAATGGCTAGTATCAATGTGTTGTCAGTACAATGATGGTTAGCTTGTATGCTAATGATGAGTTCATTTGATGAAGAATAATATTGGATTTAGTTCATACCTGAAGTTAGGAGGTTCTTGTATCAACGCTGGCAAAGAAGAAAAGGATCTCTTCCGGTTTGGTCGGAGTTAGGATAATTCAATCAATTATTTAGATTTCAAACATGATATGATGGAGAAATTATTATGAAACTATGAATAATTTTTTTTTCAACTTTTGAATAATTTTATATTGCTTATTTCATAAATAAAAAACTTTGTCAAACAAAGAAACAAGAAACTTTTTTTGAAATCTTGCAAACCAGAGACTAATTCTGTGTCTAGTGCATTGTTCTCTATGGAATATCCAGAGTTACTTTCAATGTATCACCGAAATTCTATGAAAGACATCAGGGAATACTAACTTTTTTTCCTCAAAACAGCAAAGGATTGTAAACAGTGAAATTTTAATTTTTGGAACCAATCCAATCCCATGATAAAAAGACATTTCTTGGTTGGTGGGAAAAATCTGATCATTGGTGGCAAAAATTCTCTTATTGAGACCACCTATTAAGGGATATTAGTTGATTCAATTTCTTTTGTTATATACTTACTAAGGCTTTTTTGGTGGGCAGTGGAGTTGGTACACACAGGCTGTTATTTATAGTGACTAGCTAGTCTAGTGAGTGAGTGTTGTGTTGTGTCACCCAACAACTCCTTATTTATCCTTAATCCTTAGTAGTCCTTGTTGTTGTGTCAGTCACCAAACAGTCCGTTTATTGTTGAATTGCAGTGTTGAACTCAACAGCACTCATTGGACTGCTGGTGTCACTGGTACAACAATTATGACTTAATACTAAGCCTTGCTAAAGTGTAGAGTGTGAAGTGACAGTCACAAGAGGACACAATGCTAGCAATAGCACTGACTGTGACTTATCAGCTTATCTGCTGATTGCTGATCTGTCAATTTCAAAAATATTATGCATTGGAATTATGAAGTTCACTCAAAGGCCTGGGTCTAGGAGAAGAGATTGACTGAGTTGAAAAGAGAGTCACATTTGGTCTGGGAAATGAAACACAATACTAGAGAAGTTTCATTCAGGCTAGTTATTCACTATTGGATTGAATGTTTTTATTTTGTCATGTTATATTTATGTAACATTTAGTCTATGAAAATATCAGTTGTATACTCATTGAATATGTGATTTAATCATCATTATTTACTATATATATACTTGCTAATCTCATTATATTTACTTTATTTATTCCTACGAGCAAAAATTAGTACATAGCCTATGTAGCATACTCTCCATCCATGCATGGGTATATTGAGGTTGCAAGCATTAGGCTTCGAACATCCGTAATATGAAGGAAAGTATGAGGAAAGTAGTTATGCTTGCAAACTCCTGAAGCTCAGACCTTAAGCGACACATACCCAACTGTTGGGGAGCTATAGTATATATATCAAGGGGCAATACCTTCAGCCATATTGGAAATCCCAGTCAGCTTCTGATCTCATCTGATCAAGGTGCTGGCAGTCAGCTTAGATCTTTCCATTATAAAATGGCATAATCATTCACTGATTACTCCTTGTCAAGATGACCAAGACTTGCCAGTGGTAGGGCAGAGTATTGTTCTGAAATAATTCAATACTTGATGTTATTGTATGACCCATGAGTGAAGGAAGGAGTACGAAGAGGGTGTTGGGCTAACTGATTATGAGGATTTTGCTATAAAAGTCTCACTCTCTCTTATTAAATGACCCCTCCCTAGTTGGAACTTTCCTGTGTCGGCCATCATTGTGGAAAGACACTCACAGGTCACTGCAGGACCCTCACCACATTGACTCATTCTCAATATGATGACTGTATAATAACCTGGAGTAATTTTTAACACACCCATTCACATTGACACATCCATACAGTATTCGTTGTTTAATAACAAAACTGACACCTCGATAAATTCAGCCACGTACCTGGTATCCTGTTGTCTTCATGATCACCATGTTTTGACACCTCATGTGGAAACGGAAAATCTATACTGTATCAAATGTCAGCAAACTATTGCTCTCCATCACATGAGAACACGAAAATATGGATTCTACAAATTTTTCTGTAATTATTGATAATTAATGGTAATTAATGATCTATAGCCAATAAATAGTAGAGGGTATTTGTGTTTTAGTATGAGAACTTAAACAGAAACAGCATTCCTCCTTGCATTGAAACTATTGAGTGAATTAGGATTTTGCAATTTTCTTTTCTTTATTTGCAGGTTGTAGCATTATCGTCGCATAAAGATTTAATCTACTTTCACTTACTAAAAGTCCTTGTAAGTACTTTCAAATCTATCTTTTTTATGTTTTTGTAAATAGAGAATTATGTGAACTTGGAAGGTTACGAATCCAATATTTAATATTATTTCAAAAGAAGAATAATGGAATTCAGAGTAAAGGTAAATCATCAATGTGTTTCAGTTGCACATGACTGAACTTTGGGGATCTCTGTTTGAAGAATCATGAAATCTACACCTAAAAGTTCTGACAACTGGCCCAATCAATACAAAAGTTAATGGCATCAGATGATGATTGAGCTCTAAATTATACCCATTGCACTTGAATCATGCTCGCCTGAAACACTTGCATCATATTTGTGGTTGAAGTAGATTTGCCAGGAGCCAGAATAATGATTTATGATTTGATAAAAATATATAGGGCCTACTGGCCACAGAAAGCTTGGCAATGCAATGTAGTTGTGCTGATGATATATTGGACCAGCTTCAAGAATGAGTAGTTTCATGCACAGTAAAGTTTAATGGATTAAGAATCGTATTAACCTCTATATTACAACTCTATATATGAATGAATAAAATTCGATGCAGAGGGATAAAGTGATATAATAAGAACACTGTAATATAATCAACTAGAGTTCAGTAAATCGAGACTATTTGAGACTATGAGTGATTTTAATCATGAGGCTGATTTTCTTCTCTGCTGTATCAGACAGATTCATTGATCTTTCCACAACTTGCCATGTACATGCTAAGCTTGAGCTAATCAATTTCTCAAGTAGTATATTACTGACCATGTGTAATATGTAGATTTGAACCTTTACCATTGCCATAGGCTGTCAGGCACTGGCTAAATGTGTACATATCATGATATGGTTAGAGGCCAAGGAGTTAGATTTTCCTCTTACTGGAAAACAGTATGAGATGGTAACCTCATCACTAGGTCGGCTGGGTACGCTGCTCCACCAGACAGACACAAAACAATCAGCATTCCTTTTGTATTGTACCGACTTGAAATGACACAGCCGCTGTTATTGGAATTATATTGATGGCTCACGATTAACATGTCAGAGTGTCAATAATTCATTATATGCCTACTGCCTATTGCCTCTTTTTCTAGGTATTGGAAGAAAGTTTATGATATAATGCGAGGTAGTGAGGGCGGTTTTTGCAAGTTTTTTATTATGACATTAATACGCAATAACTTGGGCAATGCAAAAACCTCTAAACAAGGAAAACCATTCATTATATTTCCTGGAATGCTTGTCTATGAAGTCTGACCTTCCCCCAGATTTCAGTTGTAAAGGTGTTCAGGATTTCCGTAGATTGTTAAATTACGTGTTAGATTGCTGGTTGCCATTCTGAGCCAAAGGAATTTTCACGCACACCATGATATCACCAATGTGGATATCACAGATAAAAGGAAATGTCTCTGGTGAAGCATACTGGTAGGCTTTGCTATGAGGAAGGGAATTTGATGCAGAATATTGTTATGCAAATCAATCTAAAAATACTCAGCTACACAATAACCCCTGGGTGGAAAGAAGGAAGGAGGTGTTGTTTTTAAGTGCATGAGCATCATAGATTTTTGAAAATGGATGCTTAAATTTTTGGAGAATAACCAAAATTTTAATGATACATCCTTGTTGAAAAAATATAACCATATAAATACCCTGCTTCCTATAAAACCTCATTTAGTTATCATGACTTCTGAAGTAATCTTATCCATGAAATCATCACTTTGAAGGTAATTTGTTCTGGTCACAATATAAGGAGGTCTAGTATAGCATTCCACGCAGACTAATTTGTTGTCTTTTTATCTCTTTTACTCATCATCATTGGGCAATAGATACCTGATACCCTAAGGCTATTCTTTGTTATACTTCTTTTATGTTGTTAATAACGAACTGGCACTTGTTCTAGCATAGATAGTTTTTTTTCACAGGACAATGATTTCGCACTTTGCATTATATTGACCATGTCATGCTATATCAGACAAGCGAATCATGATTGAGATCACAAGAGTCACAATCTGGGAAAAAGAAAACAACATTTATACTTGGGACCTTTCACTGGCCGGTGCTTCACGTTTCTCATCTTTTAATTGTATTCAGGTGATGTAGTGAGGTGCTAAAAGCAATCAAGACTTCTTATACAGCCAGTTTTATCATCTCAGGACATGCTGCCTCCACCGACAGCGACATCATAATATCATTCACAGTCCAACAAGTCATTCGTGCCTCATCTACATCTCTTGTAATATTCGCTATTGGATTCATCAGTCAACATGTCAGACAAAGTCAACTATTCCATACTCAGTCAGAAAAGTAATACACCTAGTCCGGACGACGAACTGCAGA
Organism: Membranipora membranacea; assembly: GCA_914767715.1. NCBI lineage: Eukaryota > Metazoa > Bryozoa > Gymnolaemata > Cheilostomatida > Membraniporidae > Membranipora > Membranipora membranacea. Next base: position 37,490,450 of record OU612065.1, read on the forward strand.
TAAAAAGTATCGAGATTAATGCTGTCGCCTCTTTGGAAAATAAGCCAGTATCTAAAACCAGGGTGAGTTACTTACTTAGCACATTCTTTATCTTGTCCACACTTTATTGAAACATGGGATTTTCACTGATGTTGTAACACCTACATTTTTCAACATTGTACATCCCTGCTAAAATGAATAAGTGACTCCTATTACGTCTTTAGCAGAGGTTTTTTCCAGCACCTCCTCTGAAATCTCTTTGGAATTAAGCTGAAGCTTCCACCCAAGCTGTAGCCTACATAGTTTGGACAGTCAAAGACACCCCCATCTTGGAACATTAACATAAAGGCACTCCATTATTAGGATGGTTTCTTGTTAGATATACTGGTTATCGGAACAAGAAACCGTCGAAGATATTTGACTGGTTAAGGTGGATCCAGTTTGAGCAGTACCTGCAGGAAAAAGTGTGACTAAAGATTTACATCATCGATACCGCTCAGAGATTACGCTGGTGTTGAAATGTCAAGGATGGTCAGATTTATGTTCCGGATCAAGTTATCACCAGGAAAAGCTGGAGTAAAACAGTTTTGTCATCTGTAATCCGCAAACATTGTGTCACAGAGTATAATAGTGTGTGCTTCCTCTTATAGCCTTAGAGACTTGGTTTATATTATTTATCCGAGAATTCTGATTGCATGAGGGGTTGTCATGTTTTTTTTTCTGGCTGATTCCAGTGGCCATTTTACGCCATTCTGCACCTCAACAATGAACCTGAATAGATAGATTGGTAGGTCAGTGCCGTATTTCATAGTAACTAAGAAACACAGATTTTCTTTATAGCGTTACCTATTAACAAATTACACGCACTAAATGTGTGATCTTTGGTGTTCAGATATGTTTATGGTCTCTAACAACTAAGTGATTCATATTGTTGATTCATATATGTTATACATGTTTCAGTGCTGTAGTTGTCCGTTCACAGACTGTGGTTAGATAGACTTGTGTTTTTGTCTTTGCCCGATGTAGTGGCTATAAAGGCTAGACAATGAATATTTGGCATTCATTTATTTACTCTCAGTAGTAAGCTTTATTGAATGATGTGATTCAACATGACTTGATCTAGTGTGTTAGTATTTTTGTTGATCCATATTGCAACTCATATGGGAGTCTCTTTGCATCTCACATCTATAAGTTAAAAATAAGGTACAGGCCAAGATAATTTAAGAAGCCGCTGTGGCATTATAAAAAAACTAGCCTTGAACATCAACGCAGACCAATTATTTTAGATCTTTTCGCTCTTTGGTTTTCTTGTTCCTTCTGAAGGTTGATGACAGGAGGAAATATCCCACAGTACTTTGCCATCTGGAATGTATAGTCAGTGACATGGTAATTGCATCTATTGATAATACAATTATGTGGCAGTTTGGTGTCAATGACGCATGAATATTCTGGAAATGTATATATTGTATATATGTTGGCTAGTAGTAATTTAATATAAATTGTTGACTATATTCATCTTAGATGACAAGGTGTGAAAAGTGCACTATACTGCGTAGATTCAATCCAAGTTCAATGACCTCTCTGTAATCCGTATCTGTTTATTAGAAGGCTAAATATGACATGGATGGTAATGGTATGTTACTGTTATGCGCTGACATGTTTGGCAGGTATAGTTTGATTTAGAGTGTAGACAATTCCGTAAATAGTAAGTTCATCTATAAAAAATAGTTAGTTATTAGGCTATCTCTGCTTGGTGTATCTGAACTTCTGGGGTGTACATTCAATAGTCGGTTTTTATTAGTTACTTCCATAGACTTAATAGACTATATATATATATAGTACATTGAGTCAATGGTTACTTCTGATTCTCTCCTATAGAATGGTGACTAGAGCTTTCAGACTGAGAGCTGATACTTCTTAAATCTTAACCAGGTGCAGTTAGATATTCAAAGACATTATCAGAATACAATGATAGGGTGGGGAAAGGGGGTGCTTGTGTCATGGTTTATGTAGAGTGCCACGATGCTCCTCATACACTAACGTTGCAGCGTTCAGACTTAGTAAGAACCTTTTTCTAAATAATTGAACTTGGCGTTCTTACTTATCGACACATGAAGTGAAGGTCACTGCTGTTTATAAACACTATGAGTACGTCTGTCCTTAAATGACTTTTGTTTCGACTTTGGTTAGATACAATATATGTAATTGTGTTGTGAGTTATCATTCTATTCAGCCTAAAAGCAATAGTTCAAAATTTGATAACTGCCTCTTGCAATTACTCGGTGGTATATAAGTAAAAATTAAGTTTTTGGTGCATGGTGTTGCTGTGTGGAGCATAATGCCCAGGGTTCTTAGCATTGTTTCAGGTATTGTGTTCAACGAAAGGCAGCGCTTTCATAAATCGTTAACTGCTTTGGTTTCAGTGGTATTGTGTGATCAATATTGGTATTGTTGGTTACATAGCCTAGCTCTAGCCTGCCTGCCTCCCGATGAAAGCTGCCTAGAATTATACAGCTGTAATATAAACTAGCAGTCAGTTTGTTTAATCTTGATTAAATCTCACGTTTACATATCACAAGTCAGCAGATCTCGTTAGCAGCAGGCCTACAGGCAGCGGCAGCAGAGAATATCGGCAGCAGCGATGGATCATATCGTACTGAGTCACTCTGTTAGATCACCAGAGGTATCACCGAGGACAGAGGCACCACATCCTCGTAGTGCCCTCAAACGGGAGGTAATACCAGCTAACATTCTCAACTCATAAATAAACTTGACTTTTGATTCACATTCCTTTTTGTACCCACTCTAGAAGCCAGGTGTTGGATCTCTAGTAATCTTGTTTGCTTGTTTGATGGTTGCTACAGAACATTTGTCTAAACTCTTTACACTGACGGTGTCAAATACCAGCTTCATGGGAATAGACAACAATTCTGTGCTGTTGGCATCTACTGCACTTTTATTGACCTAGAGGCAGGGCAGCACACTTATTTGCGTAGGGAATTAGTTGTATGTCTATTTGTGCTAAGTTGTATTGACTAAATGCCGGGCCATCATACATACTCGATATCTCATTACCTCAGTTCTGACATCGGTCAGTCCACTAAATTGAGCATCAGGCTGCAGTTATTTCCTTCCGCTCATCAAGAAATGAATAATGCAATGGTCGCATTATTTTCTCCTGGCATCGCTGCCCCACTTTAACCTCCTAATCTGCTACTAGTAACAATTAAGTGCAAATATAGAGAGATGGTAATCCGAATTTGTCTTGCTGTTGCATACATTCAACCAAACACAAAAAAGGGACGACTGATCTGAAGTTTCAATGTGATGACTACTCTCTCAGACATCAGTATATGAAGTGTCAGACGCCTAATTCTTTATAAAACCGAACTTGCCTTGTTTTATTTTATTCTCATACGGCTTATATTATATGAGCTGACAGTGCTGGCGCTGCTGGCGCTGCCGCCGGTGTAATCAATCTTCACCTTCTGTATGTTGTGACGTCGGACCTTCTCATATGAGCAGCGATTTTAGTGATTGTCGGTATTGTTTTGAGGTTTATGTTTTGTCTTGTTGTTTTGTTATTGAGACATTGCACACTTGATATGAGTTGTATATCTTGTTTCTGTCTCACATGTCAGCTTCTACGTGACTCTGTATATAAATCAGCGGGTCGGCAGCGCAAATTATATACATTGCCTGTGCTAACATTGATCCCTCAAGTTGACATTTGCAAGCTCACGACTAGCTTGATTCTATATCAGGAAAGTTCTTACATGTTACTTCAACCGCATATTATATGGCCCTGCTGTTGCTAAAATAATTATAAAACGCTGCCGGGCTGACTTCCTGGACCATTATTTATCTGGTTTGAAGTATAACTTGTCATCACACCAATGGTATGTTATATAAATCCATTTCTTCTGGTTTTGTTTATTTATACTGGTTTAGGACAGTTGAATTGAATCAGTTAGTAGCTAATTCTTGGATGAAACGAGGAGGATGTTAGGGAGCCTCCCACATCAGCCGACAGGTGCTGTAGGGCTTGGGCTATAGGATAAGGATATGATAGGGAAGGAAGTGATAGACCAGGGGTATATTCATGGTGGTGTATCATAAAATGAATTTGCCATTCTATACTGAGACAATATTCAAATGAACATTTGGAGTTGTCTTTGTTATACCTCTGCTGTTATTAGTTGTGTGGTGTAAGTATTGAGGCGGTTGTAGCAGGGAGTTTGGGACCCAAACTCCCTGGTTGTAGGTTGTGGAGTTTGTGACCCAAGTCTAGAACTTGGCTCACAGTCTAGTACCAGGAATATTGGATGCCTTGCAGTAAATGCAGGCGCATGCAATGAGTTGTGTTATGACAATATTATTATAATACTTTGTTATAATATTGTTGTTATTTTATCATTTGCACCATTATATCCTCAACCAAAGATGATGATACTCTTCCAAAATAAAACTAAAATGCAAACTTCTCGTGCAGGTGTATTTTGTAAGTAAACAAAAGACACAGTGGAACTTTCGTTGAGTAAAAAGGGAGGGGGGGGGTTGTCCAAGTCGTAAAAGTGATTCCCTTATTGATTTAGCGTAGTGTTGCGATTGACTCTTCAAAGAGAGGTGAGGTACAGTTATTGATGTCACGTATGAGATTCATGATGGAAAGTAAACCATTAGATTACCATATTAACGACAGCAGCGAACAACAGCCTGCTTATGCTGTAGACCTGATTAGTCCAGTTTGAACTGCCCTGTGATATGTAATTGTATTATCCGGTAATTAGGTTTTATGAAATCAGCGTTTTGTCTGGTCCAGCAATATATCTTTTGAACCCATTATTGACATTGCTGCGTTGGGGAGCGTTATTAGCCTTAGTTCTCAGTAGGCTGCCGACTGCCACTGGTTTTTAACCTCTCGTTTACAGCAAATAAACTCCTATGTTATTACATAGCTATGAACGTGGTATTTTAGACTACGTAATGAGTATTGCACACTATCAATATCTTGCGATAAAAATGATCATTGTGTTTCCTGAATGATAGAAAAACAACTGTTTCATTTTCTACACTATTCATACCTTAGTCGGCATTCTACTGCCGATGCCTCGAGTGAATACTTCTTTATTATTGAACCGCTTCCCGTTTGACCTCGCAGCATTTCTCTGCAAAGCTATTTTTACCAATATAGCTTGTCAACACCAATGAAAGTGACTGACTGTGCAAGCAAGGTCATATTGCCATAGTGCTAATGTTGAGCTGAGTCAAAGTGACAGCAACAGTGGAAACTTATTGTGTGTGCAGCAGTATGAAGCGCCTCACTATAACTAGTGTTCCAGCAGATTCTTGGCTTGGAAGTGGGAATAATAATCCACCATCGCCATCTTGTCTCAGAACTCCGACAGATGTGAAACGTCAGCCTATCTGGATGATTAACCAGCGATCAGGTATGAGGCTTATATATAACGTACCTGTTTTGTCTTATGTTTTAGGAGATAAAATTTGGTGGTCCGAATAGAACAACTCGCCACAAACCAGCATTCCGAGTCAAGTCCGTGTCTAGTGAAAGCTACAGCTCGGGTAAGTACATTTCCTAATGAAAGCACAGTTCTCTATGGTAGGAATCTACACCGATGGTACAGGGGGTTGTTACTTGGTATACAATTTTGTGTAACTATTTCACATGAAACCAATCTCTTTGGCATAGCAAATTTAATTGGAAGTAGTCAAGGTATGTGCAAGAGTGCATAGGGCATAATCTTCGGGTATGACTTCATGACTAGTTTGTAGTATGTGTTACATGGTGAGTTTTGCAAATAAGTAAATAACGAGAGAAACAGTTGCCAGTCAGCAATCGGAGTTGGTGTTAGTTGTAGTAGTTTGTTAATTTGGCCATCTGTAATCATCTGATATGAAAATGTTGTTTCGCGTTGTATGTTTGATATCTAAGTTACAATTAGGAGCTGTCTCCTTATCTACAGCGCTGTAGTCTCGAACCCAAATTCTCGGGCTGCCATCTGACAGTAAGGACATTTGGGCACCAAACTTGGTAAGCGTGCTCCAGATATCCTGCAAACTGGGAGTTCTGTAGCTGGCAGCAGGCGCTCAGGTGTCCATGATCTCTCATTATAACACATTCTCCGATAAGGATCATTTCTCACTTCTTATCGGTCATTCAAACCAACTTAGCCTCTATACTTCTGCTTAACATCCAGTTAAAAGTAAAAGAGTTTAACGCAAGAAGAAAGGGCAATAAATTGAGAAGGTCGATGGACTGTACAGCAAGTCAGCAAAGCAACCCAAACTGATGGTCAAACTTTTCTGAAGCCTTCAAAGCAAGAGTAAACACTTTGATTGAGCAGCACAGGCTCAGCTCATGGCCTTGCTGTCTTGCCGTCAGCGTTCAGCTAGCTAGAGCGAATCAAAGTTTGATTGTCTTACATCCTGGTGAGATAATAATAATTATGTCTGGCTTGCTGGTTTTGCTGTCTAGAGGAGGTTCATTATCTCGATCAGGTCAAATCAAAACAAAGTGGAGCTCACTGATCGCCGCGATGGATAGATGATGCCGGTAACGATGCTAGATAGCATTTAGATTGCCCTTTAGAGAATTAGTACTCATCCTGAATTGTAGCGTCCTCAGGGTTCCTTTGGCATCATGAAATGCTATCTAGGCCCTTGATGTGTCTCCACGAAGCCCGAGCTTTACTATGGTGAATACTTATTGATGTCTACCCATCCCATGATTTCTTTTCCAATAAAAGGGTTGCCAAATTCATGAAGATGTTGATTAAATGGTACATCACCAGAAAGTAACATGCTATGTTCCTCGCTACTAGCCAGGCTCAGACAGATCATCTTTGTTGGTTTATGCTTTGTGAAAAAGATATAGGAGTTGCCCTCTCTATTTACAAGATATGAGCTCAACAAAATCAAGTCAAAGGCTTTTCCTCTCACAAATGTGACGCATCAGACTTTTCCAACAGACAAGATAATAGACTACTAGTGATATCAATATGTGGGAGTTGTGGAGCGCTGCCGTTATTTACAAGCTGCTGACCTGTGTCACACAACGGCCATACAAAAATAAACTGTGCAAATAATAAATCCTAATTTTAATTTAGTTCAAGGTAAACACTGATTCTGAGAACAATCAAGTCTTGTTTGTTCAATGTTGGGCCTCGATTGATAAGGTAATTGGTATGCCTCTTTTTATAGTAACACTTGTTTTAATTGAAAGAATTACCATGCTATGGTATCATACACCTGGTTATCTGTGTAACTCACTGTCACTCGTGGCTCGAAGAGGACCAGCGATGATCACTGGTTAGGGAGTACTGGAACAATTATCATTCTGCTGTATCAGCGCCATAGACTCTATGACTCTATGATCAGCGCTTCATTTGGCTACCTTCGATAGAAGCTACATCAGGATGGATGAATGCAAATACTGTGCAATTGGTAAGACATTTCAGTGTTATACATTTGCTCTTCTCATGAGGATTGGTTCAGTAAGCCTGCAGGTTCTCTGACCAGTATACATATTACCAAACTATATTCTCCTCGTGACAAAATCAATTTGTGAACAGTTATGTTCATTCTTATCCTTATTGCAGTCTCCATCATTATTATCACAATATACAGCTCCGGGATAGAGTATCATATTAATCATACGATATTGTCATTGCCTTTACTCCTATCACTGGCATGCTTGATATTCTATTTTGAATTCAACCTTCATCAAATTGGCTCTCCCAATTATCCGGCAGCAAAAGATCTTCGACCTCAGTTTCTACATATAATTTCCTGAGGTACATAGACCAATTACTATATTTAGATATGGTCATCAGCATTCTAATTTCTATTAGCCACACAGCACACTGGGGTATTGATCCTAAGGTATACTCAAGGAGTCGGTTATACACACTCTATTGATTTGAGAAGACTTGGTTTGCATTTGCATGTTAAATTAACATGCGATTTTGGAGTTGTGTGCTGTTGAGATAACTTGGTTGGAGAATAGACAACTTCCATAATCAATCACTAGTGAACACTCAATCCTACCCTTTAGCCTATTTGTGCACATAGCAGATAGAATAATTAAAATAGAGTTTCTTGATTGAATGAAATGAGTTACCTAGACTCTTTCTCTTCACCAAGACCATAGGATTTCATAGTAATTCGCTTCATCTGCACACATTTGAGATTTTGCAAATAGTTGTGTTACCTCAAATTGATTGCAACCTTGAAATCCTCGCTTTTAATCTTATAAATATTTCAATAAACATTTATATTGAGCTAGAGAATGTCTAACAGGGTTTTCAGGAGTTTTGGAGTAGACAAAATCCAATCACGGATTCTATTGAATTTGATCAATACTAAATCAAGGTGATCGGATTTCTTAGAATTTCACCCACAAGTTTCCGTTTACGCGTTTGGAAACCAATAGGTAAACAGTAATTGATATACTAGCCATGTAGATGATTGATGGATTTTTCACCAATTGAAGTTTTTTGCGAAACAAACTTGCTTACGACATTTGGTGACAAATAAGCAATATACAATGACTATGTAATATTTATGACTTGGAGTTATCACTGTATGGGATCCCTTCATCCTTAACTGAATACCACATTAACGCTTTCAAGTACTCAAGCATATTGCATAGACATGAATGTAATATAAAAGCATCTGCAAACGCTTCAGTTGGTTGACATCTTGCATTTAATTCAACACAACAACAACGCTGGAAGTGCATAACAATTTGTTCGGCTCAGCAGTAAAATCGGATATTTTTGTGCGTAACACACTGAGTATTGTACTATTGAGCTCACAGTTTATTTGCTACTAATAACATCATCAATCAGGCTCAAAAATCATTCAATAGTGAGATTATAATAGAATTAGACGTACTTGGCATCGTGTGTCTGTGCTGCCGCAGCACAACAACAACACATTTAGTATGAGCAGTATGAAGTCAAAGAACGGCAGCAGTGGAGGAGGCATCCTGAAAAAGAAAACAACATTCAGACCCGAGGATTTAGCATCGAGTGGGCACGACAAGAAGAATGGGCCGTCTGATAAACTGGAGGAGGAGTTTAATGAGAGTTTTAAGGCTCGTCAGCGACGCAGGAGCTCTGGGACTATTTTACCGATAGCTGCTGAACGGGTGAAACAAGAGGCTAGTGTCAAACTAAACATACCACGCAAACCAAGAGTGCGCCAAGTCAGTTCTGAATATTGTGAGTTGCTTTGCTTTGATTTGTATTTTGCGGCAGGGTTTCGGGATGAGTTTAGGTTTGCAGTCGGTGTTAACATCGCCATAAAACTGACAATAAACGAACACCAGGCTGGCTGTAATTGGTCACAGCTGTTGGCCGACGGTTAAGGGTTCTGATCTGAGTATGTGCATTTACTCTCTCTTATTCTTATAATTGTTCTTTTCGAGTTTTGGTGAGCTATGTGGCAAGATAGAAATCTGCCGACAAGATACTGCTTCATAAATTGCAAGTAAGCCAGGGCTGTCGAGGCATTAACCTCATGGCAGGTCCTTTATAGTTTAATGAGTTGGTTTTCTAATTCATCTGTGTGTTGGGAATATTATATCAATAATTTATCTTTGAGTGATCCTTGGTCAGCATATCAGTGATAATTTAGCACATCGAGCCTGCTGCATATAACAGTTAGTTTTCACACAAGGCGGCATTTCTTTTAAATATTAAGTTATCTCGTATACAGCAAGTATGCCTGGGATTTCTAGAAATGTGTTTCTTCCGCCAATGCCTATACTGTGTGGCCGATCAATTTTTTATATCAATGATAAATTTGATGAGATTCAACATCGGCATGTACCAGTTAAAATGGCATCAATCATAGAAGATAAGTTCACTGATTAGACCAAGGTAAATAATCCAAATAGTACTGCAATGAGCCATTGCTTATAGTGAACTTTCCAAACCAAGGTCTAGTAAAGATCTCACACATAAAGTGTTGGATCATTGCATCTGTTGAACCCTATCATCTCGATAATTTATTCATTTTATTAAACTCCACCTCTCAAACTCTTTATATCAAAACTATTACACAACATGGGCAATGACGCGGATCAGAATGTAAAACGAGATGGTTAGGCTACAATTTGCTAATTCTAGTCTAACTCTGTGGTGATCTTTGGAGTTAGTTGGAATTGGTGATGTCATGTCAGCTGAGCTTCGTGACAAACATGAGATAGATTATCAATCATACAGTACAACATAAGCTCCAATAAAATGATTTGATTAGAATGTAGTCACTGCCAAATTATTCAAATTTATATTTCCCTTTTGATGGTGTTGCTGTTTTTCTTTCGTCAACCACTTCAATTCTTGACCTTGTATCCTCTGATGACTGGCCAATCTGGATAATTACGTCCTGTACAATAGGTCATCCTCCTCCTCCTCCTCCTTCTCCTCCTCCTCACCAACGCTGACAGATCTGACTCTCTGCATTCCTGCAGCCTCTGCAAGATCTACACAGATTAGACAACCCAAAATAGTCCTGCCGCAATGCAAGGATTTTAATGATTTTTAACCAGGGCATAAGAAGTCACTAAGAACCAGCAGAGTTAAATTAATGGCTAAATGATAAATGTGACTGATTCAATCTGGTGGGATATTTATGCCCTCTGATGACAGAATAGTTTGGTAGTCTGTCAATCGTTTCTGCGGTAAGGAGCAGTTTGATCTGTAAGCGCTATGTGCTTGAGCCGCAGAAGTATTTAATGTGGTGTGGTGGGTTTGATCTCCTCAGTCTCCTTTCTGGCACAGATCTTCTTAATCCTTGACATTAGAGAATAAGGTAGTTAGTAGACATGGAGGAAGTTCAGGAGCATCACACAGCCAAACAGAAGAAGCCTCACCCGACCTTCGAGGCGTACTTCAGTGACAGCGCTGCCGGTCGGATTATTATTCATTGTACCTTGTCATATTTTGCATTATTTCACTTATTGTGTATTCTTGTATTGTGTTGTGCTGTTGATCTTCCTCACTTCCTGTTGGTTCGTTGCAGTATTGATATATAGATAGAGCCTTTGAAGAAGGACAGGTTAGGCTTGAAAACCTACTTGTGCGCCTCATAATTTTCATTAGCAAAAGCATTTTTGTGCTAAAACATTACGTAACATTAATTACTTAAAAGACAACTCAGTCAGACAGAGTAAATCTTTATAGAATAAGTAAAACAAATTGTGTGTGGAGATTTTTGCGGAATGGGTTCATTGTTTCATACATCAGAGTAATAGGTACTTATCCAACCTGTAGACTTGATAATCTGAACATTGATCCTGAGCAGTCTGTTTAACACACCCTGCAGCTTTGGAACAGAACTTGTGTAATGTGATTCACATTCATTGGCCAAGACTACTATTTATATGTATAATTGCAACAACTCTTGTTATATGCCGTTGATAATCACTGTTCTTTTTGCTCCTGTAGTTGTGTACATAGTGTATTACCTGTGTCCCTACCATGTTGCCCTGTACAGATGAGTATGCCTCCTTGTCTGTATTATATATTAACCTGCTGCCGTTTTATTTTGGCAGCGTCGTATACAGATGACTCCAGTGATGAAGAGGACTCACATTCACCCCGGGACAGACATCAGGTATTTTGACCCTCCCAACTCCCACAATGCTTAGCTTCTGGTATCCTAATCACATATCTGAACATCATATTCATGCCTAGGGGGAGTGTTAAGCGAGCATTTTTTTGACAAAATAGTAGTTGGTTTCGGGTTACTGGTCTTTTACGTAACATATGCAGGAATTTGTGCCATATGCGCATGTAAAAGCAAACATGGTTGTCTTTTGTCAGTTACTGCTAATATGAATGCAACCGCTTGTCCTCATCACAAGCCTTGTCGCAAGGCGGAAGCATCAACCTTGGTTTTGGTTTTGGAATTTGAATGTATAATTAAAAATAGATTTTTTTGATGATTTAAGAAATGACAGTGTGAGAGCTGAGGCTTCCAAACAGGGCAAGGTCAGGTCAATACTGCTATCAGAGTATTCTCCTGATTGCGAGTCTGAGCTCTTAGACTAGTCCTGATTGCAAGTCTGAGCTCTTAGACTAGTCCTGTTCGAGAGTCTGAGCTCTTAGACTAGTCCTGATTGCGAGTCTGAGCTCTTAGACTAGCTTCTTTGCTGATCATAATTGTTCTTCTCTGACATTTTTAACGTTTGATCATTGTATATTCTGTAGATCTCATCGTCTGGGTTCAGTGATTTCTGCGTCAGAAACATCAAACAGGCTGCGTTTGGAAGAAGAGAAATTGAAATCGCTGAGCAAGGTAATATTATAAGGCGCAATACTTGTGGGGTAGAAGTTTGGGTTAACGGTTAGGAATGTGTGGGATAAACCCACTTGACCGGATCTGTGGGTCTGCTGTTCTTTAGATAAACCGACCCGGATATCTGAATCTTCCCTTCTTTAGGTAAACCGCTCCACCCGGATGTCTGAGTCTGGCCCTCTTTAGATAAGATTAGCTGTCAGCTTTGAATTCATCCTCTATCTCCAGTTTGGGCTATAAATTACACATATATGTATCCTTTTGAACAATGTCTCTAATCCTTATTTACAGGGCTATGTAGGACATTTCTTGTGGTGTGTAGTTTAAAATCTATTGGTAGAGAAAATGACATATTACTTAGATGACCTTTGAAATACCAATAATATTTAATTATTCAACCTGACATTTTAGAGGCTATCAGTAATAAATTCTAATAGATTAAAACTGCATGGATTAATTACATGGGTAGGCTAATGGGTTTTTCCTTAAAAAATGATAATAAAAGCACTCTGAACGAAATATAAGATCACCCTGGTCAGAGCCATAATGCCTCAAAATAAATAGGCAATCAACCTCGATAATTCTCATCAGAGATGTGAAAAAATAAAGTAGGGTCAGGATAAGTTTCAAAATTAAGTAAGTCAAAACTATTTTCAATCAGCTGAGTCATGTCAAGTCGACCCAAACCTTAAACGGTAACTTAACTCAAGGTGATTTGAGGAAGCAAAACTTTATGTTTTAATTTGGGTCAACCTCATGCGTACCATTTAAAGGTTTCAGGGCTAGCATGATGAGATTTTGGGGCATTTCACTTTCATCATGTCCGACCACTGAAGGGCAAGCAGGTCTCTAAACATGGAGCGGTTTAAGTGGTTTGACTCCAAATCATGCTCCTCCTATCCCCCTGTTAAGTCCGATAGCATGAACGTCACATCAACACCATACACTCGAGAGATTGGTAGGCAAGGTTCTGTAAAATGCTCATAATATGTCAACTTAATCAAATTGACGTGTTTACAGAAATGTCGGGCCTTATAATGTTACGTCAGCGTGCAGCGGACGATAAGCCATTAAAGGGAGCGAGGATCGTGGCATGTACTCACATCACTGCTCAGACAGCTGTACTCATGGAAACTCTAATATCACTCGGTGCTGCAATCCGATGGGCTGCATGTAACATCTACTCTACACAGGTATAAATCCATCCCCCTCCCCCCCCCCTCCGCCGCAGCACAATAGTAGTTATGATACTAGATATTGAGATATAAGAATATAGCAAAAGATGAAATAATATCAATCTAAATCATAGGCAAGCACTACAAAACATTTTGTTTGACCATTGTTTAAAAGTTTTAAAGTAATAAACTATAAATCATGATATAGTATTCATAATGTGATCAAACAGGCCTGAGTGTCCAGTCACTGTGGAGATCTTAGAGATGTAGTGTAACAAAGTAATCGCACTCAGAGGAGTCAGAGCTAAACACATGAAATCTGACTCTGAATCTGTGTAGATGCTCCCGGTTTGGGCAGAGGATTTTTTCAAACTAAGGATAGACCAATGAAGAGGGAGTTCATTGGATAGACGGTCAATGATTGTTTGATGACGTGCAGTTTGCCAGTCAAACAGAGTGAGAAGCAAGCCACCAGTATATGTTTGTAAAAAGAATCATTGTCACATTTAGACTCTAGGTGGTTTAATACAAGCTAAATGACTTATTATCATATTATATTATGCTAGTGCAGTGTCTGTAAATAGCACAGTGTGACCAATGCGACCCTGGTGCTCAATTGTTGTCTGAGAGCTTTGAGGACTTGGGCAAACCTAGTTGCTATTTTCAGTACAATTGATCAAAAAGGAACTAACAATTCTATTACATCGAGATAGGGACCCTTGGGATATTCAATGTTGTATTATTTAACTCCAAATTGTTTTGAAAGGAAGTGATTGTGCACTTCAGTCAATAACAATAATATGATAAACATAAGAGATTGAGCAATTTCCAATAAAATTTAGTTGCAAGTCACGGCCATGACTATGCTGATCAAAAATAACCATCACTTGACTCACTACTCAGATGAACACTATTTTTTAAAATTACACATATATGACAAGACTGCTACCTGATTATACAAATTTATGAGGATGATGTATTTAAATAAAGTCCCCTGCGCTGTCTTGGTGCATTTAGATAATGCCATTAGGGCATCCATTATTGACACAAGTAACATTTTAGAGTACCTGCATGCATTAGTAGACACAACCCTGACCTCGCTGTTATCAGTTAAATGTAAAATGTAAGCAAACTGTTGTCATAAATGATATATAACTGTCTATAGTAACAAACAGGACAGACGTAATGGGTGAATGGTCTTGTCTAAGTGAATGAAATCAATGAACATGTACAGATTTCTTGGAGGAATTTGATGAGAAGAAAACATTCTGTGATGTTTGAATCATCATAATTATGAATTTTCATATTTTACAGAATGAGGTAGCTGCTGCGGTAGCCGAAAACGGCACTCCGGTATTCGCCTGGAAAGGTGAGACAGAGGAGGAGTTCTGGTGGTGCATTGAGAAGGCTGTCTTCTCAGATGGATGGGTACCCAATCTGGTAAATTGACACCTCAATCTTCGCATACTAGTATACTGATATACTAGTATACCGATATACTAGTATATCAGTATACTAGTATACCGATATACTAGTATACTGATATACTAGTATACTGATATACTAGTATACTGATATACTAGTATACTGATATACTAGTATACTGATATACTAGTATACTGATATACTAGTATACTGATATACTAGTATACTGATATACTAGTATACTGATATACTAGTATACTGATATACTGTCCAATTTTGCTTTACTATCTATCTTGTTCAGTGGAGAAACTTGACTGTTTAAGCTATATTGTAACCAGCCTAGACAGAGGAGCTTGGGAGCTTGGAATCTCAAGCTGCAAGTTGCTGTACAGAGTATGGGGTAGCGAGAGGAGCTAATTTGCCTTACAAAGTTACTGAAACACACATTAAAGTTTACTCCGACGCAAGTTTCAGAATTCGCCAATACTGATGATTGAATTTTTGCAAATCGTCAAAGCTTTACTGGGAAGTGATGTCGCTGATACTGGAAAAGCTTAAGTTAATTATAGGGTTATTAGTCAATGAAATTACTGCCAAGTAAATCACTCAAACATAGGATGTTAAATCTGTCCACTGTAACTATTAGCTACTCAGGAACTCCTAGAGTTTAGAGCAAATTTGATTTGTCTAACTTTGCCTGTTTGGATGCAAAAATAGCATGAGTTTTCAGGAATATCCTCCTTGATATATTGAGTTACAATAGCTAAGCGAGGAAGTGTGCTCCCGCATAATCAGATCATAGTCTGAGTGGTGCACTGATCGCTTTACTGGTCTGCACCAACAATTGACACTTATACATATTGTGTCTGTCTACGACTAAAGTGTCTGTTTTAGACTAGCAGCAGCAGATGAAACCAAGTATTTTAGATCAGGAAGCAGCTCATATCTATTTCTATGCCAGGGTATTTCAATAGACTGTGAACCTTTATTTCAGGTTTTAGATGATGGAGGAGACGCTACACATCACATATTGAAGAAACATCCCACACTATTTGCAGTCATAAAGGGTATCGTAGAAGAAAGTGTCACAGGGGTACACAGGCTATATCAGCTATCAAAGATGGGAAAACTCCTCGTTCCTGCCATGAATATCAATGATTCTGTCACCAAGGTAGGCGGCTCCCCCCCGTCCTCTTCTGTTTGGTGGACACTTTTCTTATTTATATAAAGCAGGTTTACTTTTTGTGAGGGAGATGTGACATTTTTTAACCCGTCGTTTCATTATGATGACCCATAAGACTTAACTCTCAATCCTTGATTAGCTATGTTTAGATTCCAAATATCCTGAATCCTATACACCAACCGGGCTCGCCAAATAGGCCTACGAGAGAATACATTATTATTACAACAAAAACATGAATTGCCCTGTCAGTGTGACTTCCCTTTCCTTCATCCTGCTCCTGAACAAGTTAAGCCCTGTAATAAAGAATCATATATTTCTCATCAAAGTTATAGGAAAGAAATAAGGAAGGGAAGCCCTTATAATCACATTTTGATTAAGTTAGTCAAGCTATGTTTATGATGCTCTCACCAGTTGTCACATCAGATAAGATAACTTCAAAACAAGTCAAGTGTCATCATAAAAATTGGGCATCTGTAATAATAATAATAATAATAATAATAATAATAATAATAATAATAATAATAAAAGTTCCCTTTTGCCACAACTATTTTGGCATCTCTGTGTTTTGTAATCTGGCTTCTTATTAGTATGCAAATTCCCAGGTCTGCACCAACTTAACCTGCAGGTGTTAAGAGATTTTGGTTGAAATAGTCAAATGAAACAAACCTCATTTAGTACATCAACATCAACATCCGGATTAGAGGCATGTCAAGGAAATGCAATATGTATGCTTGAACTCCCAAATGTATTGTAATCAGGATGATGAAACATAGAAACAGTACTGAAGTTTATTGTGTATTTTCAACACAGGTAGGCAAGATTAATATCAGTGCCATGACTAGAACTCTGAATCACTGGCCAAAAGAGATCTAGGATTTCTCGAATTCTGATAAGAGGTTATGAGTGGTTGGACCTGCAATTAAACTTTAGAGGAAGGGGTTTGATGAACAATTGCATGACTTTTGTCTGACATGGACCAACGGTAAACCCTGGTTTCAAAGCCATCAAAATTTTCAGCAAAATTTGACTTATGTATCATACATACCATCACCATATAGCAACAGTATATCTTATTGATTTATATATCATACTCCATATACCCTGGGATTCTCTTAAATCTAATCATCGCTCCTCGCCCACTTAAAACAGGATGTCAAAATCCGCCGCAGTGCTCTCTGGGTAAGGACTCGGAGACTTAGAGGTCTCTGTATCTTGGCTTTGGGTTGTGAGGTTTGTTGGTTGCCTTCTTCTTTACCACCATGACACCAACCCACTACTACAATATGGTGCATACAAGATACTATACATATCTGTCAAATAGTGAAGTTTAAACCTTCTCCAAGTGATAAACACGTGTGTTATTGTTATAAGTAATCGTGATGGTGAAGTACCATATTTCAAGAATTTATTTTTCAATATCTTGGAAACAATACTACTTGATTATTTCTCCTACATAAGTCCATGTAATAAGAATGTTTTCCGCTTTTTTGTAGACAAAGTTTGATAATCTCTACCTGTGCAAAGAGTCTATAGTCGATGCGTAAGTACCATCCACCAACTATCAGCAACCATCAACTCAACATCAACATAATTGCATCACTTTTGCCCTCATTTTCGCTTAAAAAAACTAAAATTTTGGCAAAAACTTTTAGTTTTCTATTAGAAATAACACTTGGTTTAGGCAGAGAGCGTGGCGGGACCAAACTCTGGTTCGTCCGACTGGGGGGGGGGGGGGGGGGTCAACTATCCATAGCTGGGTACAAACAATGTTCTCTCCTTTCTAAGAATGTAAAATCTGGTGGACTATCATATACTGGGTCTTGGTCTTATAAAGAGTAATGCAGCTTTTCACACCAAGCTGTGGCGAGGGGAGAGACACAATCAGTGTTTTCTAATTGTCCACTTCATCAAACATTGCGACCTTCTAGAATCAATTGACCCTCACTTTAACTCCGTTGAATGCTTCCCATGTAGCTGTCAAAGCCACCTGATACCTGCTGACAACTAGCTTTATTAACAGTAACTTCTCTGTTCACTGACCTTTATATCAATATGAATCCCTGTTGTGGATGTGAATACACAAGTCAAAGAACAGTGTTTGACCATGTAGCTAACATTATAAGCTGTGTAACAATTAATTAACTGGATATTGGTAACATGTAGCTTTCTATAAGGCCAGTCAACTTGGCTTTTGAAAATATGATCAGCTATATAAATATTGCATGAGGTTGGAGACGTATAATTTGTAATCCTGTTGTTTAGTGTTGGTTGGGCAAGCAGTAAGTTGCTCCATTACCCTGAAACTTTGATTAGGTGCTGTATATGTATCTATCTTTGAACAAACTTTGATCAGGAGTGTTGTAGTTCATGGCATTTGGTTCTCTCAGTATATTCCAAGTTGATATTTACACTCTCCCCAAGAAGTAATAGTAAAAAAAAGATCTTTGTTTGCATCAACCACTTCTGGCTGCCGAGTTGCAGACGTATGTTTTGATGTTAATGAGTGTGTTGATCACATTGCTATCTATTTTTACACTCAAAACACGGCAGCAAACATTAATCGTACAATCGTGTTATGTAATAAAACACAGATACATTATCTGTAATAAATTAGCAATGTTTTCCTAATTTTACTTATTTGCAATCCATATCATGGTGAATTTGAGTTGAACACTTCTCATATAGGTTAAGTTCATTCTAATAGGGCATGCACACCTAATCCCATAATGTCGCATTTCAAAATCCCTTCAAATAGATCATCAAGCCAATGATAAGAAACCTAAGACCAATCTGATCCTCATAGGAAATCCCAGGTTACAGTTGCATTGTGGGACTGTTATTATCATAACTTATTTGCGTGTATTTTGAGTTGCTCCTCCTGGTCAGGCAGAGTTTGACCGGTGGCTGTTTAGCAACTGCAAATATAATATGCAAAATGTACCAAACCTAACAACAACAAGGTCAGATGATAAAAACATGATTAAACTTGGGGATGTTTCTTCCTCTGACAGCTTGCTTCTGTCTGAGCAGGTAGACTTTCTTTAGTCCGACTGATACTTTTTAGGTATATAGTTCTGTCTCTTGTATCTTTCTTCAGAGCTGTGGTTTTATATTTTACAGTCTGAAGAGAACTACAGATGTGATGTTTGGAGGCAAGCTAGTACTCGTATGTGGATACGGAGAGGTAGGACAATATGTTATATTAGTGACTTTTTGTGAAACATGTTAAATGTAATAAAACTGTTTTATAACCATAGCTTTCAAATACAACAGGAGATGGTAATTAAATAAGTTCTACTTCCACATCCGCATCTGGAAGGGGTTAAGATACTTGGTGTGGTAATTCGAACGGTCACACCAAGGATCTTGTTCATTTTTGAAAATTAATGTGTCGATGGGCATCCTTTATATTACAGCATAAGTACAGTCTTCTTATCCTTCGTTTTGGTATTATTGACCTACTCTAAGGTAGGGTTTCTGAGTAAGTTAGCAGATCATGTTACTTTCTGCTGGAATCTTTGATGACAAGGTGTCTTCTTTCTCTTTCTTTCACAGGTTGGCAAAGGTTGCTGTCACGCACTGAAAGGCCTCGGATGTATTGTTAACATTACAGAAATTGACCCTATATGTGCACTTCAAGCCTGGTATGTTACTCTGATACTTATCTATGGATCCGCCGCACAATATTGACCTAATTTCAACTACTTTATCTGACAGATATATTGACTTGACGTCTATCATTGACCTAGTTCCTAGTTAGTTCCTCTATATTTTATTTTATTTTGTTGTGCGGATATTTTTTGCATCGTCATTGTTTTATGGCAGAAAATGTATGTCTCCACAAAACACTCCAGTTGTGCAAGATAAGAATTCCTATGAAGCATTGTCTCAATATTTAATATAACTACATTATGATGCAAGATGGCTATGGCTGCTAGACTATCACATTCTCACCGCTTATCATGTGAATAACACAGCTGCTGTAACACTTGAGTTGTTTTTGTTGATATGTTGTAGTATGGACGGGTTCAGGGTTGTCAGACTAAGTGAGACAGTGAGAAGTGCAGATATAATAATCACATGTACAGGTATATACAGATAGGCCTATTGTCTTTACTTTGAAATGCCCTGAGTTCTAGCTGGATAGATAAGATGGCGCCAGCTCCTTCTGACTGATAGACAGCACTACCAGATTTCTATGCTTGCCCAGTTAAAGACGTTGAACTTTCATTTATGCTCTGTTCCTAAAAATCTAGTCATTCCATGGGTTTGAGTAACCCAAGCAGGATTCTTGGACGCCTGGATACTATTCTAGGAGTTAGACCAACAATTAAGTGTCTCAAACTATAACACAACACACATATACTGTTCAGTGAAGACTTAGTAGTCACTGCTGTTCTCCCGATCGAGGCAGACTCACTCCTTGATATTACTCAAGGCTGCTGATAATCAACTCAGTGTAAAGATGAATGATAAGAGCATAGTAGTGATGAGCAGAAGAGAAAATTAGCTATTTCTTGAACATCTTTTAATTAATTTTACTTTTCTTATCGGTAGCAACTTATCATTTTTCTCCGCTGCTTGTATTGAGGAGTTGATAGATATGAGTTAACTCACCTAAGAAGCTAATTTAGCTACATGTAAATTTCAGGCAATAAGAATGTAATTATCAGAGAGCACCTGGATAAACTAAAGAATGGCTGTATCGTTTGTAATATGGGACACTCAAACACAGAAATAGACGTGGTATGTGTCACTCTAATACATTACAGGGTTTCTCCGGCAAAATATTCCATTACCAAAAGGAAATGAAAATATTGGATAGAATTTAAATTTTAGCCAAATCAAAGTTCTACCCTTAATTATACATCCCTACAGTTCTCTCAACCAAGGCTATAAAAATTCTAAACGCAGACGGTTAAATTGATTATACTTATATTTTTATCATCTAAGATATATTGTTCACTCTGTTATTCCATCCTCTTACAGGGATGTTTGAGAACTCCAGAGCTCACATGGGAGAAGGTGAGATCACAGGTGGACCATATCATCTGGCCTGACGGTAAACGCATAATACTTATAGCAGAGGGTCGACTCATCAACCTCAGCTGTTCCAGTGTGCCATCATTTGTCGTGTCTATCACAGCTGCCACCCAGGCTTTAGCTCTTATAGAACTGTATAACGCTCCACAGGGACGCTATAAACAAGATGTATACCTACTACCTAAGAAAATGGGTATGTCACCATCTGAACTATGCAAAAACCAAAAACCATTAATTCTGCCATATAAGGTCGCTGATAATAGAAACTGTTAGTTGTCTGTCTCTCTTTTGTGAAATATTGGCTAAAGCTCCTAAAAATAATGTTCCAACTTCTTATTAGCAATTTCGCTCAAAGCTCGGCACTTATCAAGTTAGATGTATGTTGCAGACTTGTTTTTCTGTCTAGGTGCTATATTTTACAATTTGCAATCAAAGTGTTAATGATCTATTGTTTTGTTCTTAGATCAACAGCTGCTGTAACAGCGATAGGTCATTGGGAAATCCAATGCCAAGCAGTTTTGTGCCTTGTTACGTTTAACAGATTGGACTTTTTAATTAACTGGTTTTATGTACTCATATTTCTCGTATTGTTTTTGTTAGATGAGTACGTTGCAAGCCTACATTTACCAGTATTCGATGCACATCTCACTGAATTAAGTGATGAACAAGCCAAATACCTCGGACTGAGCAAAATGGGTCCATTCAAGCCTAACTATTACAGGTAAGCCTCAAATTCATCTGCAATCACCTTATTGGTCAACATGAGCTGGTGTAATCAATAACAAGCACTGACATGAATTAACAAGTTATCTCCTCACAAGAAAGTAGGAGACAACCTCTATAACTGTTGCTGCAGCTTCATAGAACATCATTATGGTGATATGAATGAAATAGTCCATCGATGACAGAGCAAATACTTAGAACTGCCCTCTGAAACATAAAAATGATGATAAGATTTCTACAACAGAAATAAATTAGGACTTCACATTAAGTTTGATAACCATCACCCACATGATTGTTTTGTATTTTCAGGTACTGATGGATGATATATGTGTTATATTGCTTGCTGATAGATCTTTGAAACAACTGTACATTAAAACTGAGACGTTATTGTTTGTGCAATGAAGCCTAGATCCATCCAACTAGTGAAAACTGAATGCTTACATATACATCTATATTGAAAGTTCTCAGAGCAATTATCAAACTGTCGGCGATTGTTGATAACATTTCTATGATGATGGCTATGATTACAAACATGGCTAGCAATGTTCTGAACTCGATACATATTTTAATACAGTTTCAGTCCTGCCAAATTTCTTTTTTCATTTTTGAGATTCAATAACGACATGATCTGAATTTTTTTGATGAAATGGTTGAGGGTTTAAAATAATGCATACCTCCGTTTCAGAGTGTTTTTGATTTCATATGAATCATGTTACTATTTTGTCCCAAAGGGTAATGTGCTATAAGCAGGGATATTCCATATTTATACTTTATTATACTCTTTATTATAATACTATATATAGACGAAAATCAATAAAACTAAAACGCAATGAACTTATTGAAATATCTGTTTTGGTAAATTGGATGGAGCTCACCATTTACCATACTGGTTTGTCTTACATAAGAATTCATTTCCTATGAAGTTTCAAGGGCCCGTCCACGTTCCATACAGCTTCAAGTTGAAAAATTGACATTTATATCTTTCCGTTAAAGCAGGGAGAATGGATTTTCCCTGGTTAAAGGAAAAGATTGCTCTCAATGTGATTATCGAACTGGTGAAATTTATAGGTCACTAGCTAAACACATAATATAACACGAAATATTGAGACATTGAGACAGGATCCATTACAATCATGCTTGTAATATCAATTATACCGGAAATATGAGACATTGATTATAATTCTAAATAAAATACAAAAATTTCACAAAATCGTGATCATAACTGAATTGATTCGCGCATTTATTTAGCCTGTCTTGACAAGCTAAATATACTGTGCTGACGCTAGGGAGGGTGGGACCAACCTACCTCCTTCAGCCTTATTATTTGGGCAGGCTGTTGGGCTACCCAGTGGTCTAAGCGGAGTTTTTTCTTTGTGGGAACTCTACTCTTTGAGTCAACTGCAGCCAAAATGGCCGCAATGCAGCCGCAGGGAATTTTTTTTACAATTTCTATGTCAAATTATGCAAATCCATGCTGTTGAGCATAACATATATGCAGAAATATAGATCTGTAATAGTATGATTGATAACATGATAGAAATCTGGTCAAATCGAACATTTTCACACTATTTTACGAATTTAGTGAGAACTAATGTTCCGTTCCCACCAGTTCCCACTCTCTCAGAACACTGGGGCTACCTGCTGACACCAAAGTCATTTTCTCTGATAGAGTTTGTGTGAGTTATCCTTTCATGATGTGATGTCATATCCTTCTCGTTGCTTTACTGTAGGAGGAAATAATACATAATCACCAACATGGCAGCTGTTAGGCGTGTGTGCAAAATTCACCCTGTTGTGCTTTTTAGCATTGTGGACTCCTTTGAAAGAAGACCAGAGGATTCTCAACGTGTTATTGGAACACTATTAGGTATATTGAATACTATGAAATACAGTGTAATTCTTTGATGGCAAAATAGAAGTGGATAAAGTGAGCCCAAAAATGACCAATTTCAATGAATGAATATTCTCTTTTTTCCTCATCCTGAATAGCCTCTAGTTCAATGTTTGTGGTCAGAGTCATCATGCATTCATTGTAACTCAAACTGATGTGATTCTTCTAGTCAACTAGTACAACTGTGATTAAATATATTTACACTACATTGACAGTTCAATCATTGTTCATTTCAAATACAAATGTGAATGAATGATAGAAAGAAGTTATATCCTATATTCGAGTCCTTTCTTTGAGATATTGTGAGAACTGTAATATATATTCCTAGTAGAGCTTCCTCATCACAATTAATCATTCATTCATTTCATCTAATTGGAAGTTGTGGTCATATTCTCTAGTCTGATTTTCCAATCATTCTCTGTCCTGACTGATGAGTGATGTGATGCATTGTGACTTGTCACTGTCGACTCCTAACACCCATATTACAATGCTGATGCTGTGTTCTTCAAATGTATCATACTTCTACTAGGCCTACTATTGAGGAATTTATCATAAGAACTTTTATGTATTAACAGGTTCAGTTGATGCAACTGGTGCAGTTGAGGTTACAAATTCTTTTACTGTTCCCCATAATGAAGTTGAAGATGAGGTAAGCTCCTTACGATATCATACAGGCTGTAGGGGATACTACTCATTAATTCTATTGTTGAAGCTCTTTGAATAGCATAAGATATCAACATGAAGTACTGTATCCTTGAGTAAGCTTAGGACCACTGTGTATTTACCATATTGCGCATGTGCGCACAGAGCCCTCATAATAAAGGTGACCTTACCCAAAAATGTAAATAACTCATGGTAACATTGTTGCTCTTATTTTTGTAGGTTGCCGTTGACATCGAATTTGCAAAAACAATGTATGAGCTCCACAAGCGTGTGAACAGCGCTGAAGTGGTTGTTGGTTGGTACTCAACTGGGGCTGATGTTACTGAGCATTCTGTTCTTATACATGAATATTATGCACGTGAAGCAAAGAATCCCGTTCATATTACTGTTGACACTACTTTACGGAATAGCGAAATGGGTATGAAAGCTTTTGTAAGGTAAGTTATTCGATGGCCAATTATTCATTCATTACATGATAACCTAACTGAGAATTTGAAGCTGAACAAGCTTACTCCTGTTCCCGCATGTATTTTTCCACATCTGAAACGCTGAGCTGTCTAGTCAAAGGGAAAGTAATCAATGACTTCCGTCATACATCCTGGTAATTGCCGCATGTGGTCTTTCTTACATTGTTTCCTTTTTATTACTTTTAGTGCACCACTAGGTGTCCCAGGAAAAACAATGGGCTCTATGTTCACTTCTGTCCCTGTGGAGCTAACTTGTTATGAAACAGAACAGATAGGATGTAAGTTGATTCACTGAATTGAATACAGGCTACTAAATACGGAGCAGCCATGACCCTCCACATAATGCCAAATCTATTTTTCCAATGATTTGAAACCTTTTTAGCACCAGGTATTCCTCCGTAATAGTTGTGCGAGTTTGTTGGATTTGTGAAAATTTAATTCCTCTGCAATCAACCCCGCTTGAGGCTAGGTAAACACCATTAAACCAATGACAATCGGAGACTCTTACATCTCTCGCACATTTCTTTACAGTAAATTTAATGCAGAAAGGTAAATCAACAAAGTCTAGGACAGTAGCAATCAGCGGAGGTATGGAGCAAGTAGAAGGCGCTTGTGATAACCTACTCTCTATGCTCTCAGTTATTCAGGGATATGTCAACGATGTAGTTGTGAGTATAACTTCATAGACACACTCAAAGCTAATGTAGCCAGTCCTCACTTGATGAGTTACAAACATTATATCTCAGTATTTATGTAGGCGGTTGCTGTTACGTCATGTTTGGTTTGGGGATGATATTGGACACAGAATATCAGACTGGGTTTAGGATGATTTTGGTGGTCTTTTTTTTGGCCTCTGTAATAACATAGCAACGTGTCATAAGTTGTCAGAAATGATCACTGAACATGAATAATGAAATTTCATTGAATGGTAATCTATCCTTATCAATCTACTTCCTGTAGCAGACAATGTCCTATAAGTTTAAGCTCTGAGTGTTAGTTGTCATGTGTGACACATTATAAATCTCTTATATAGAATGGTGAAAAGCCGGCAGACCCAGCTATGGGTAGATTCCTGATGAGCCTTGTTACTTCTGTTCCTAAAATAGACCCAGAAGATTTCGAAAGTATGCTTAACTCAAATATGAAGGTAAGTCTGATGCTGGCACAAATAGCACAATACTCTCAGAACAACATTGGATTTGGGAATGTTACTCAGCATTGCCAGTATCACTTTCTCGCATGGCACCATGTGATCACTTTCTGATATTCTGATCTTGCTGGTGCCAGCAGATTATGTGCTCAAGGAAAGCTATTGTCTATAGAAAGCAAAGCGTAAGTTGGATAATAAACTGTTCCATCTATATCTGTGTAAGTCTGTAGCTGACATCTTCTTTTACAGGATCTGCTTATGGTTATCTATCTATCCAACTTGACAAAAACTCAGCTGACAGTCACAGAGAAGCTGACTACATCCACATTCTAACTCACATCTCTAATAACCCTTACTTGCCTGCTGCTACTTTTAATTTTTTCTTTTCTCATTGGCTGTTATTATTATTGCTGATTTATATGCGAAAAATCAAATCACGAATTGTCCTACAGTGCTATAGTTGGTGAACTTTGCCCTTTTTAGGGATTTCATTCAGTTGATAAATAAATTAATAATTGCAATGAGAAAGGAAACTCTCTTTGATTTTATCACATAAACTTAGAAAAATTGTTGAAATTATCCACTAGTACAAGTTTGTTAGAACATCCCCTTTGACATTTTACTCCTAGCTCCAGCCTTTCTGTTGTGATTGGCTCGTGATGCTTTATGTGCTGTTTTAAAGTTTCTGTTGTGTACAACATCAGCTGACTGGCCCTGACCCTTAGCTCGACCTTTGACATCATAGTTTCGTCGCTGCTGATCAGGCCTAGATCCCGGCCCGGTTCCTGGTCCTGCTGCTTGTGAGTGGTTTCCATTCTAAATTATAATTACATAATAATTACACATTGTAATGTATAAAGCCCTAACAGGTTACACTGAAGCATCAGGTCTAGCCCTGTGTGAGTTTCATCAAGGAGTTAAAGACTTGGTTTCATACACACAATAAAATAGAGATATCAGACCCTATAGTTGATCTGAGGTAGCTTTGTCATGCGCTCCACTGGTAGGCCCTTTTGCATATGGAACAAAAATGGTGATAATGTGACACGCCCGCTACTGAGATAATCAAATGAACATTGAGAGGTACAAGGAATTGTACTGAAGGAAAATAGATATACTAGACTGACCTCTTGTATCTGCTCATTCTGTTCTTCCTCGGCAGTTTTACCAAAACCTCCCAGAGCAATAGGGACGACCATTCTCCTGTGCAAATATATAACAGATTATGTGATACAATAACAAAAGCCATCAGTACCAATACGTTATGAGCGGGCTGAATTTCTCACATATGAATGTTTGGCAGTATTTCAGTGAGACGCAAGGACTTTTCGGTTTTCCAATCACCTACTATCACATACAAGGCTGACCACCAACACCAAGTGCATTTATTGAAATTTAGTTATATGTGAACAATAGGTTAGTAGTCATCTAACATTGCCAATACATCCGCTTCCGCTCAATAAAACCAGACTCAGACGCTCAACCCGTAACTCTGAGGGCACCATTTGTATGCCTAAATGTCGAACTGAGAAGAGAACATGTGGAATTTTCGCCAATCCTGAGTTTTATGCCGTTTGAAATGATTTATTTTATTTTTGTTCATATATTTTTAGAGGGGCTTTTTGAAAGCACACTACTTTTATTATGTAAGCATTCTCGGATGAGAAGTCATAAATTAAACAAACAAACAAACATCGAACCATTGATGGTCAATCTTCCCCAATTTTCTCTTCTCACTACCAATACTAACAGATTCTTACCTTCCCATGAGGTCTAGAGCTTCGTCAGCGTCAGCAGCTCCGACCTCATTAGAGTCATAAGTATCATCATACTCATCCTCATACATGTCAGCACTGCTACTCAGTAATCCTTCATTAAACGCTGCTGTTATACCTGCAGATAGCAGAGATTGTTATTAAAATGTTGCATTCTGTAAATTCTCAAAATAAGATGTAAATTTCGGCAAAATCAACATCCCAGTTAATAAGTTTCCTCCTGGAATCCACTAGCAGCCTTAACTATGTACAGAACATAAAACTACAATACAGGAGCAGCGGAAGCCAGTGATAGCTTCCTACTGCATGATTTGACCCCGAATGGTTTGTATGGTTTGATTTGACATTGGTAGCTGAAACTGAGAACAGGATAAGCAATTACATTGCAAATAAGTATAATCCAGGCACTCATATGTAATGTCACATAAGAAAGCTATACTCAGAAATGTGAGTCTAACCTGCAGCGGGAGCAATGGTTGATATAAGTTCTGACACAGGGACTCCTGTAGCTTTGGATATTTCCAATGCCTCCATGTTGGATGCCAGCGATTTGATTTTGTCTTTGTACGAGTTTTCCTTCTTGCTGATGTCATAACCACTACAAAGAAAGTTGTCTAACTTAGCCTCTTAGACTTGACAATGTATTTTGGCTCCCCTCATTGCTTATGAGGAAATATCTTTGTATGTTGTGCCAGAAAAATGAGGGAAATGGAACAGAGAGCAATTAAGTCGTTGAGTTTGCCGCGTTCATTTAAAAACGTTGATTTTTATCAAAAAGGTTAGATCAAATTATCATAAATTCAAATATGTAAATTTTTCATTTATTATTCCCCTATCCCCATTATCTTTATTATTTATAGGGCCCTAGATATATTTTAGGATATTCTAGATTTTGGGGCTTACCGTTTTCCTTTGTGAACTTTAGACATGTCGACATCCTTTTTCCTGAACAGATCAAACTCATCATTGTCAAAGATATTCTTCCTAGTAGTTATCAAAGTTTTCTCTTCTATTGGTCTACAAATAAAGAAAGTAAACAATAGTTTTGACATGATTGAGAAGGCAAGCGTTGCTGATTACATAGGATTTTACAATCACAGTTTTGTATGTTTATATTCGGTCTCAATCTCTGAGAAATAAAACTGTCTCTATAGGGTGCTCTGTAAAATTATTATAACTGTTGATTCTGTAAAATTAAATAAAATGATAAGACCATAGAAAATACTATTACTTTTTGAAGACACTATTTACATATTTGATACACTCTGCGCTAAAACATTTGGCACGGATCTGCACGCGGAACTTGATTGCCTGATATCTGCCTGACGGCAGCTGGTTAAGACGGAGTAGTGGTTCGTCTTCGCTGGCAATCATACGGAGGCTCTTTACGTTCAGAATATTAGAGTAAAGGTCGTCTACGGGTGTGAACGTGAGTTTGCCTGATAGGTAACCTGTAGTTCTTATCACAGATTTGAACTTTTTCTTAGTTTTTTACACATCAACAAGTCTTATCAACTTCTGGGGCAATAAATACCACACAGTTTCAGTCTCTTGCTACACCGTGAATGTGGTTAAAATTGTAGATTTCCTCATAGAACATTACTAAACCAGCCCATGAATCAGTGCGCAAAGATTTACACAAGTCATGGGAGTTGTCTCTTTAATGTCAAAGGGAGCATAACTACCAATTGGGCATAAAAGAGTGATAAAATTGGCCTTGAAGACCAGACTCAAAATCTGACCCTGTTCATCATTAAAATAGTTAGCAAGCTTACACACTCACTCTGTCAATGTTCTGTCGAGTTGAGCTAATGCAGGAGGTAGATTATCTTCTAGTAGTGCGTGTATAACTTCATCTATAGAAGGGTACTGTCTCAGACACATCTGTAACAGACAGACAATGTCTTATCAAACTCCTAACAACAGTGCATATAAATTCTGCAGATAAAATTGATTTCTCATTTACAATCATGGTTAACGACAGTACAATGATTGGACCAAGTCAATTAACAATGCTAGCATAAAGAGTATATGCCAACCTCGATGAATCCATCACCAAGATCAGGGAACATAGCTTTGACAGATTGGATAGCTGTTGATTGACTAGTGGATGGTTGGTCTAAGTTATCTGCATATGAGATCGGTGCCGCCGCTGCTCCTACTTTTGATAAATCATCTACATATTCATCCTCGACCTGCAACATTAAATAAGATAAAATCACTCGCGATCACTGATATGAGTATGAATATATCCGTTCTTTGATATAAAGATCCGAACAGAGGAGTTCTGTTTGGAAATTAATATAATTGATATTACTAAGGCAAAATATAATTTGTGTAATGTGTGAAATCAAAAGTGATTTTAATAATGCAAACCCTCCCTTGTCATATATGATATGCAGTATTTGTAATAGGTAAGAGATCAGGTATCAATAACACTGAAACGAGGGTTGAGCAGACTATAATTATACAACCTAAGATATATTTGGTGGTAGGTCTGTGTACACTCAAGGTAATTTCTATTAAATTTTTAAAATTGCAGAACCCAGAGACACAGACAAATAAAGCGATTCAGTGAATTCATGAAAACAGGTAGCGACAGTATGTCATCATTGTATTTAGTTACCTGATTGTTTTGAGTACAGGGTTCATTCTCTGTTTGAATCAAAGATTGAGCAGTCAGTAATCCATCCCTGATAAAGCATTGCCTAGTTGTGTCACTAAAATAGAAACGAGGAAAGAACTGCACATTTGAATCCTTATTTCAGTTTACAAAACAAAGGTAATAAACAGAATGTTTTGCAAAGTCTCTACGATACAAACTTTAAGTTGTCACTGGTATGCTCTTTAACAGTATCCTCCACAAGAAAAGCTGACAGGCAGATAAAGTGATTTTCTACAAAAAAACCTGATATACCCTTGTTAAAATACTTTTGAACACCACTGTGCACAAGTAATTTTGCTGATATGCTAGCTTTGGATAATAGGTTATTACCGGAATGAATCTAATACATCAACCTAATAAATGGTGGACCGTGACACTATAGGGTGAAAACTTTTGGTGGGAGCAGCAAAAATAATTGTAGAAGTTGTTTCCATGGTAGTATACAATGTTCTTATACCGAAAATATTGGAAAATCAACTGGAATTGATGTGATGATTTCAGCACAGCAAATGATGAATACCATTTGATTGATATCTGCTTGCCGTACAAGATCTTGTGTGAATGTGCTTGAAATATTCCTAGACGTAATACTCGGGTAAGCAGACAAAATGCCTATTATCCATTTATGATAAATGGAGAAGCGAACAAACCTGTTTGGTTCAAGCTGATCAATCATATCAATGTCTTCCGAGAAGGGATAAAGAGATGCATACTGGCTCATAAATCTATAAAAAACAGAAACAAAATATCATCACCCATTCCGCACAGCATAGAATGCTGTTGATTGAGAGTTACAGATAAGACACATAATCAGTCAGGGTAAAGTTGGAAGCAAGACCGAATTAATTTAACATTGTAATATTTAACAAAGTATGAAATTAACTTAACGAGTGCTGAGTGGCATGTTGTCATTTTGTGGATGACTGAAACTCGTCACTTTTCTTCCAATTGGAGAAACGCTCCATAAGATGACAAAGAATGAATAGACATAGGGTCATGGGACTGATACCAGCTGTTGTTTGAGTTATCAAATGTTATGGGATGTCATCTGAAATAAGACAAGCTTACCTTGTTTCTCCTAGATACTCAGATAATATGTCATAAAACTCCTGAATACAGCGGTGTGCCAGATCACTACAAAATTAAATTTAATAGAACAAAACAATCAGTACACATTCTTAGTGATCTGATTCTAAACTGGCATTAGCAACATTCCGTCATCTCTCAAAGCTCAGAAGATTCTGAGGTCGACTGTCTAGTGAAGTCTACCAATTATAATTGGTAAGTATATGAGTCTTATATATGGCTAAGATGGAAAGTATTTTATCAATAATGGTTGTATATAAAGGCAAATAAATTGTGTTATTTCACAGCCTACCTCCGAGACAGAGCTTTTCCTATGGTACATGTGAATAAAATCTGTCTAAATAGCTCGACGCTATCCTTCATTGCCATGGTAAGTCTTTTATGAGATATCTTCTGAGATTTTTCACTGTAAAACAAAAATCAACATTGCAAAGAAAAATTATAAGCATTACCTGACTGATTATACAATCTAAGTCTGGCAGGTTGAGAAGTATACTATCAAAATTGTCTGCCCTATGGAGCAAAATTTATAGGGCAAACAACTCAAAATAGCTGAATTCAAAATATGTGAGGTTTTTTTTATAAATTGCAAGAAAGCGTTAATTATAACAGATTAAGGCAAGCCAGAGTCCAGTTCATAACATCCTTGTGACTATGTTGGTGTCTGCATGATTTCACTTACTTTAAATCTGATCCTGTTAATATCTGCTCCTCCAAACGATTCAATACATCATCATAGCATAGACATATTCTAAATATAAGATCAAAGGATAATGATATTGCATGAGAATATTCGACACAGAGTTTTATCCATGGTGCATTTTCGATTCAAACAATATCAAGGTGTGATAGAATGTCAACCATCATAAAACATCTATCACATTAAGTTATCGATATGAGGCAAACCTTATTAGAAGAATTGATTCATGTATGTTAAATTGAGTACACAAACTTTCCCCATCACTAAAACTCACACTTTATAATATTGTGCTTCATGGAAAGGGGTAGAAGCCTGAGGATGTATATGTAAGAACATGTAGAGTGAGTGACACATATCTGACGCATACAGACACATGTCTAATAGATCTACATCAGCCACAGAAGTTTCAGGGTTAGGGGAGGACAAGTCACGAGGCTGGGTCAGCTTATTATCTGTTAGTCTGTCTATCATATCATCAAACAGCTACAAAAAATGTGAATATGGCCGTCAGAGTATTTGGTATTTGTCATATCGATAACAAGCTGAAGGGAAGAAATTATAATCAAATGTTCGATGTTGCCTGCCAAACTGGAGATAACGAGCTTTCACTATTAGACTGAAAATATGGAGTGAAGTGTTAATAACTCCATCTGATTAAGAGTATGTTAACTCAAAATGGTTTTTCAGTTATCCTAACTTCGTAAGCTTTGCTAATGTAAATGGTAGAACATTTTTAATTCCTACGACCACGGACTTCATGCTGGGTAGATCATCAGACAAAGGTCAACAATCCTCACTGTATATGTCACCTACTTTTGATAGAGATGGAACAGCTGCTTCAACATCTCCCAGATACTGCGGCTGATGTTTGAAGACATTTTCCACCATCTTAACCAGGAGCTTCTCATTGGAAGGTCCGAATAATGAGCACAAATCAATTATCTTAGGGATATCTAAGATAAAGTTATCGTATAATATCGATCCGAATACTGTCGAGTCAAAAAAGTCATCCTTTGATTCTTTACATGTGGTCATTCTGATAAATACTCGAAAGTAGAGAGCTTGCAACTGTTCTATCCGAGATTTCACTCGTATATCAGTTGATTGGCCAACATGTTCCCTACAAAAGATAGATGCTTTGATCAGTGACAAAAGCTGGGTTCACCTTCACCTTCACCATCCTAAATCCATGGAATATAAGCAAATGATTTTTCTCAAAACGAGAGATTGAGCGCAACTTTCAGCCTCTGATAACTCATGGACTGTTTTCTGAATGAGCTATCGATATGCGTGACTAGATCACCCTAAAGATTGATGAGGAATCTGGAACTTGCTATTTTTAATCCATTCTTTGTATTTATCATGTCATGTCTGTACATCCTTCAAAATGATAATATCAGTGAGTATTTCAGGAAAGTTAAGAGTTTGCATTGCAAAAATTGAGATGATGTGGATAAAATCACTCCACTCACCTGGGAGACAATCTTAGAAAACTGTCTAAGCATGCTCTCAATGAATCATCGAATATAAGATGACTCCAGAATATGTGACATGGCTGGTCTAGTAACCACTGTAGGTCTGATAATATGATTTCTGTAGAATTCAGCCAGCTGGCACCATCATCTTGTGATGATGTGGTGACAGGAGGATTGTACGGCAAGAAACCAACATCTTCGACCCAGCAATGATCCTGTTAAACATTACGTCAACAAAGGAATATATGACCTGCACATATACTACCTTTGTATGCAAGGTTACTTAATGATCGCCGAGGAAAAAAAGCTTTGAGTACAGACACTATTATCGTTGTAACATAATGTGAAGACCTTTTTCTTCATGGGAGTAAACAACCATTAGAATTTTCTTTTGCCATTGTTGAACGGTGACAAACTCAATTCAAGGTAGATGTACTGCAGAGCAGAGCGTCTCTATATACAAGACGATTCTTACCAGTGATGGCCTTGAGTTGCCTCTCAGTTGAAACTTCCGCTTTTCTAGTGACACCATCACTCCTTCCACTGTGAAGAAGAGAAATGTTAGAGACTGAGACAATGCAAATAATCCTACTGACCTTGAGCAAGTGTAACTGTTGGGTTGACGAAACTATACAACCCCTAAAAGTTCTGATTTGAATTGGTAAAATGAAAAAAAAAATAGTGCCACTGATTGCAGGAAAACCATCCATAACAATACTATAATGCAAGCAAGGGCGGAGTTAGAGTTGTCTCTAACTCCTTGATGCATGGTACCAATGAACTTGAATCTGACGGTGCATCCTTTCATTTACTATTGATATACTGGAGTGCATGTGTTTAGGTAGGGTGTTCAACTGTGTATCATGAACATACACTACTGTGATCTTTGTTCAGTCATAGATAGGTTCATGCAATAATAGTACTTTTTAATTGTAAGCGTTCCATTATCAATAACTCTATTAGTAAGGAGTAACACATCGGTAATTCAGACTCACGGTAACAAGTTAGAAAGCTTGTTCTGGCGCGACAATGTATTTGTGCTACTGTTTTTAGTCAACAAAGTTGTTGGCTTCTATCGAGTTTATCCTGTGAATTATCCAACTCCACACCAGTGCTGAAAATTAGCTTTCACTTTAAAGTTGTA
Source organism: Membranipora membranacea (assembly GCA_914767715.1). Classification (NCBI taxonomy): domain Eukaryota; kingdom Metazoa; phylum Bryozoa; class Gymnolaemata; order Cheilostomatida; family Membraniporidae; genus Membranipora; species Membranipora membranacea. The sequence goes on from OU612065.1 coordinate 37,525,321, forward strand.
GCTTGATTCCTATAATTATGGTGGAGAAGCTGTTACTCCCCTCAATGTATTTGATCAAGATTGAAGACCACTGGGCCGGAAGTGGTGCAAGCAACTTGCTTTGTCAGCTGTTATTCAATGATTTGTTATACAATTTCAGAAACAACATGTCTATGAATTACCTCAGAAGAAGAAAGTTGGAAAACTGTATGTATTGTATAAATAATAATAATACTCATACTCACTGAGAATAAAGAAAAGCTTTTCTCGATTTCTACTAGCCTACTATCAATTGAAAGTGATATATCATTGTCTGCAGGAGCTTCATAGGCACCAGGTATACTTTGCCATTACCGTTATTATGATGAATAGCCTTTCATTGATTGACAAAGTATACATGAACATGGCATGCTTGTAATTTGTAACTTACTACCTACTGGTACTAGTATCTAGCCTGGGCAGGCTGTCTGAGGTGAGACCATGGGCCCCTGGGACTTACAGGCCTTTACTTTGCCAATGTCCAGTATTAACTGGACATTGGCTAAGTAAAGCTAAAGAAAGGCATATAAGTCCCAGGGGCCCATGGATGAGACAGACACTGACAGCCTGCCCAGGCTACTTGTAACTGCATAATATATATATATATATATATATATATATGCCTATCTTCTACAATGACGAGTAGTAGTAGCTTGTCCTGACAAGTCTTGTTAAGGCTTGTGAATGCAGTGGCTTAGTCATATTGTAAGCAATTCATACCTTGGACACTTGACTTGTACATAGATGGACTAGAGTTCTTATTTATATAATAGTCTGAACAAGGGATAATATCACTCCTTCCTTCCTTCCAGGGTATAATAGTTTACAGACTGAGCTTTGACTTACAAACAAGGAGGAATGGATGCAAAGAGAAGAAAACATGGGGTTTGTATTCATTATCATTTAAAAAAATAATTAATTACTTAATTTTAGACCTCACACAGGGCGACAGCTGATATGCCGCCACAATGAACTTACAGTTGTTAGTTCAATTGCTCTTAGTTATGTCTCTATATAAACCATGATATGATATATATTGATGATAAACCGTAGACCAAACCATTACCAGTTCAATCATGTCATTTCTGATTTTCAAAAACTGGTCTCTAGATGGGCAAATTTTTATATAGGATATTTATGTATGTGCGTTATCCACTGCTAAAGTCCATAATATCATCATTGATATCATATGAATCCTGCTTTATTTATTAGCACAGTGAGATAGTTGTAGATGATGGCTCACCACTCCCTACTGGATCAGGACGAGGCACGCCCAGGCATCATGAGCAGCAGAAAACTGCAAATGTCTACACATTCAAAAACCCTAATTTTGAGGTATTTTTGCTAATGGTCATATCTGAGTACCTGTCTGTTCATTCACTTGTGGTTATTAAATGTCATGTCCCATATGCATATTCTCATATTTTGTTACAATTTTATCCACTAAATACTGGTCTTTTTAAGTTTTCATCATTCGACGACACAAGATCTTGATCTGCCAGTTTCTTCCTCAATCTGCAAGGCAAGACTAGGATCACAAATATCAATGTTTAAAATTGTTCTCCAATGTGGTAACATCAGATAATTTATCTTGTTATTGTTCTAGCACTCAATGAAACTCGGTGCCAACAACAAGAGAAGAATGTGGAAGAACTTGAAGCAAATCATCACAGCAGAGAAAACTTTACAGTGGAAATCTACAGATGTTACATGTGAGTAAGAATCAACAGAAATATAGCAACATTGATTAGTAAGGATATACCATCTATCATTCAGAGATCATCTGTTGGTCCTGCTGAGACTGATATAACGGTTCTGTCATAAAAAAAAGATTTGAAAGAAACACTTAATCTGTACTCTGCCACGTGTGTCCTAATCTGCGTAGTCTGATTGTTTTAGATTTTAGTATTGAAGCTCCGCCTTCCTTTACACCGTCTAAGAAGTATTCTGATATCAGCGGGCTGCCTGTGAGTTTATCTGTTCAGTCAATCAGCTGTCTTCACTTGCCTTTTGAAGAGACAACTCCTGTCTGTGATTTGAAGTTCTCTATGATATTTTATGTGTATGGACATGTCCCGATCTCTCTGATGTAAATTACACTTGGAAGATCCTCACAACTTTCTCAATTTTATTGAAATTATTATTGAAAGTTTACTCAAGGAAATAAGGTCATTTTGCTGAATTCAAATAAGTGTGTAGACAAATAAGCAACAAATATGATAGAAAAATTCCATACCCTAATTGTTCATATTTTAGGCAAAATATGTAGATCCTCACAGCAAACTTCGATATGCTTCAGCAGAAGAGTTTGCTCAGATAAGGACTTTACCAAGTGATATAATAGCTGGCTTACTTCAGCTCAGGAAAGCTAACAATGTGGTCGGCTGAATTACTGTGGTAAGATTTGCAGTCAGTCATAAGATTCCTTCTATCTAATAAAACTGAAGTGAAATCAACAAGTTGGAGGCCTGTACATGAAAAGCATTAGGGACTTCTTAAAAATTGCACCTCAGAGTTTACAAAAATCATGAGGCAGCATCCTGATTTAACCAATAATAACCCTCTGTCTATTCGATATATAGAGTAGCTGGGCTGTCGGAAGGGTATAGCTATAGGGCACCACTTCAGTCTCAGCACCTGTACTCGAGAGGGCATGGCTCTCTCTGAATCAACGAATATGAGGATTATGTTAGAGGGGTCTTTCTCTATTCCATTGTATTCTCTTTGTTTGTGTTAGATGAAGCTTATGGTGGCTTATACATCTCAGGGTGTCCCAGGTTAGATAGAATATCTGAAGGTTGACGCTGTAAAATCCCGGAAACGTGCTGGAGACGACGGTAGTGAAGAATTTGAACCATCTATGACATAATGTCCCTCATCAGAGCAATATACACTTATGTAACAAGCAGAATATGATTTTAATTTTGAATGGCCAAAAATATTATAACCTGTTTTACATGTAGTATTTTTACACCAAACTGTGTGTTTATTTGAACTGATCCACTGAAATACATAACACAATACCAGTTTTAACATCTGTTTGATCAAAATACATATATTAATTTGTGAGATCATGCACATTGTCGTAATCATAGAAGAAGATTGCTCACTTTCCATATTGAAAAACAATGATATAGACTTATAGACATCCTGAAATCCTCAAATTTATATACACTCATAGGCCTATATTTGAATTCTATAAATCAGCATTTTTTTCTGATTTAAAAGCAGATATGAAAATTTGAACTAACTGTCAGTCAAAGGAAAGAAAATGGGAAATATGTTAATAATTACAGCCTCCTGGATTTCGGAAATGAAAAATGACAAATGATCGCGTAGTAATTCATGCTATTTCATTGTCCTGAAAAAATTACACTCATGGGTAGGATTTCGTTATAAAAATCGTTACAAATTCTGTACTATGTAGAATTTTAGCCCCACTTCTGATCTGTTTCAGTATATCAGTACATGTACAGTACAGTACACCGGAATTGCCATTTAACATAATTTATATTGATTTGTTTTGAGACAAAGTAATGTCGCGTAGAACTCAAAAATAGACTTGACTTAGGACATGTAACTGTTTGTTTGAGCGGCCAAATGGTTCCAATTGTGGTTTAAATTATAAAATTTGATGATGGAATACCAAATTGGAGCCACAGTCTGCATGTTACACTTTCAAAAGCTTAGTTCTATAGTATTTGTTTTGGCCATGTGACAGTTGGCAGTGCACATTGCTACCTCCCCTGATAAGGCTATGCAGTAGGATTTTAGACATCGACCACACCAGACAATGTGAGCCCCAGTGTTATTCCGATAGTAAGAGATACAAATAGAAGCAGCAGTAGCCTGTCTACTACCACAGCCACCTGCTGCCACTGTAGCTTGACAGCGTCTCGTCTGTCCTGCTCTACGAGCCTCATCTCATTCTGAGCTATAGAAGCTGATATAGATTGCAGCACCTTAGTGAAATGTGCGTCTAGTTTCTCCTCAGGCCTTTGTTCTATAGTTCTACCACTAACTATCTGCTTCCAGGGTTTTTCTGTAGGTCTCTCACTTAGGTTATTGTATAGAGCCTCATCCACCGCCCCAGAAGGCCCCTCCCTACCGTGGTGTAGATGTCCATTTTTTATTGCTGACTTGTGTGTAGGGGCCTCTCTCTGAAAGATAAGTGTTTATAATCGATTCACACCAGACCTATTTCATTCACATCAGAAAAAATTGAGCTTCACATGTGGGTTCACATTACAGTCGTACACCTCAAATCTTTCGCCTTACACATTTTTATCGATAGCAATATTGGGATAATCAGTGCAATGCTCAATAATAATCGATCCTCTTACATATAAAATGCAATAGTGGCAGATCACGGTTCCCATTTGACTGAGCTTCGGTTGACAATGGAATGCCACTAACAGCGACCTGAGCAACGTTGAGCACTTGAACTAGTTTATGATTCACATGACTGATAATGATATCAGATGAATTCTTACAGTCTCCATGCAGTAGTCTTCATGAAGTTTTTGAGTGCTACTAGATTCATGAATTAGCTGCTCCTGAAGTTCTATTGCTCCATTTTGAAATCTTGGTTGTTGGTTCTTTTTCTTCCAACCATTTGACTCATTTGATCTGCATTTTGGTGGTCTAGAATTCTAGGAAAACATAACATAACGTAACATATGATAGTAAAATGGATTTAAACATGAATTATCCTTTAACGGGCATGACCTTTCAACAGAATCTAAATGTGGAAGTTCGCTAAATTTAATTTCCACTTAATTTCCACAAGTTATGTGTAGATAATCATTGAAGGGAATTTTTGTGAATTCAAAGATTTTCAGTCCGCCTGTTACGTTTGATTCCATGTGTATGTTTTGTGTATATTTAAACCCTAGGATGCCTAGTTATAGGTAAAATAGGACATGAAAGCCAAATCAAAGCTCCGATTAGGCCCCAATGAGCAGACAAGTACCACCAGTAGCCTCTGTTAATAATTCTCATATGTTTACTCATGTTTACTGACTTACCTTATGAGATAGAGGTACCTCATTAAGTATCTCAGGGTCAGGATACTCAATCGGGATACAGAAAAGCTTGGCTAGTATCTTAAAGCAGACAAACTGTATCCAGGGTGGCACTAGTTTACCACGAGTTCCTTTGTGGTGTATGTTTAGTGTGCATACTGTCATGGCTGTGGCAAGTGAAACTATTGCTATTGTCAAAAAGTAATATACACCTGTAACGAAATAAGTGATGCATTTTTATTTCTGTATTCTAGTGTGTTTTGAAAATGCCAGATCTTACTACAAACACAGATTTAAACCCAGTTAAGTTGTCCACCCTTGACTTAGTCTACCACTGATGGTCGGTAAACATAGGAGAAAACATTTTTGTACACTGAGACGCTAAATCTATAGATAGGTTCTGCTGTTGTTTATGCCCTCCAGTCCACTCCACTCCAGTGTGATTTGTTAACTCACCGATTAATGGTAGATGATCGGAGGTAGGAGGCATTGCTTCTGTGACTAACATGAGAAACACTGTCATCGATAGCAGAGTGGTGATCCCCATTGTAACTTTCTCACCTGAGTCAGATGGGATGTAGAAACCTGCCAAAACAGACAATAAAGTTTCCTCAACAAAGATTTCAGAAGTGGGTAGCTGTAGATTCGAATGTGCTGGGAGAAGAGGTTAACTCTCTGGAGATTCAGTGATTATAATTTCTTGTTATGAATCACAAGATGTATTGTTTGGTATATTCATAACACTACACGATGTTGTGTAAAAAAGTTGGGCGAGAAGATTTAACATGTGCAGATAACTCCTTTAAATTATATATTTGAGTACAGGATAAGCAAACAGGCTCAAACTGTCCCTTTGTTAGGATGGTTAGGTTTTCTTATACACCCTTTTTACACCTCCTTTTTAAACTGGCCACTCTTTTACTCTCAGAAAAATGGGTTCTTCACACAAGTGGACACAGAGTAGCAGGGCCAGTGTTTCAGGTCTCTCTGCGATTAAAATAATATAATATGATACACTCACCTAACAAAGCTACCAAAGTAATGAGAAAGCATGGTAAGAGCATGTTAAACACATAGAACATGGGTCTCCTCTTCATATGTATATAGTATGTTATATCAGGGTACGGATGTGGGCAGCAGGAGTAATATACTGAGTGTCTGAATACCTGCATCTTCTTGAGCTCAAACTCACTACAAATACAGAAATATTTACTAATTATATCACTTATTGTATAGATTAGGATTCGTGTCCTTGAATTAGTACATTTTTTTGTTTCCACAGCCACAAACTGAAGGAATGGTTATCATGCTATATGTCGTGACAAGCTGTATGTGCTGGCTATCGGCCCAAGATCAAAGCTCCCTGACCCGATGAACTTTCAAGCATTGAACTTTCCTCTAGAGAGAGGTAGCTAATTGTCTGAAACATCCCAAACGGGGCATAATTGAAATGAGCAGTGACCAAATATAATGCTCTAATCATGTGGGAGCAGATGAGCGATGTGCACTGTGCACCAATAAAATGTTACAGAAAAATCCATAGCACATGCCTTGAGTTTTGAAATTGAAATTCGTTATGCCGGCTTGATGTGAAAGAAATTTAGTTGAAGGAAATACAACATTTTATAGGACAGTTTGACTACAGTTTAATGAAAAATGGCAATAGACAAACATTTGCAGTGACAACATGGGAAACGAAGACTCCTTCTCTCAACATTATTTTGTAATCTGTCAGCCGTCATTTGGATGCTTTCGATGCCATACAGGGGCCAAGTGGCGAACACAGTGAATTCTTTTGTGGTGTACTTTTGTGGTTCTTTGTTGCCAATATATAGGACGAATTCAGCACCCAAGAAACACACAATATATCTCAACATAAACTATGATGTGACAACTGAGTCAAACCAATTGATGCTAGGCAAACAATATTTACCAGTGTTTGCAATCTTCTGCGGCTATAAATCCGCCCGATTGCAAAAGTGCAGCTCTATACAAAGAGAAATAATTAAAAGCTGTGCGGTTTGATTGCGCTCTAGTTTTTAGACACTTATTTTTCCTGCGAGCCGAGATGGAAAGGTTTTGATTGACATTTTGAGCTTAGCTTTAATTGGCAGTGATTTGTTATGAGATGATCTCTGGATATTCTCTAATTATAGGTAGGCTTTCTTAGCCAAGGCTGATTGTTTGCTGCTGTGCCACCTCTGGGATATCATGCCATTAATTACTGAGCAAACTTGACCTCTAGATTCTTTCCAAACATTTACCAGGCCTCTCTTCCTGTTAGGAATGTCAGAAGCGTGATAGTGGCAACTCGTGCAAATATACAATTTCAAAACTCAATCTCATGTACAGGTATAGCTTGAGCCCCAAGTTGTCGTGGTGGTGCAATTGAGTAGCCACCCCAATCCAACCGGCTAAGGACTCAAGCTATTTAACAATTAGGGAGATAAATTCGAAGAATACCTGCTTGGTACATAGTTACTGAGATCTCCTTCTGTATCGACGAGCATGAGATTTATCTGAGAGCCATCATAAGTCCAAGAGGCGAACAACATTGAACAGTTCTGTGTGTCAAAAGGGAAAAACCTACAATGGAGAACATAAACTCATTGAAAGGGAGGCGTAGGCGTTATACTTAGAAGGCTATTCCCATAAGAATATATGAGCGGAGGTTTTAATTAATATTGAAATTCCTACTTGTTGTTCTTTACGTCTTGAATGGAGTGTACCTGGAAGGGTGAAACTGTCTTTTGTCCACTGTAGACCTATGACCCTTAAAATAAGATTTGTCTCTTGTCCATCAAATCTAGGCCCATCTGAATATCAATATGAGAATTCGTTGTTCTCCTTCATTCTTTTCCGACGGTTGCGAACAATGTAACAATGCACGTCTTAAGAATCAATCAGATCAGTGGGGACTGAAGTCTGAAAGGTGAAACGTACCAAAAAGGCAAACATCATGGGTTAATCACAGTCCTAAGAATTATAATAATCCTATGCTTTACGGCTGCGCCAGTGACATACAGTTTGGATCTTACCCTTTACCCAGATAAGGAGAACCTACCTAACATCGATGGTACAGGAGCTACGATAGATGACTGTAGATAACCAGGTTACGTTCCCTGTGTATGATATTATTACATTCGTACTCACTGATGATGTCTTAGAGGAAGCTACGTCAGCGCTGTCAAAATAACACATAACAGCTAAGTATGAAAATTACTGACCAGGATAAGACAGCGGGATCGACAAGATGAATCACATAAATCTGTGTGAAGACAATATTCATACGACTTGAATCAGTCCATTGATATTTATGCGTTTGGGATTTTGGCAAATGTTTAATGCTATGGGAAGGCAGTGGTAATCCAACATAGGCTCAGTATGTATTTTTCTGCTATGCTGTGCATATTATTGAAAGTGGTTCATTTTATTTTGACTAAAAACCTAGACAAAACTTGACAACCTGATAAAACCTCTGAATCTGAGGAATAATTGTTGATATCTTCCCAATTTTAGAAACTAAGGCTAAACTAGACCACACCTTCATCTGGCTCAGCTCTGTCAGCCACTCACTTGTTATAAAGTAGAATGTCAGGTAACCATATCGAGTCATATGGCAGAAGTAAAGTCTCTATTCCTTCGAATTCTTTGGGATTCCAAGCCAGCTCCGGATCCAGCCACGCCTGGTTCAGCCAACAGTTTGTTGTTACTATTTGATTTTTCTCATCCTGTGTAAGAAAAAGAGCAATATTACCAAAAATAGCATGAGAATAATCTGCCAGGCATCGAACAGGGTCATTTGAAAGCAAAGATATGAGATATGTATCCCTGAAAATCAACTGCAAGCCATTGTCAGACATGAAAAAAACTTAAAACAACTTATAGCATATTTTCTGTGCTGTGCTGGAAAAAGTCTTTGGTATATATATATAGTCTAAAGTTTCCCCACGATTTCAAAGGAAAAAAAGACTTCACACCGCGCTCTAATCAGTAGGCTAGTTCCCTTAAATTGCAAACAATTATTATATCATATTATTATTATTATATTATTTGAAGGTATTGCAGGCGGAAGGTTTGATCTGCCTCGTCTACCGAATACAAGAAAGCTACAGAATTTTGACTGAGCGTAGTTAAATAAAGCTAGTTCATGCAATCACTGCTTCAGGGTATTTGACTTGGACAATTTGTTTAACTGTTTTTCCAAAACAATCATATTTCTCTCAAAGCAATCATTTAAAGCCCACAAGTGAGCTTGTTAAATGAATATTCTTAGAATTGGTTGTATCAATGCTCTGGTTTTGTTGTGTTGTGTGTACTCTTGCCCTTGGCCAAAAATTGATTTTTTTGTTTTGCAAACAATGAGTATCGAGGTCTCTGGTGAATGATGCTGCTTTCATTTTCTGAAATATTAAGAATGCAGTTAAATATTTCTCTAATAATAATAATGAGGTATGGAGATGCCAATCTGCTGCACCAAGTACCCTCAGTCTGCCTGGGGGTATTTCTCTTGATGGGCCTGAAAACTAATTCTTGAGCCAGCATGATGTACTGAGATATGTGTCCAACTGCTGACCAGTCAGATCGGCCAGAGGCAGCAGCAGTAAAGTAAACATAGCATACCCCTATATCACATGATCAAACAACAAACAAGATTTATATTTTGATCAGAATGGCCGGGAGCCCTGACTGACTTTCGGTGCTGTTTGGTTTGTCATTGCTGCTCCTAGCGGAGGATTGCTATTTCGAACCTGTGTTGTAAAATACAACCTGAAACTCCGAACGAAATTGAAAACCTGATCGATTACTCAATCTATAAATTATTGTAAAGACATCAGCTGAGATATTTGATTTTTTGGCACCCGGTATTTTTATTTTGCATATCTTTTCTACCACCGAGGACTAAAAGTTTTTGATGTCACTATTTTAGGATGAAAATCTGATCATTCACTTTTTGGCTACATTAAGTTCATTTCGAAAATAAATTTCCAGGCTCAGGATCAACATTAACTTTTCACTTTGGAGTTTGCTGCTCCTGATATAAAGCAGAGATTTGACTATAAGTCTGATCAAGGAAGAGAGGCGCCAATCAAGCTTATTTCAGACAATGAGTTCAGATATTCCTATTTTTGATCGAATAAAAGAGACTTGTACTCCCAACACTGACGATAGTCATGGAAATAGACTGCAAATTGCTAATTTCTCAGCATAAAGTTTGAGCGAAATTCTGAATATTCGACATGGTCAACAAGGTGTTCTTGATCTGGTCAGAGAGACTATGGTACAACACTTGGCATTTTTGCATTGTTCGCTTGTTATTTTCTACATGGTGGTCATATGCTTCAGCTTTCGATCCATAGTATATGTCAATTTATTTATGAAAACTTAATCTAATCACCTAATCACTTTCTAGAATAACGGCGGATAAAACAAGTGCATTTAACTTGTCCGCGGTGCATCCTGACACCTGTTAAGTAATGTCACTCGCAGCTGTCACATCATCGAAGAGAGCACATGCTCACGCTGTGTATCTCCTTCAAAGGAAAACACAACAAAAGGGGGAAAAAGATTTGAGTAATCAAAGTAAGGAATACCAGGTTCATACCAATTGATATCTACAACTTTTCCTCAAAAAAGTCTGACTTGCCAATGCTAGTTCTTGTTTGCAATCCTGAACGAGGCACACTTCGCTCGGGATAATATCTTATGGATAATTTTGGTCTAGCCATTTCCAGCATTATGAAAAAACACCAAATAAACTCAAACATGTTTATAGTCGTGATAATTGTGAGGAACCCTGAGGATAAAACACGACCAAATACTAGAGGAAAATCTGTCTTGTTGGAAAAATCCTAGAAATAAAAGTTGATATTGTACATAGTTGTGCTATTTTATGAAGGATATAGGAGACAGCCAAGGTTTAGGGTACCGTAATTGTAAATGAGTTTTGTTTTCTTTTTCTGCAGCTGCCAAATTAATATCAATCCCATCATAACATAACTTGGGCTGTGTTTTCGAAATAAATATTATTGTAAATAATATTATTGTTTAGGTTATATAAGTACGAGTTTGTGTGGCAGACTGGTGTAACATTAGTCCTATGAGCCATGGCTCAGGAGTTGTGTGCGGTCCTGAGCTGGCTGGCTCTAGGTATGGTTGATGTCGAATCTAAACATATATAGAAGCCTGTCATTCCACAACTCCAAAAAGATCCTTAATCAACTTTTTCTTCTCAGTTCACCCATTGTAGAAATTACTGTAGGGAGTAACCTGACGCAAGGCAGCTTGTTTGATTTAACCTTTTCTCGGTATGATGTACAGAATTTAAACTTCAATGGACATGATTCTAATTTTATGACATGCCCTCATGTCATGACTGCTGGCGTTTTGCTTTAGCCCAAGTAAAGACAGCTCGGCCACTGGACCCAAGTGTATTTACGCAACATTGAAAGCTATTTCTTTTTTTACTGCTACAACAGCCACTATTATAACTACCATCTGGCACATCCAATCAACTTGGGCATCCCTGCCGCTGTTACATTCTACTATTTTGGGCATTGTCTCTATATCTATGACTGTCGGTGCTGTTGTCTGATAGTAGGAGGGACTGAGGGGTCAATCAAGGGTCAAATCTTTGATATGGAGTATTTTGATTTCAGTTTTTTTCAAACTCACAAGGTTTGGAGTCTGAGCGCTTAGACTACTAACACAACACCTAAGTATTCACTTACCACATCTATAAGTTGAGCTAGTGACAGGCCGAAGGTCACGTTCAGTGGTGTACTCGAGTTCAGTCCCGGTCTAACTCTCCTGTCATAATTACCGAGCAGTTTTTTGATCAGCTGCTTCTCGATTTTATCTGCACCAAGCACATAGCTGTGATAAATGACTGGAAATAAAAAAAGTGAGACCAGATTAAATCATAGAAAACAAAACATTGTCATTCTTTTTGATAGAGGTTAAACACGTAAGGGGCGATAGCACTTCTCCACTAGTGGCACAGCAAGAACTCTCCCTTATCATGGTTTTTACAGCGTTAGGGACTTAGGTTGGCTTCCAGCCCTGTGAGGCAAAATCTTTATATCCTTAAAGATGATAGGAATGCGCTCCCGGCCTTTGGGTTAGAGGCCATTGTGTCAAAAAGTGGTACATTCAAGAGAAAACAACATCTTGTGTTTACATTCTTTAACCTTTGGGGTTTGGTCAATAATACCTCCTCATAGACATCTTAATCTTGTAAATTATCTCAAAATAAATTCATTACTACTATCCTAACTTAATTAATTATCACGATACACAGATCAATGTAACTTCTAGGAATTTGCCTTGACAATTCGGATACTGGATGATTTTCCAATGCATTTCATCAAAGACATAGCACAAATTTTGTGTTATAGTTTTATGTATGATGTAAATGTGTTGGACAGGAAATGAGTCTATCTCTTGACCAATATGACAAGAGCTGTTGATTCATATCAAACAGCTAATAAAAGCGACCACTTCAATTATGCATTCCACTTTGATAATGTTATCGATGAGTTTACATCATTACGCATAAGTTTCATAGAGTGCATTAATTTGAATTAATTGGAAAGCAGTAACGAGGACCTTGTGCAGTGTACTTTTAGTGGTCGTGGTTCAGAGTCAAAGCGAAACGGTTCTTTTCTCCAAAAGTGCTACTACCTGACACTGGAAAGCAGCGAAATAAATCCCAAATATTCCTAAAAAGACCTGCTGCGTCATTTTGGAGCATACAATGTTTTATACGTATGATTTGACATAGCTTGTAATATCAAAATTACTAATATTATATAATAGTTATTTATTATGAGACACAATTATATATGTAATGATCACTTACCAATTATTTGTGATATGTACAGTATGATGAACTTCATATCTATCTCAGGAGCGATCCTATATTGTCGTAGCACCTTACGTTACGTCCTTGCGATAGTATGGATAATATTGGATTTCCAATTCGTGTAAGACGTTAGATAATCTACAAATATAGGTCCGCTGTTCAATGTCAACTTATGGTTTTGAAAATACATATTGATCAAATGTACGCATGATGCCATTTTTATGTCATACAAGTTTTATTTCTGAGGTCAGTGCGTTTATCAACTTCAAAGGAAAGGAAAACAGTATCCCAAAAGAGCTTGCCACTTAAATCCATGCATTGAGTTCATAATAAGTACACTCAATCAAGGGATCAAATTAAAAATTCTTAAGGCCCCTATAGTGTATTGCATCATCAATAAAAAATGAATTAATATTAATTTTTCCTTACTGAAATGGAAATGCTGTGTTTCTTTTTTTATTGTGATTGTTCTATTAATGTTCCACGTACATATGCACGTTTATATTTTGTTGATAAAACAAATTTATCCTCTGAAGTTAAGACGGGTCTGTTGGGAAACAAACCAGACTACTTTTGTAAAAAAAATATTAATAATTGATATTGGCACCTTTTTTTTAATTTTTTATTTGTTGAAACATCGTGTGGGAATTATCTTATTGAATGGATAGTAATCTTACTGAATTAGGTTGAGAGTACAATGAACTTTAACGCAACACTTTTTGAGCTCAGGTTATAGCTGATAAGGTGAGGCAATGGTACTCAGAGAAGCCAAAACCCGTGACAGCATCACAAGGCTATACTCAGAGATTATCTTCTGGTAATGATCAGGGGCCAATGAACATGGGGTGCAACTCCAAAAGTATCATTCTAACTACAGAATGTTCCATCTTACTCTTACTACTAAAAGTTATACCTACCAGATTTTCTCAAATTTAGCCCTTGTTTCTTGCTATAGCTATCAAGGGACCATCTTTAGATTTTCTGCTGACTAACACGCAATCAACCCGCTGTTTGAGAATTACCTCATAATCATCTGCTGAACTTGCACTCAAGCTCCAGATCACTTGGGTTTAACAGAGACCATCGTAAGCTCGTTATATCGGAGCCTGTGGCACTGAGCATAGATATCAGCTCGTCGTGTTTAAAAGAGTTTGACAAGCTCTTGGGTGGTCCATACTAATTCTTATTTATATGAGCAGGAATGAGGCTTCGTATGTATAATGGATTCATTCAGCCCCTCCCTCACCCCCCCCCTTGATGATCACACCAATAGATTCTCAAATAGCTGACAAATGTATTTTTTACAAACAATTTATTTTTTAAGTATCAAAAATTTATTAAGCAATTGCAGGTGGATCACTTTGACACCTTGCACATAATACTTGCCGGTTGAGCGTTGTGATAATGCTTACCTTGCTTATCTGTGTAGTATGCACTTGAAATTCTTATCATTGAATCCTCCAAGTCTCCATAATTCTGCAGTAAATAGCAAAATAATTATCCATAAAAATTGAGCCTAAGAATATAAAGTTGATTTCACTGTGAGAGTCACGAAAATCCATAGAAATCCTTGAGAATGCAGTGAAGTCGCCTAATTTTTACATGAAGTTTCCTTGAACATGCACAGTGCAATACCCGAGCAAGTGCTTAATGATATATGACTAAACTGCAGAAGGTTGTAACTTGAGCATAGAATGTCAATCCAAACTTGATTAGCGCTGCTCTTAATTAAAAGGCGGAGTCTTCTTTGTTATAAGCTTGATGATTATTGTGAATGGATAACTGTTATCCATGAAATACCATTAAATATGCAAACACAAGAAATAAATTGATAGTGTATTAAAAAGAACTTTGATTAGAATTGAATTCTGCTGCTCTTCAATATCCCCGACAAAAGTTGAGTGAAGCTTTGTTGACTGTGCAACAATGATAGTTTATAACTATGAGGTTTATTAATATTGGTAAGCAACCAAAGGAAAGGAAACTATTCGTCCAACTGGGATTATGCACCTAATTTCATAAATGTATATAAGAATGCTTATGTGTAGAATGATGATACTAATTATAACGATTAGCAAGCATGTATGGCGAATTAACAGCGTTAAACTGTTACTCAGTGTAGAAAATAGCGTTTGCACTTTGTAAAAGAAAATGGGAAATGTAGTGGTGAAATATGATGTTTATTTGATAAAGAGATCATGATTTATCTGAAAACTTTACCTCTGCTGTGCAATCGATGAATTGAGGAAAGGCTAAAACGAGTTGGTGTTAATTCCGCATAGCGCACAGCGATAGTGTCATTATTGATCCCTCAATTACTGGTGTCTCAGCTTTGCAAACTGCGATTGTTTATAGACTTCCTGCCATGCGGAAATTGAAAAATGTATCTGAGTGATATGACAGCTGATAATTTTGTTACAGCATGACTCAAGGGACATGCTGAGACTGGATCAAGCCGGGCCAACGTTATCAAACAAAATTTAAATTTTATATGTCACCTAGCTGCCAATGTCAATGATTTTGGTTAAATATATAAAAATATGTCTAAATGGGGTAGATGTTCAATAAAAAAAGATTGGTACAAGTGCAAGTCAAAATTGAAATAGATAGTGATATCTTTCCGTTGGTCTCTCCAAATTTGGATCTGGATGGTCAATCTCAATAGATGTTTGAACATTTCATAATTCATATACTCGATGGAGAATCTATTAGTTTTAAACTCTTTTGGACAAATATCTCATGGTTTGAATTTCTCTGTCAAAATATTGTGAGCCTATGCTCAAAGTGATCCCCTTTTAATAAGCCAAGGGTAGGCTGTATCCTAGTACGATTAATACACACTACATAACACACTTGTAGGGAGTTCAAGCGGCTGATTGTAAATACGAGCATGAGTTATTGTTGTCATAACATCATGAAGGGTGATGCAACTCCAGTAATCGCTGAGTATTTGTTAATCATACCATAGTTGGTATGATGGTCTCTCTCTGCGATCCCTCGCCTTGCAAGTATGATGTCTTGCTAGTTATGTACTCTCAGATAGGTAGTGAGTCCTATCCAAGAGTGGCATATTTTGTCACAATGAGGGCAGTTGTAGCCGAGATCATTTTTAGGAGTGCATAATCCTTGGCTAGCCTTACAGGCTGCTCTCTTTTCATCTGTTTTCCGCCTTCCGCTGTTTTCAAAGAGTTTAACATCACCGTGTATTGTAGCACACCATGGCTTTCTATTTCCTACCAGACTCCCAGATCTTCGTATTAATTGAGCACAGCTTCAGGCTATGTTTCAGCTTGTCTTTTTATCTTTTCTTTTTCCACGTCCTGAGTGCTTCCCAGTGTGAAGTGGGTAGGCAGTTACAGGACATGCGACCAACATGCCCCAACCACCGCAGCTGGTTCTTAGAAACCATTGCGTCAATACTGGTAGTTTTGGGCTGCTCAAATAAACTGTATGTGGTATCTCAATCCAGCCATTTGACACCTAGTATCCTTTTCACACTGAGGTTGTGGAGCTTCTCCAGAGCCTTCAGTTTATTCTATAGGTCACCAATGCTTCTGAGCCATGGAGCAGTGTAGGTGGTGTGATTGCTTTGTAGACTTTCATTGTTTTTCTCTGAAGTTGTTTTCATTGTTAAAAACAATGTCTGTAGTTTTCGGATGGGAATCTGCAGCCTGGAGTCTACGAAAGATCTCTGCGCCAGGTAAAAGGCATCATGTGTTGAGCCCAGAAAGTTTCTCTTCAAGCAGGTCATCATTATGGTAGAGCGAAAAATATAACATGATTTTAAGATGAAGAAATGGCAAACTATCTAAAGTCTACAGCACCCAGTATTCCAAGGCGGTCACCCAACCAAGTACTAACTGGGCTCGACATAGCCAAGCATCAGTGATCGGATGAGAACTGGCGGACGAAAACTGGCGTTTTCAACGTGACATGGCAGTAGACAATTAAGGCGATTAATTTTAGCAGTTTTATGCTTGGATGCAGGAATAACTAAACAAGGGCAAGCAACTCTTGTTTTGATTTTGCATGTTTAAAGTCTTACTTCTGGATATTGTAACTTGTTTCTTTATATGACAGCAAATTCATGCTTCTCTTCCTTCATTATTCCTTTAATCTATTATAGAACATATATTCCTCTTCCATAACATTAAGAGTATGCGTTTTACCTTTTGATTTTTTTTGAGGAGGGGAGGGCCTGCCTGGTTTGATGGCTCGTAGAAACATCTTTTCGCATTGGACCTTTTGAGATTGGCCTCAGCAGTGATCCAAGCACTAGACTGGACCGTAGACCAAGGGAATCATATGATGACACTCATGTGTGATCCATCGTACAGCCACAGATATACTGATTTTATTAAATCTATACCTGATTAGTTAGCAAAATCTGTCCGCGGCTGGATTTAGGAATTATGTGCACATTGACACACTTAACTTAACCTAACAAATGAACACCAGCTGTTATCAGGATTATATTCCAAGAGTCATAGTGTGTGTTGTCGACAACAATAGCCGATAATGTCGGTTGCAATTTTCCAGTGGCGCTAGCTTTCATACGGGCTATCATCTCTAGAGTTTTGTAAGTAAATCAAAGCCAACCTAACATGTTTTTCTGCATCCTTTTGTTGACATGGGGGACAAGTTATGGCTGACAGTACTGGCTACCTCCTGTGCTGACCTTCTCAAGGATCACTGCTGTTCAACTTTATAGGATATTGACACAAAGCGCAGGATACCCTAGATAAATCAGCAAAAAAAATGACGTTTTTTTCGTCTTCTCTTTGGCAGAAACAAACCTGCGTGTGCTGTCATGGGCGGCATAATTGAGGTGAGGGGGGGGGGGGGGTGTGAGTGAAGGGGGGGGGATGTGCTGAGCTTTTTGCATTTGACTTTTTGAGATTGGGCTCAACAATCTTGTGGCATGCTATGAACTATGTGGCAACAATCACTTCGACGCGACATCATGCTTAGCTTCATTGCTTAGCATTCTGTCGGACTAAACGCAGCACTCACAGCGCAGGATATAACACGTCAGTTAAAAGCAGCCAGCAAGTAGCGGGCTCTGGTAAGTTACTCTTTTGGCAGGTTGGCGTAGTGGTTAGGATTCAAGCTTCTCAATCTGAGAGTAGCAGGTTCGAATCCCGGTCACTACCCATGCTGCTTAAGGAGGTGAGCTCTACGGACATTGGCCTAGCTTGCCCACTCCTACCTTGTACACTACAGGAGCGCGCTAAATAGATGTGATAATTCTTATTACTGTGAGCATATTCGTATTTGCCCGGAAAAGTTCATGTATTATATCATTATTGTTTGATTATGACAGTACCTGCAGTGATCTAAGCACTAGACTGGACCGTAGGCCAAGGGAATAACAATGTGACACTCATGTGTGATCCATCGTACAGCCACAGATAATCTGCTTATATTAAATCATTTACCTGATTAATTAGCAAAATCTGATGTTTGCGGCTTGATTTTGGCCCTGTTTATGACAAAACAGAAGGTGGGCTGCCCCTAAAGAGGGACGCAAGTTGCCCTAAGTCCTCCTACTGAGAATGTGATACATCCTAGAAAACTAGAATGCATCCTAGAGGTGAGGCCATGGTGGACCTCCTAATCGTGAGTGTGCAGCAAGCTGTCAGAAACTGAAACAGGCACTAATCAGCCATTGGCAGTGACACTTAGCCAATAGGCCGAGAAGCGATACTTGAGTTAAATTTCGCTGACAAAACTAATAGCCCAAAACACAGAAAGTTTTATAGTACTGGTCAATGTTACCGAACTCCGCCTTTATGCTCTCTGATTTCTGTCTATGTCTTTACTACACTATATACTAGCATAGTCAACAACCAGATTCAACCTTGCTTACTGCGTCAACAGTTTAGCTTAAATTCATTACAGCGAGCATGTGAATCGAAATAAGAGGCTAAGGGATGCTTAGGGATGGTCTCCATTATCGATTTTGAGGATAACTTTCTATGTTGACTTCAATGATGGTTAGTTGAACTTACAACTCTGTAACTAACCAGCATGGTCAATCGCCATTAACCATGAAAGTATTTATTTGTTCCAAGTTGTCAGCTTATTGTGATTTTCAGTATCTAACGCATATACAACAGTTATAGTCTCTTGTTAAATACTGCCTTACCCATTTTATATTTCAATATCCATCTACTCTGTGATCAAGATAAGTGATGTCACCCTTACTGATTTTACCTCTCATGAAGCCTCTACAATGTCCTTCCTTGTTGGCCAGTTACAGGAATAAGCAGCCGATGCACAAGAATTCTGTCAAAGTGACGAATCACATCAACATGAACATATCATGTACGATGACATTTACTCTTCAGGCAGGAGAACTTTCTGTACCTAAGATCATGGTGGAAAACTCTGGAGTGAGGCCACTGAGGGTTCAATTTGATAGGCATTTACGTTTTTCAGATCATAATATCTAAATTGATTGAATGTATAAAGATATCAACCTATTCCTTGACACTGCTCCAAAGTCAGGTGTTAAAAGCACTGCAATAGCACTGTTCTATAGGGCCAGGATACTATACGTTCTGTCGTTTGCCTGTCCAGTGTGATACCCATAGACTTAATATACTATAGTATATTAAGTCTATGGTGATACCTATATCAGAGTAAAAATGATATATATAAACTGGAAAGTTTTCCGAGCAGACGCACAAGAATTATTTTACCACTTATAGGCGACTTTGATGATGGACTGTCCTAACTAAACACTTAGGATGTATTTCGTTTAAGATATGTATCCAAAAACCAATCCTATGATGATCATGTGTTGGAAAATTCCGAAAGTTGATCGGACAGCATTCTATGATAAACTACTTTTTGGAAATTTATTCAATTCCATTCCTTCTTTGTTCCCACGGTCTCGTGTGTCGTGTCGTGTCGTGTGGTCTCGTGTGTCGTCATAATTGGTTGTGAATATAAGGGCCAGATTTAGAGAACAAGTTGTAGTTCAAATAAAATCACAAGACATTGACATTTCAATAATCTCACTCCCTGTCTTATGAGAGGACTTTCATTATTGTCTTCATTGATCATGTGGCAAAAAGATAAAAATTGCCTAAAACAGATAAGCAAAAAGGAATTGTGTATAGAACAATCAGCATCTTTGTTGCTTCATTGTCAGATGTAATTCTAATATCAACAAACCATTATCCGAGTATCCTAGCTGATTGTTAAATATCAGATATCAGACATGAACACTGCTTCCAGGAAACATTTGGTTTCGTTGTAGCATTACATTGCATACAACAAAGTCTGACTGAATAGTATCTTATCCTTGTGATTTTATTTGTATTAATTTAATCCTAACATGAACATTTATCTCAGATCATGTTTGTATTTCTCACTCTGCTTACATCTAATCAATTATTGCTGCTTGTTCTGGGAAAATCGATCAATAATAGGTGGGAGTGTCCATGTATGGTCTATCAGCATAAAATAAATAAAGTTTCTTGTTGTACTTGGTGAGATTAAAATGAACAGAGGTGATATTTTTTTTTTGAAATTCACTTTATTTATTGAGATAAAAAACGAGGGTAAATTCAAAGTCATCATATAGTAATAATACTTTCAGAAATATAGCACTCGCAGTCTTTTTTTAGTCATCATCTGGGTCAACCTATTTAGACAAGCCATAGCCTTTGCTTCCCCAAGAGTTGCCGTTACCGTTACCATTTCCGTTGACACCACCTCCTGAGTTACCATTTCCGTTGACACCACCTCCTGAGTTATCATTTCCGTTTCCATTACCATTTTCTCCTCCGTCTGAGTTTCCGTTACCGTTTCCATTTCCATTAGTTCCGCTACTACTACCACCTCTGCCTTTCCTTCCGCACTGTGCAAAAGCCACAGCGACAACCAGCAATACGAGTACTCTCAGTGCAAGCATGATAACAGCAGGTTATATTCTAAAAGAAAGCAACTAAAAAATAATGAAGGAGCGTTGGGTTGATGTATAACTTTGCTTTTTCTTATGATTACTTCTGAAAGAAAAATTAAACTGTACAGAACCGTTGCCTTACCTTAGTTGATATGGAGACTGTTTACCTTGTGTGATGAACAGTGTTCTGTGAGTTACATTCTATCCTCACTGTCTTTTATAGGTGCACAATCATGACGCATCCAAAACGTATAATATCGTATATCCTGTTATATTTTGCTGATGTAACAACTTTGTTGATGAGAGCTTGCCTATTTAGTGATTGATGGGTGCCTCATTTGTCAATTCATGTCCATTTACTCGGCTGAAGAAAACTGCTCTTCTGATATTGTAGACTTTATTGATTAACTTTGTGGTGTCCTTTTTGGAAAGAATCCTAAAAGTGTACTAGCACCACTACAAAGCAAGTTTACGAATCAAGAAGTCATGCCAATATTCATTTCTTTTGGCTGTAATGAGCATTTACGCAAAGGAGTGAAATCTTGTTCCATATAATTGACATATCAATGACTTAAAGTCTGTCAGCAAAATCCAAATAAGCTAATGACCAAAGATAAAAAGATGGCTTTTCCTCTGGTGCTTAATGCCACATGATCCAGAAATTGCCCCTCATGGGTGCTTCAGAGGCTTTTTGTAAACATTATGCAGTTGAAAGTATGATATGAACCATAGTTTCTGCACAACATCGTTTTAAAAAATCCTCCTCAAAGACGATTATCCTGCCTTTTATCAAAATAGCACAATGCGATGACATGACGTCATGCCGAAACCAATATTTTCAGAATCAGTGTTCGATTAGCTTTCCAACGATATATAAAATGTTGAAATCAGACAACGCTGGTATCATAACCTTAAGTTGCTTATGAATTCCTGCTGCTATGATATTTCATATGTGAATAAGGTAATTTTGTGAACCAGTTTGACACACTAGAAAAAACAACCTGCCAAAGTGACTGTGCTAACACAGGGTGGCTCCAGCAGCTTGTTAGTCTGCCAAAGGTGAAATTCTTCAATTCAGTTTTTTACATAAATTTTTACAAGCAAAACGGTTGTGAAATAGTGTGACATCCTTGATGTCAGTATTCTGCGAGCGTAGGCCTAATGATGGTGATTCTTAGCTGACAGAAATTAACTTCCCTTCCAAACTGTCAATACTACTTATTTTTATCATAAGAGGTTGAGTAATAGAAATATAATAGGCCAAACTTCTGTTTAGATTTTAGGTTGAGTTTGTCACCCTGATCCTGTTCTCCTTTGCTTGACAGCTCCATAGGCATAAATTAATCATTGTACAGTGTTGGATGTGTTCTTTGTATGATAGGTTGTTGGTCTCCTACAGTGACACAGCTTAAAACATGGCTTCAACGGTGAATTGCATCAAACACTAAAATAGTTTTAATTGGAGGCACAAAGCAGGATATGGTAAAAATTAGATCCAGGATCAAGCTTGATCCGATACACAATTATGTTTGTTGAGTTTGCAAATCTTGTCTGATCTTCCGGTAATCTGTTTGTTGACCAACTACTTGACTAAAGCTCGCCAATTCAGTATTCGAATGAGCATTTCTTTGGACAATTCATTTTTTTGATATTCTAGTTAGAAGAATATAACTTCTATTCTTAAAATGTAAGATTTTATTTTTAATGTTCAGTGTGAGAAGCCAACCTATTTAGTGGCAGCGTATTTGGAAAACAGTTTGATTGGCATTGAAAGCAATGCATAGTCATTGAATTTGAAGAACTATATATAACAATGATTGATAAGCTCTGACAATTGCTTTTGTTGTGTAGAATTGTGTTGTGTAGTGTTTGATTCTATTCCAGATTACACAGGCTTGGTAAGATACAGTAATGCTGCACTCAGGGAGCTCTGTATGGATTGAAAACTTCAGTTTTCCCGAGGCAGCAATCCACAACATATGTGATCTGTTGAAGGGTGACATGGCACCCAGTGATATGACCTCTAGAGACCCTATACCTCTAAAAAAAGGTAAATCATTCGCAAACCAACCCACATGTCAGCCACAGCTCTCATCAAAATCATATGACTAAGCGAAATAGACAAAATGATACAATATTGCAAACCTACACCTGTATTATTGTCAAAATATTTCACATGTTGAATTGGTGTTTTTCAGTAATTAAAACATATAACAAACTAGGATCATGATGGTGCACTTACTATTTTATTTTTGTTATTTTAGGATATGCCTAGGACTGTATAAACTGGCAAGCTGTAGTGAATACCGAACTGTAGCTGCTGTATTTGGTGTCTCATGTCTCATGGAAAAATAACCCAGTTTCCCATGATGAGACAGAGTAATCTATGAGGTGATCAGCTGAGTGAGATAAACAAAACACAACCGTCGACCGGCTAATTTTTTACCAGTACAGGGATTGTCTAGACCTGGAAATATTAACGGGTTGAGTGATGAGAAGGAGTAACAAATTGTTTTATACTTTTCTTACATGTTGATCAATTTATTTTTCTTTTAAATGGGCAGTAGTATAATATAAATTCTTAGCGATCTGACAAAGTGGAGTAATGAGGTGCGTGTTATACAATAAGAACAAGGAGAGCAGAGTTGGTTGTTTAAAATTCAAGGCTCTGCAATCTATATAAAATACTTAGGCTATTACAAGATCTGAAAAAAGTAATACATAATAATAAATTGAGATCTGAAAAGTAATACCGTAATATTTAGTAGGTGAAACTGGAGTAGGATAAGTTGAGACTGTTGTATGAAAAAATCGTCGACGACTATGAAAATGTACTAAGACTGCGATTGCTGAGTTGTGGAGATGTATCACAGTAATACAAGGTAACAAGAAAGTAACACAGTAATATTAAGTGAGTACAAAGGGAGTAAAATAATTTGAGACTGAGAAATGGGACGTGTTGTATGAAAAAATACTCGACAACTATAGAAAAGTACTCAGACTGTGATTGTCGAGATATGTGTGATTTGTGTGCATCTGATAAAGCTTTATAATTTCCTTTGTTTACAATATGTGCATGTTTGGACATGTTAGCTTTTTACTGTCTAGTGAATTACTGTGTGTGCACATAGCTCTAGATGAGCGAGTTGGTTTTTAGTGTGCACTGTGCTAGCATTAATTTAGGCTTGCTCTGGTTTTTACTGAAGTTGCAGAAAAATACATAATATCTCTTGATTCATACACAGGTTGATTCTTTTCTACAATATGGAAATGTATCACCTTAATACAAGGTATCAAGAAAGAAAAAAACAATATTTAATTGGATCCTTCAACAAACGAAAATTTAAAGAAACTGGTTTTGTTGAGATCTGAGGAGTAAAATTTTGAATGATGGAAATATAATAATTTAATATAAATCATCGTCATCTGGGACAGTCCATCTTGCCCCAAACCCATCTCACTGACTTGTTGATGCGGGGTTTGATAGAGTGCTGGCTGGAGTTTGAGGCGCATGGAGACGTGTTTGCCTAGATGGTGTCATCATGGCAAATGAAGAAGATGGGATATTATGTGGGGTGTGTGGGGTCTGATACTGGATGTTAACTGGACGACTTACTAAGCTATTAAACATTACAGAAAAGTTACTAACAATGGTTCTCTGCTGTTCTAGCATCTTGGCATTCATTTCCTTCATTGTCTTCAATCTCAAAAACACAAAATACTTCAGAAAGCGTTGGCTCAGTCTCACTCTTTTTCTCCCTCTGCTGCTGCTGCTTGGTGGGGGCAGGCATTCGCTTGTACTAGTGCTGGTGCTCGCCCTGCTCTCGCTCCTGGCCTCACTCCATCCGGTCTCATTTTCATCACGTGCTTGAGACAGTGCTGAAAATACATACAGGAGAGTTAGGTGAAATAGTTATGATAAACCACAAAGGACTTTCTAGCGATTCAGTCCTCTACTTATCTGTAAATTCAAGGTTAGTGGGCCTAGTGACAGCCTTTACTAATTGAAATCTAGTACGCACACGTGTCAACTGCTTTGATACTATCTATCTCACAAAAACAAATCAAGCCACTCCTTAGATGGGAAGGAAAAACTGTGTCACTTTACTTAAAATATGCTCACCATCATTCTCTTCGTTTGCCAAGTCTTCATCTACCGAGTTGGCACAGGAGCGATGGCCCATGGTCTCCTTAATCTCTTTAGATTACACCCATGTACTTGCAGAACGCCCTATAAAAAGATACACACACTTATGATAAGTGTTGAAGGAGCTATTACCATCAAAAATGATTCAACAACATATTAGGTTGTCGTAAAAAGAGGAACGCAGGGCTCTCAACCTGGGAGCTTGAGAAACCTGAGTTTTGGCGACACTGTGCCGCTGATTCAAAAACAAAGTGATAACGATTGAAGTAGTTAATCTAATAATGTCACTTTATAGCATCCAGCTGAATACTTATCAATAACACGGTACACTTTAAGTATTCCTGCATAACTGCAATGTGCAATGTTGATATAAATAAGGATTTGTGATAAAGATGATTTCAATCTCGACACTCTTACACCTATGCGACATTTTGAGGTCTTGAAAATGTGTAGTATTTTTTTGTGTATTTCATTGGAATTCACTTTGGTCGGGAAATTAAATTGAAATCGTTTATAGTCAAATCCATATATCCTTGTTAGAAGTTGACACAACTTATGATAATAGCTGTGTCACTATGAAAATAAACCTGCCTCACACCCAGCATTAAAATGATTATCTATTATAATTTTATTATTCAGCATTTTGTGATTAGCAGTGGCATTGACATTATGGAAGGGAAGCGATAATCTGCCACTTCATAATCACTGACCTAAGGTCTTACCATCCAGAATTCAAGGATGTCATAGTTTTACACAGATTCTTGACACAGCACACATACCAAAAAGTATCAGTCGGACAGAAATATCTTTTGATCATAATATGATCTCTGTAATTACCACACAAAGCCAAAATGGGCCTTTTAGATCGTGAAAAAAATACCGAGTAGAATTAAAGCACAGATTTCAGTCACAGCAACATAGTTTGCAGGAATTCAAGTTGATTATTAGATACTTTTTGTTGCCCCCTCCCCAATTTTCACATGGATTGTCTCAATTAACTAGGCATCACATAGATGTGGCAAAGATATTTTGAAAGACTTAACAAAATATTTCAACACATATCACATTTGCATTAATAATATATTTGACAAGGACACTGTCATGTTGGTACCAATTGATGAGCAGTGAATATGCATGCTACCTTAAATATGCTTGGTAATGTCAGCAGAACTTGAATAAGGTGTGGTACAAAAATAAGTTTTTAGTGATACTGACTGAAAAACCTCAAAAATATCTTCAAATTCACTGATTTGGGCATTGTCTTCCATGTGATTCAGGAGAAAAATAGACGCAAAGCTGTCTGTTTGTGTTTTGCTGCTGCTGTTTTGTGTGAGGATGAGACCATGCCGACAAGCTTATCAGAACAATAAATAGCGACCATTGATCATTAGAAAGTCCTGAAATACCCTGCTACTCTTGATCATCAGGGTCATTGTGTAAGGCTGTAGAATTCCTAGATCAGGTCTCCAGAAGAGTAGGCCTGTTTACAGTGATCATTTGCTGAATCCAAATTATATATTAATTAGGCATGATTTTGATTTGTTGTCAGGAATTGGAAAATATAACAACAAATTAAACACCTGGTAAACATTAACACACAGCTGAATCAAAATCTCTGATACATTCCACTAACTAGCTCGCATTAGATACCTTGCAGACACCCCTGCCCATCCCTGCTCATGAATCGACACTTGAAGTCAGGCAGTTTTGGTTCTATGAGTGACAAAGCTCTTTTAAAAACTTTAAAATAACGATTCACTTCGGAAAAGGATATCATAAAATAATTATTTGAAGCGGCGCTCATTGATGACTATAGACTAGGAAGTCAGAATACAATTTTTTTCTGAAAATAAATTATCACAATAGACACTGATTACAAGCTTCCTTCAACTCTTTGGTTACATCAGCAGAAATCGCTTGAATGTCGGCCTATAAAAGATGTGAATTTGGGAGGATAAGTCACAGAACACTGTTCATCACTCAAGTAACACAGTCTCCACCTCAACTCAGGTTAGCCATTAATGTAATATATAATTATGTCTGTTATTGACGACAACACATTATTCTCTCATCAGATTTTACAAAACGCGGACAACAAGAATAGTTTTTACAGTTTTCTGACCCGCATTATAGTGTTCATAGTTATTCTTTTTTATTTTAATTTTTTCGGAATTTTGTAAAACTTCTCAACGAATGAGTCTTACCAAAAATAAAGTTAATATACAATAATAATGTTCATTTGTACATATCACTTTTTATATAGGATATATCCCACCATTACAATGCTTGCACTGAGAGTACTCGTCCTTCTTGTTGTCGCTGTTGCTGTTGCACAGTGTGGAGGTAAAAGATCTAGCAGCGGCTCTAATGGAAACGGAAATGGTAACGGAAACTCAGGAGGCGGATCTAACGGTAATGGAAACGGAAACAACAACTCAGGAGGAGGTACCAACGGTAACGGCAATGGTAACAACAACGGTGGAAGTCGAGGATATGTTTCATAATCGGAGATTCCTGATCATGACTGAAAATGCTGTACTTAAAATTATAATAAAACACATTTTTGTTTTGATGGCCATGGATTTGACCAAACTGTATCCACTTGATCCTCATTAATAAAGCAAAAGCAAATAACATATCGCACATTCAATATAACGTACATACAGTACCAGTAGATTTTTACTCGCTAAATTTTACTCAACCTATAATTGCACACAGCTGCAACTCTTTATATGTCCTGTCTTTTCTTGCTGAAGGATAAGTCACCGAAAGCTTTGTGTTTGTAGAACATTTTCTGCATTAAATCTATGACTTTCAGCAGTTGATAGTTGCACACAGCGACAAATTTTAAGAATATCAATGGGGGATGTGTTTATACGCATTTACACACATAGATGGGGGTACTAAAAAAGGATTTTGTATGAGGAAATTCTGAACCTACCCCAAAATCCAGAAATCAATAGCACTC
This sequence comes from Membranipora membranacea, assembly GCA_914767715.1. Lineage (NCBI taxonomy): Eukaryota > Metazoa > Bryozoa > Gymnolaemata > Cheilostomatida > Membraniporidae > Membranipora > Membranipora membranacea. Next base: position 37,553,257 of record OU612065.1, read on the forward strand.
AGAGTCGTCTGCACAACTAACTGATACACACACGCACGCAGGCACGCACGCACGCACGCACGCACGCACGCACGCACGCACGCAAGCACGCAAGCACGCACGCACGCACGCACACACAGACACAAATTCATTTTAATACTGCTCAAACCTCAATAAGGTGGCGATTAAATAGGATTAGTTAAAATAATCAGCTGTGATGGGAAACGGACATAATTTCTAAAACGACTAGGATGAAAAAACCTTCAGCAATTTGTTTGATATGATCTATCTCATGGTACAATCAAGGGGGTTTTGACCGGATTATCCAAACCAGAGATAATCCACTGTTCATCCCAGCTGCCTGTATATTGATGATGAGAATAATTGGAAAAAAAAACTAGCTGAATTTTTTGATGAAAAAAAATATATAGCTGTTTCTCTCTTAGAAAAAGAGATAATCACAGATTAGAAAAACTGGTGTAAATGAGGTCTCAGCTCAGTTTATGTTATATAAGGAACTTCGATGTAAACTTCCTGCTGATGAACGATCTGAGCTGATTAAAATATGATATGAATGTATGGTAACAAAAATATAAAAAAAATACTACTGGTTCACTATTAAATCATTTATTAAGAATGGCTTCTACTCTGGAGCGAAAGCAGTTCGTTCCCAGACTAGTTCCATGTTTGATATTTCAACACCTTTCTTGGTCGTCTAATGCTTGCATGTCCAACCTTTATTCTGATTCGGCAAAATTTTGCTTGGCAGCATACCAATTGGTATCAGTTTTTTTTTGGCAAAACAGTTGATCATTCTATGGAAGACAGTGTTTTACCTTGAAGATTCGTAATGTACCCGTCGGTCAAAGGAGGTCATGTTTATTACGCAGTATTGAGCAATGGCAACAGGGAGAATTCTCCCTGACGGCAAGCACATATGTTGGTAACTAAATTTATTGAACTTGGGTTATTAACTTCTCAATTTCGAAGTGTCAGTAGTGTTTACATCCCATCAGATTTCTTCATATTATCAAGAATATCGATGATGACTTTTCAAATTGTTGCCAATTCATTTCAATGGCAGGAAGGAATGAAAAAATTAAATTATATAGAGCAGAGCTACATTTCCACTTCTGACCATATTCAGGGTTGATGCAGTATTGAGGAATGGCAAGCACATATGTTGGTAACTAAATTTATTGAACTTGGGTTATTAACTTGGGAGTTCTCAATTTCCAAGTGTTAGTATTGTTTACATCCCATCAGATTTCTTCATATCAAGAATATAGATGATGGTGTGGCATAAAAAACAGGTTTTTGGTAATACAGACAAAAAACATATATGCATTGCCAAAGTCTGATCATGTCTTGCCACTGCAGAGGGTGAGACCATGCTGACATGCTTATTAGAGCAAGATGTGGTGACCATTGATCATCTTTTGTCATTATCTGATTACCTTGACCATTTGCTAGTGTCTTGACTAGCGAAGCTTCTGGTCATTTATTTGCAAAAAAATATTGGCAAAAGTGAATTGCTAATTCAGAGTTTGTCAACAGAAAACCGTTGGAAAAATTGCTGTTTCAGTTTGAAAAGGATAACAGCTGAAGCATAACCATTGTAATATGAAGACGGTCTTGAAAAAAAATTAAATAAACTAACAAAATTTGAAATGGATTGCTGGGTGAAAGAATTATATTACACACTTTTGAAAGCAAGTTAATATCATACCCTCTAATAACTAAAAACTTATTTTGATAATTTGTCAAAGCGATGGTTCGAAAAGGAAACTCAAAACTGTCAACTACTAATCCTCGAATTAGACCTAAACTTCCAAAGACCTGTCATCAAGGATATAACACCCTTACACAATGTCATTGATGACTCTTGCCTTTTGAAATATATTTGGTTCATGTGTATTTCAGATAAACTTTATGATGTGTTCAGCATTTATTAATAAATTTAATTCTTTCATTCCTTCCTGCCATTGAGAAGAAATGGGAACAGTTTGAAAAGTCATCATCGATATTCTTGATCTGAAGAAATCTGATGGGATGTAAACAATACCAACACTTGGAAATTGAGAACTCCCAAGTTAATAACCAAAGTTCAATAATTTAGTTACCAACATATGTGTTTGCCATTGCTCAATACTGCATCAACCCTTAATATGGTCAGAAGTGGAAATGTAGCTCTGCTATAGCGTAGTGTAATGAACATAACCTCCTTTGACCGATGGGTACATTAAGAATCTTTCAGGTAAAACACTGTCTTCCATAGAGTGATCAACTGGTTTTAGGCCTAAACTTTCCAAGACCTGACATAAAGGATGTGACTGCTAACTAATGATAATTGTTTCGAAGTCCAATGTTCCCCACACATTTAGTTAGATTAGTCTCCATCTTATCACAATGGCAGAGACCAGGCTAGCAGGATTTATCTTACTAGTTTTGGTAATATTTTACTTTATAACACAGCTAAGTTTCTAACTGGTAATTGCATAATCTACTAACAAAATGCCTGTCTGTGTGTGTGGTGTCAAGTCACAATGATTCCTTTAGGCAACACTGCCCCTTTGAGACAGAATTGATTAAAACATTGAATAACCATTTTTGTTAATAACAATTGAGAAATGCTGTGACACCCTTGATGTCTAGTCATAAGAGGTGTAGGCCTAATTGCTGTGATTATCATTTGACAGATTTTAACATGCCAGTGGTACAGGAAACAGTGAAGTATCAATAGCATCATCGTGCAATAGCGTGACATCGTGCTGACAAGCTGCTTGTGAAAATTTCTCTCTCTCTTGATTAAAAATTGTAAATAATCACTGGATATCATATGGAAGACAGTGCTTTAAGTTCTAAAAAGCGGAAACGAGATGACCAAGATGACAATCAGCAAGAAAACAAAAAAGAAATGCCGTATTATTTAAACAAACTCAGAGCACTTCAAAAAAAGCTGGACTCAACAACTCAAGACAACAGCATCGAAATCAAAGGTACTCTTGACAACATTCAAATCGTACTGGTGTGCAATTCTGCAACATACGAGGTTGTCAAAGCTAACTTCCAGTCCTCGTTAAAAGAGCAAGGACTTTACACCTCTTTACAGACCAACAGGGATCAAACAAAAACAACTGTAGTCGCTGTAGTGGTCACAGTTAAAACCTAGAAGAAAGGAAAAAAATCTTTATACACTACGAACTTTTATAATACAACATCTACCATACTTGTCAATGGTATTAAGGACAAAGATATTTTCCTTGACCACTACACTAAACTTATCAACGACATTCCTGAACATACTATAAATGCATTGAATGCCACCATTCAACAGAAATGTAAAGAATTCATTACATCCGAGCAAGGCATGAAGTTCAACTACCAAGTCTGGAAAACGGCTACACGTCCAATCAAAGCTCCAGCACATCAGTTGCCATGGAAAGCACCAGCTCTCACAATCATCAAAGAACATCAGGCAAAACATGTGAATCATGCAGCAATATCCAAAGCCTCATCAGCGTCATGATGAGCAAAATCTCGGAGCTAGACAAAAAAGTTAAACAACAAAGCACTTTAATACAGAAACTTGTTGACCAACAACCAATAACCGATCAAATACAACATCAATTCGACCAACTTGAAACCAGCATCAACAAACATCTAACAAGTAAATTGGAATGCAATTCAAATTCCTCACCACGTGAAAAAGTTTCTCCCAACAATCAAACAGCATCAGCACAACACTGGGCTAACTATAATCATCAGCAACTTAATCTGCCATCAACTTCCTCAACGAACAACAACAATCGAACCAGCATGAGAACACAACCCCAAAAAGAACAAAAAATAGACAACAGTTTCCGCCCTATAGACAATCTTGTCATAGATATTAAGAAGGACTCCATGACCTACAGCAACTTTAACCAAGATACCATCAGACGCACCCTCAACAAAACCTTTGGGCCAATCATAATAGAAAAGGTTACCAGATATAACTTCAATACAAACAAACCCAAAATTATGATACAGTTCAACCACCAAGAAACAAGAAACAACATCCTACGCAAATGGAACACTGATCTATTTGGTGGATCAAGTATACGCCAAACAATCGACCCGAGGTCCCTGACAGATAATATGGGTATGTTGAAAGGTGTCCCACTAGATGCTGAGATTTTGACAATAGCATGCCTGAGTCTATAACTATCAAAGTAAAGCCAAGTACAAATAAAAGTTGTTTAGTCTCATTTATATACAGACCTCCCAACTCCAAGTCCGCATGGTATGATCTTGCTTACGAATACTTTGAAAAAGCTTTTTCACTGTATAATGAAATGATTATACTTGGAGATTTTAACATCAACATCCTTGAACAAAGAAGCAACAGAAAGTGGTTGAATATTGTCAAATCTTTTTCCTTCCGTCAATTGATCTCGGAGCCAACAAGAGTTACAGAAACATCCAGCACCCTGATCGATCACATATACACAAATCTGCCCTCAGATATGTCAGAGAGTGGAATTATAAAATATGGAATGAGTGATCATTACTTAGTTTTCCTTAAAATTTTATTTTCCGTATTAAAGGTAAAAGCAAAAAGAACATCATTTGAATTCAATGACTATTCCAAATTTACAAACCAGAATATACGTGACCTTTTTTCAGGTCGTCACTTTAATGATGTATTGTGTGAGAATACTGTAGACCGTATGTATGCAAGATTTAATGACACCTATAGTTCATTAATCAAAACACTTGTCATCACCAAGAAAAGATTTGTAAAAACTGCTCAACTGCCCAAATGGTTAGATGATGAGGTAAAATCACACATGCATCTGCGTGATAGATTGAAGAGAGAGGGCAAATGGGAAGAATACAAAATTCAACGCAATTATGTTACAAATTTGATTAAGAAGAAGAAAAAATCGGTTATTTCAGATATAATTAAAAATAACAAAAATAACACCAAACCTGTTTGGGAAGCTTTAGGAATCAATCAAACTAGAATTTCACCGATGGTCAATATCGGTGGTTTATCCCCTGATGAATTGAACGGACACTTTACATCGATTGCAAAATCCATAACCAAAGACATCCCTGATTCCCATGAATATAACATGATTAGACCAGTGACAACCCAAACGTTTTCTCAATTGACTCGCTTTACTCCAGAAATTTGTTTCAAATACTTAAAAAACATTTCTGACAATAAAGCAACTGGTCATGATGGTATATCTGTTAAGGTTTTGAAGAAAACATGGCCTTACATATGCGACATTGTAACTGACATGTTCAATACAGCATTAATAGAGGGTGTATTTCCTTCACAGTGGAAAACCGCAAGAGTAATTCCTATTCATAAGGGTGGAGATATCAAAGATCCATCTAATTATCGCCCTATATCAATACTTCCTGTGCTATCTTAGATTTTTGAGAAACATGTGAATTCCCAAATTCAAAAATATCTCACCACAAACAAACTTCTTCACAAATTACAATGCGGATTTAGAGAAGGTTATTCCTGTGTTGATTCCCTACACAAACTCATTTCTGACTGTTTGTCAGCCAGATCAGATGGTCACTTTGTTGCTATGATGTTTTTGGATTTCAAAAAAGCTTTTGACTGCGTCAACCATAAAATTCTTCTGAAAAAATTGACAATGTATGGTATAACGGGCAACCTGCACTCTCTCATAAAATCTTTCCTAACAGATAGGACACAATTTGTAGCTATACAACTAGGTGCAAAAAGTTCAAATATTCTTCCAATAGACATTGGTGTCCCCCAAGGCTCAATTCTGGCACCAAGTTTATTCCTCATATACGTCAATGATCTTTTATCCTACACATTACATTCCAAGGCATTTGCCTACGCTGATGATACAGTTTTCGTATCAAAATCTGACAACTTTGATACACTTAATGATTTATGTGATACTGATCTACACTTGATAGAAAGTTGGTGTAGGAATAATAGGATGTTGATAAACATAAAAAAATCTCACTATATGCTTGTACAACCCTCTCATAGAGCCGAATCTCTAGATTTAGATCTAAAAATTAACCATAAAAAACTAAACCGAAATGCCAATACCAAACTCCTTGGTTTTACTTTGAATGACTCATTGACATGGGACGATCATGTAGACCAGATTTGCATCAAAATAAACAAAAGTTTGGCATTATTCCAGAAATGCAGGGCATTCCTAGATAGTAAATCATCTCGTAACTTTTATTTCCAGTATGTCTTTTGTCATATGATATATGGCATCCGCATATATGGCAACCTATCACCACAATATATTCTTGAAAGAATATACTTGCTCCAAAAGAGGGCTTTCCGCCTAATAGCAAATGTCAGCCACATACCATATCATCTAATACATACAAGAGATTTACATACATCTCTTGGTCTGATTCCTTTTCCTCTCCTTGCTGGTCATTTCACCTGTATTTTTGGTTTCCAAATTTTGCATTTGATTGCACCTGACTTTCTTTTGGAAGGCTTTATTCCAGCTAGCTCTAAAACCTTTTTTAGAGACAGATACCTATTACATTATCACACTGATCAATTAAGACAAAAAATCACTACAACTTTTAACTCTTTACCAATTCAGATACGCTCAGCAACCAAACTCACTCATTTTAAACAACAACTATCAAAGCACTTTATATCCTATTAATTCTTGTTACTTGAGTATTTTTTCTCTCCGCTTAAGTTTTTTCTTTTTTGTTCTGTCACTGCATGAAAAACATTCTTAAAGATGATGTAGAATGACAATAAAAGTATATATTAAAGATTTTTTTATTTTGAAAACCTTGTTAACACCATGTGTTGGAGATGAAATCGGTCAACATAATACAGGATATAGAATGGAATAGCAGAATGATTCGGCTTGACTGTCAGACTATAAAAATACCATCTCCATCTCAACCAAGGTAAGGTAATTTTAATTTGCGGTTTGTCTTTTTTATTGAATAACATGTCCACTCATCTTAACCATGCAAAGACAACAAGCAATTTTTTTACGCTCACCGATGAAAGATATTCATCTCTCTGAGCATGCCTGTACAGTTTAGAGCCAAGTCCATCCAACTAGAGTTTCCTCGCCCACCCAACAAAAGAAGCGGTTCGATGAATGCCACTCATGCAACTACCATCAGCCACTAAATTTTCTGACCGTCAATCAAAACCTCTTTTCTATCAGTTTATGCCAAACCAGTTCAGATTGATTGCCCAACTACATTGACTTTCAGACACCCCTGTGAGTATCAATATATGGATGCATGTATGAAGGGGAAATATGGATTGGGGGAAAAAATCTCAAGCAATTCAATTGAAAGGAAAATGTGCTAAAAAACTGATGTTAAAAGAATAACCTGCCCTCAGACTCTTTGAGATTACCTCACAAAATTTTGCTTATTTAGTAAAAGTGATAGCAAAGTTGCAAATGATATCATACACTGAGTATTAAAAAAAAACCAACATTTCATGTTAAAATGTTCAGTTTTAATAATCTTAACCAGGTCGCAAAATTCAAATGGGTGAGTATTTTTATCCTGTAGGGCATTGTATATAGGTTGTGCTTGCAAAATATGAGTACCTGCAGCTCAACTCAAATCCGATGGCATTCTGCTGAAACTCTTAAATAAATCAATAAGTCACAGAGCAGAGCACAGAGCAAATTAATAGGTAAAGAATGGTTCAGAGTTTGCTACCTTTGATAATTTGAATCAGTCAAAGCCGTACTGTATCGAGCAAAATGTATATATTTTGGCTGAATATTGAGTGTTTACTATTTAGATATCACCAGTAAACAGCTATTAAGATCCAATAATATATTAAGCCATGCAATACACAAGGGTCAAGGTGATTGTTTGTGCTGTAACCACTGTCTGCTGGAGTTTTTTTATAGCCAACAGAAAGAACCATGAAGAACAAAGACTAAGATGCTTAAGCATTTAGTTGACAAAATACATTTAAAATTAAATCTTACTCATGACCCATCAGTGTTTTCTACCTTTGGATTACATGTCTGACAGGTGGAAAGATCAGATGCAGTTAATTTAGTATAATGCAAAACCTAAAACTTTCAATAGACGTTTAACCATCACTTTTATGTTCAACCATCATAAATTGTGGAAAATCAACCTAGACAATATACAGTAGTACTACTACTTCGAAATATCCGTCTGTACCAAAATAATGACTGTGACTGCATGACACTGAAGTTGGAAACCACCAGTTGATATTGTGGATGAAACACTAAATGCTCGCAAGGATGAATTTTTCATCGAAGTTACAATCAATATAGCTTTAATCTCTAAACCTATCCCTGTGATATCTCAATGCTCAAAGCTTTGGTAAAAATAAGTGAAACATTCAAGGTTTTAACAAATAGGAAAACGAGAATGACAAGAAGAACAATGATTTAAATAAATGATGCTGAGGAATCTCAAATATGAAGGTTACCACACCTCACCATGAGTAAATAGCCAAAATTGGAACTGGAAATCTCTCTGGTATCATATATTTTAGGTCAACAACGAACCTGGGAGGAATTCAAACAGAATGCCAAATGCAAAATCTATAAAAAACAACGATTATGGTTTCACCAATTATTGAGCAATGAATCATTTCCACAATGTGGTGTAAAATAAAGTGCAAGTTGACACTTGATATTGCTCCTAAAAAGCGGCCATGAAGTTTGGTTTTCAGAACAGAACAGTGAAAGACTAGATAGGGTATCTGTGAAATCGTATTGATATATTTAGACAATTGTTGACAATAAATTTAGTATAGATCTATCTGATTGATTCCTATGAATAAACAAATTTCAATGAATATTTGACAAACTTTTGATAATTTTGGTCCTGTTAGTTACCTAGAACTTCCAAAACCAATGATGCTATTGACAATCGCATTCGTAATGAATCCTGGAGGTAAGAGACTACACTACTGCAGCCATGCTCAACCTTGGCCAAGTTGGTCATATTGTTCGGCCAATTGCAACCTTACAACAGAAAAAAGTTGAAACACATTTTCACCTCTTGTTTCAAAGTTTCAAAGGAAATTCTGCAGTATTTGATCACAGCAGATATATCAGGAGGCAGACATTGATATTCCCTATTCTTATCTGTATCTCAAGTAAAGTTTGCCAAACAAAACTGCGACCAATTGGTATGCTGCCAAACAAAATTTTGCCGAATCCAAAAAAAGGTTGGACATGCATGCACTAGACGACCCTCTCATAACATTTTAAAAATTACCATCAGAGAGGTGTTGAAATACCAAACATGGAACTAGTCTGGGAAAGAACTGCTTTCGCTCCAGAGTAGAAGCCATTCTTAATAAATGATTGTACGTTGTATTGAATAAGCGATATGTTATTTGCTTTTGCTTTATTAATAAGGATCAAGTGGATACAGTTTGGTCAAATTCATGGCAATCAAAACAAAAATGTGTTTTATAATTTGCAGCATTTTCAGTCATGGTCAGGCCTCTCGGATTATGAAACATATCCTCGACTTCCACCGTTGTTGTTACCATTGCCGTTACCGTTGGACCCTCCTCCTGAGTTGTTGTTTCCGTTTCCATTACCGTTAGATCCGCCTCCTGAGTTTCCGTTACCATTTCCGTTTCCATTAGAACCGCTGCTAGATCTTTTACCTCCACACTGTGCAACAGCCACAGCGACAACTAGAAGGACGAGTACTCTCAGTGCAAGCATTGTAATGGTGGGATATATCCTATACAAAAAATGATATGTACAAATGAACATTATTATTGTATATTAACTTTATTTTTGGTAAGACTCATTCGTTGAGAGATTTTACAAAATTCCGAAAAAATTAAAACAAGAAAGAATAATTATGAACACTATAATGCAGGTCAGAAAACTGTAAAAACTATTCTTGTTGTCCGCGTTGTGTAAAATCTGATGAGAGAATAATATGTTGTCGTCAATAACAGACATAATTATATATTACATTAATGGCTAACCTGAGTTGAGGTGGAGACTGTGTTACTTGAGTGATAAACAGTGTTCTGTGACTTATCCTCCCAAAATCACATCTTTTATAGGCCGACATTCAAGCGATTTCTGCTGATGTTACCAAAGAGTTGAAGGAAGCTTGTAATCAGTGTCTATTGTGACAATTTATTTTCAGAAAAAAATTGTATTCTGACTTCCTAGTCTATAGTCATCAATGAGCGCCACTTCAAATAATTATTTTACGATATCCTTTTCCGAAGTGAATCGTTATTTTAAAGTTTTTAAAAGAGCTTTGTCACTCATAGAAACAAAACTGCCTAACTTCAAGTGTCGATTCATGAGCAGGGATGGGCAGGGGTGTCTGCAACGTATCTAATGCGAGCTAGTTAGTGGAATGTATCAGAGATTTTGATTCAGCTGTGTGTAAATGTTTACCAGGTGTTTGATTTGTTGCTATATTTTCCAATTCCTGACAACAAATCAAAATCATGCCTAATTAATACATAATTTGGATTCAGCAAATGATCGCTGTAAACAGGCCTACGCTTCTGGAGACCTGACATCAAGGATATCACAGCCTTACACAATGACCCTGATGATCAAGAGTAGCAGGGTATTTCAGGAGTTTCTAATGATCAATGGTCGCTATATATTGTTCTGATAAGCTTGTCGGCATGGTCTCATCCTCACACAAAACAGCAGCAGCAAAACACAAACAGACAGCTTTGCGTCTATTTTTCTCCTGAATCACATGGAAGACAATGCCCAAATCAGTGAATCTGAAGATATTTTTGAGGTTTTTCAGTCAGTATCACTAAAAACTTATCTTTGTACCACACCTTATTCAAGTTCTGCTGACATTACCAAGCATATTTAAGGTAGCATGCCTATTCACTGCTCATCAATTGGTACCAACATGACAGTGTCCTTGTCAAATATTATTAATGCAAATGTCATATGTGTTGAAATATTTTGTTAAGATTTTCAAAATTTCTTTGCCACATCTATGTGATGCCTAGTTAATTGAGACAATCCATGTGAAAATTGGGGAGGGGGCAACAGAAAGTATCTAATAATCAATTTGAATTCCTGTAAACTATGTTGCTGTGACTGAAATCTGTGCTTTAAGTCTACTCTAATGAGATGAAGGAGACCATGGGCCATCGCTCCTGTGCCAACTCGGTAGATGAAGACTTGGCAAACGAGGAGAATGATGGTGAGCATATTTTAAGTAAAGTGACACAGTTTTTCCTTCCCATCTATGGAGTGGCTTGATTTGTTTATGTGAGATAGATAGTATCAAAGCAGTTGACACATGCGCATACTGGATTTCATACTGTCTCAAGCATGCGATGAAGACGAGACCGGAGGGAGTGAGGCCAGGAGCGAGACCAGGGTGAGCACAAGCACTAGTACAAGCGAATGCCCGCCCCCACAAAGCAGCAGCAGCAGAGGGAGAAAAAGAGTGAGACTGAGCCATCGCTTTCTGAAGTATTTTGCATTTTTGAGATTGAATACAATGAAGGAAATGAATTCCAAGATGCTAGAACAGCAGAGGGCCATTGTTAGTAACTTTTCTGTAATGTTTAAAAGCTTAGTAAGTCGTCCAGTTAACATCCAGTATCAGACCCCACACACCCCACATAATATCCCATTTTCTTCATTTGCCATGATGACACCATCTAGGCAAACACGTCCCCATGCCCCTCAAACTCCAGCCAGCACTCTATCAAACCCCGCATCAACAAATCAGTGAGATGGGTTTGGGGCAAGATGGACTGTCCCAGATGACGATTATTTATATTAAACTATTATATTTCCATCATTCAAAATTATACTCCTCAGATCTCAACAAAACCAGGTTCTGTAAATTTTCGTTTGTTGTAGGATCCAATTAAATATTGTTTTTTCTTTCTTGATACCTTGTATTAAGGTGATACATTTCCATATTTTAGAATAGAATCAACCTGTGTATGAATCAAGAGATTGCCCATTTAAAAGAAAAATAAATTGATCAACATGCAAGAAAAGGATAAAACATTTTGTTACTCATTCTAATCACGCAACCCGTTAATATTTCCAGGTCTAGACAATCCCTGTACTGGTAAAAAATTAGCCGGTCGACGGTTGTGTTTTGTTTATCTCACTCAGCTGACCACCTCATAGATTACTCTGTCTCGTCATGGGAAACTGGGTTATTTTTCCAGGTCCAGACAATCCAAGTACTCGTAAAAGATGAGATGGTTGACGGTTGTGTTTTGTGAACCTCACAAAGCTGACCAACACAGAGATTACTCTGCTCATCATGGAAAACGGGGTTAATTTTCCAGGTCTAGAAATCCCAGTAAAGTGGTATTTTAGAGTGGGTCTTATTAATAAATGTAACTATCTACTTGAAATAATAATTATAGTTGTATAACCACACAAAGAAAATGATGGGTTAATCTGTTGAGATCTGAAAAGTAGCACAGTAAGACTGAGAGCTGAGTAGTTGGACGCGCAGAAAAAAAAAAAATCTAAAACTAGTAACATAATTTAAATTGATCTCACAACAAACAAAAATTTACAGAAACTGGTTTTGTTGAGATCTGAAAAGTATAATTTTAAATGATGTATATATATTATATATATATACGTATATCTAGCGGTGGACAGATTTACGCAATGGCTGAGTCTCAGGCAAAAAATATCTGATACAGTCTCTGATGGCTTTGGCATTATCACCATCAATACGGCCATTTACCTGTCTTTATGGCTGTGGAAAGTTTGCAGCATTTATGTCATCCATAGCAGCTGGAGGTGGCATTGGTAATCTGAGCTCTTCACACATGTTATGGAGAATGCAGCACGCTATAATAACTCTTGGCGCTGAGAGGCAGTCAAGGTCCACTCCTTTATGAAGAGTCCTCCATCTTGATTTCAGCTTCATAAAGGCAATCTCAACACACATACGTGTGCTTGGTATACATTGAAGCTGGCATCATTAGGAGGCAAATTCATGCCGATATAACCTTTCATCATCCTGTCAGATAGGGGGTACACCGGAACCCCAAGAATGTAGAGTGATATTGATTTTCCATTGATGACTCTGTCATGTTTTAGCATCGAGTTATGTACCAGAGTGGAGAGGGGTGATATATGGTACTCAGTGGCATCAAATTTGTAGTGGCAATCCACAACTGCCTGGAGTACCACTGAGGAGTACATTTTCAAAGATAGTCACTTTTCCCATCTAGGAATAGGATTATCGGTATGCGACTCCCGTCAATAGCTCTTATTGCTTGAGGATATTTGTACTGCATCTCGTTAACCTCTGAGAAGAGTCGAGCATCCTCATCTGTGTACCATCTGATGTAGGTCTTTTTCTTCCTACTTAATGCTGTTATGAAGGCATACACATAACGGTGCACAGACGTTTTGGAGACACCAAATACAGCAGCTACAGATCGGTATTCACTACAGCTTGCCAGTTTATACAGTCCTATGCATATCCTAAAATAACAAAAATAAAATAGTAAATGCACCATCATGATCTTAGTTTGTTATATGTTTTAACTACTGAAAAACACCAATTCAACATGTGAAATATTTTGACAATAAAACAGGTGTAGGTTCGCAATATTGTCTCATTTTGTCTATTTTGCTTAGTCATATGATTTTGATGAGAGCTGTGGCTGACACGTGGGTTGCTTTGCGAATGATTTACCTTTTTTTAGAGGTATAGGGTCTCTAGAGGTCATATCACTGGGTGCCATGTCACCCTTCAACAGATCACATATGTTGTGGATTGCTGCCTCGGGAAAACTGAAGTTTTCAATCCATACAGAGCTCCCTGAGTGCAGCATTATTGTATCTTACCAAGCCTGTGTAATCTGGAATAGAATCAAACACTACACAACACAATTCTACACAACAAAATCAATTGTCAGAGCTTATCAATCATTGTTATAAATATAATTTTTCAAATTCAATGACTATGCATTGCTTTCAATGCCAATCAAACTGTTTTCCAAATACGCTACCACTAAATAGGTTGGCTTCTCACACTGAACATTAAAAATATAATTTTACATTTTAAGAATAAAAGTTATATTCTTCCAACTAGAATATCAAAAAAATGAATTGTCCAAAGAAATGCTCATTCGAATACTGAATTGGCGAGCTTTAGTCAAGTAGTTGGTCAACAAACAGATTACCGGAAGATCAGACAAGATTTGCAAACTCAGCAAACATAATTGTGTATCGGATCAAGCTTGATCCTGGATCTAATTTTTACCATATCCTGCTTTGTGCCTCCAATTAAAACTATTTTAGTGTTTGATGCAATTCACCGTTGAAGCCATGTTATAAGCTGTGTCACTGTAGGAGACCAACAACCTATCATACAAAGAACACATCCCCACCCTGTTCAATGATTCAATTATGCCTATGGAGCTGTCAATCAAAGGAGAACAGGACCAGGGTGACTACCTCAACCTAAAATCTAAACAGAAGTTTGGCCTATTATAATTCTATTAATCTGCCTCCTATGATAAAAATAAGTAGTATTGACAGTTTGGAAGGGAAGTTCATTTCTGTCAGCTAATAATCACCATCATTAGGCCTACGCTTCCAGAATACTGACATCAAGAATGTCACACTATTTCACAACCGTTTTGCTTGTGAAAATTTACGTAAAAAACTGAATTGAAGAATTTCAGCTTTGGCAGACTAACAAGCTGCTGGAGCCACCCTGTGTTAGCACAGTCAATTAGGCAGGTTGTTTTTTTCTAGTGTGTCAAACTAGTTCACAAAATCGCAGTTATATTGCGCATGTCAGCACACTTCTCAACCTGAACAAAGCCTACCACGCAAAGGTGTACTGAATCGTGAATCTTTACCTCAAGTGAAGCATACTCTGACTGCAAAGTTACATAATACCCAGCCTACTCTTGAAAATTATGTAAATAAAAATGATATATGATGTATGTATTGACATTGAAGTGTTACTAAAATATTCACTGTAATGAAAAGAGAGTCAACCATCAATTCTATTCAACTGTGTTGTCCATATCATTAATTACAGGGGTTAGTTCTATTAGCCGAAATCTTATGGAAAATAATCAAAGGTTTTCAACAAGCCATTCCTCATAAATCACAAGTTGAACTGAGGCTGCCTACTCAAACTTTATTAATCCATATTAATCTATGATTTCTCTTGTCTTAAGACAGTTAGAGCTCCATAGTTGTTTTACCCATGGAAAAATTAGCTGTGTTCGCTGAATCTCAGTTTAAAACATGAGTGATTGACAGGCAGTTGATTAGGGTCCTTGATTAGATCCTGATTGGATTTGATAGATCATATCGAAATTTCCTTAAAAATGCTTCTCCCAAGAATTCTTAGAAATGGTGCTCATTTTCACCTCAAACAGTTTTTATTAATTGATCACAATTTATAAATGTTTTGTGAGGCTTTATTGAGAACATTTTTGTTGCCATATGTGCACAAAATCAAAAAGTGTTCAAGATCACTGTGATTCATGTCAAACACTAAAACCAGCCTAAAAATAAAAGAGAGTGACGATTCTTGAGGAAGTTGTTATTTTCCTTTGGCAGGCTATCCTTTCTGGCAGGGTGTATACAGATCAGGACCATTATTTAAGGGATCAAATGTGTATTTTAATTTAGTAAGACAAGCCCACTTTACCTAGCCATAAGGAGAAGCTTTCGGTTGCTATCTCGCCTTTTTGCAACCTTAATAGTGTGACATACTGGGTACAGGTCATAGGAGTTATAGGCCTTGCCACAGTTAGTGCAAGTCAAAAATATTATTTATTAATTATTATTTTCACAGCTTGCTTTTGTATAATTCCTTCAATTACCTTATTCATATATGAAATATCATAGCAGCAGGAATTCATAAGGAACTCAAGGTTATGATACCATTGTTGTCTGATTTCAACATTTTATATATCGTTGGAAAGCTAATCGAACACTGATTCTGAAAATACTGGTTTCGGCATGACGTCATGTCATGGCGTTGTGCTATTTTGATAAAAGGCAGGATGATAGTCTTTGAGGAGGATTTCTTTAGAACGATGTCGTGCAGATACTATGGTTCATATCATACTTTGAACTGCATAATGTTTACAAGAAGCCTCTGAAGCACCCATGAGGGGCAATTTCTGGATCCTGTGGCATTAGGCACCAGAGGGAAAACCATCTTTTTATCTTTGGTTTTTAGCTTATTTAGGTTGCAAGTCTTTGAACAAAACAAAAATTCTCTTGACATCCAATATTAATGATTTTGATGACTTAATTTCACCAGTCAATTAATTACACAAGTGAGTGAAATAATACAGCCTGGTACTGCCCATAAAGGAAGTTATCAAGCTGAACTCATCACCAGGTATCAGGCTACAAGCATGAATCATGAGCCATAAAATAGTAAAAACATGGTATAGCTTTAGAAGAGTGATTTTCCTGTTATTAAGATAAACAGACACCTGTGTGATTGATAATACAAGTATTTTACACAAAGTCACTAATCTCTGCTGCCAAAATCATATTTACTTTCTGCAATTTGATATCATTAATCATATGCAGTCAGGGTCAGTGAAACATTTATTTCTTACTCTAATAATAATGATTCTTATAAAAGTTTCAAACTAAACTGCCTTTATATATAAATGCATCTCAGGGTTCGCTGTGTCACATTTCATCCTGGGACCAATGTGGGTTTTACAATGAGTTAATAATAGTTAATTACTAACTCTGATACTACTCCTTCTTAGACAAACTTCGCACTAAACTGCATTTACATGCAAATTCATCTCAGAGGTCCCGTGTCATATTTCACCCTCGGACTAATGTGAAATTGATAATGAGCTAATAATAGTTTGTTATAAATGCTTTCGAATGGGTCTGAAGTAAGATCAATTGCTAAATTTTAATTGTGAGCAGAGCAGGACAATGTTTGTCAAATCCTAACTTTTTAGATTCATTTCCTGCCATAAACTCCAAAACGTATTATCAAGTAGATAATTATTGCCAGTGTGGTGCCTGAGGCTTCTGATATCAGACCGGAAGACACTGAACGCCTTTTACCTCTGCAAAAAAATCATGAAAAATAATTGCCAGTGAAACAGAAAATTTTAAATCCTTAGTTTAAGACAGAATATATAAATGAAATATCAGAAGACCATACAAGGTATATATTGATATAGACAAATTCTATTTAGATAAATGAATGAACCAAAATGAAATGACTATGTACTTTTTACTGTAACAGCCATCATAAACTCACCCTTTCCAATAAGTACAACAGTATTCATTGTCCGTATCTCCACAGCACCATTGAGTTTCAGGAGGACAAGCGAAATACCCAGCAAAAGTATTGTAACAAGTCACCTGATCTTCAACAAAATAGAAGCCTTCCTGTTGATTTCTAACATCATTTTCTTGGCAAATTTGGCTGTGGTTGGATTTTGATACACAAGCCTCTAGTATCATCAACTTCAATGAAATATTTGACAGGTATGGCTTTAAATTTGCTAAGGTCATATATATCTTCTTAAGAAGAGGTATGCCATAGATTTTTTATACGTTTTTGATGCAACAAAGGACAAAACCTAAGAGCATTTTGAAGAGACAAAATGAACATTTGTATCCGTTTGGATAACTTAGATTATAGTATACCAAATTGGTGTATGCAGCTTATGACCAACCAACTGTCATGCCAATGCGCTGCAATCTTTTGGAGCAATTCAGGCTAAAAAGTTACCTCCCTGCACCCATAGAAAATAAAACTGCAAACAATTATTGCCAAAACTCTTATTTGGTAAGTCAAAATCAAACCTTTATTGTATTCATCATCCTGATTAAGGTTCTCAGACAGTAGTGTGACATTGTAACCATGTGCCTCAACATCTGAAACTCTGTTCCTTCTATACTTTCCACCACCAGATGTGACAAGAGGGTTGAGTCCAGCACCTTCCCCTTGAGATCCTTCCACTTGTGTACCAAAACAAAACGTAATTCAGATGATCATGTGACGGTAGTTGCATTTACAAGATGAGGAGATTTAAAAAGATAACCACATTTGACTTGCCTATGTAGCATGTCCATGAATCTTCCAATTATAACTGAGAGACTATATAACACATGTTGTGTTGCATATGCAGATTCCCGTAATAACTTACTACAGTAAAGGATGATTACTATAATCGAGAGCAGAGATATGGAGCTCATGCTTGTAGCTGATAGTAGAAAGAAAATCGGTTCACTAATATCAGCCAAACTTTGTAACACATATATAATTGAACGCAGTTTGTTCCTGTAGCAGGAAGTTACCTGAAAAGCTATCAATTTCAGAGAATTTCATAGTCTTTGGATGATTACTTTCAATACAGTACACTTACATGGTCATTAGGCACAACAGGATAAATCATGATTAAATGTAGCATGACAAGTTTACAAGGTTGATACCTTTCCCACCCTAATTACAGGTCATTACATTACAAAAGCATTAAGAAATTTGAGTGGTTGGGATGATAAAAAATTTGCATATCACATGTAACACAGGGAAGTTGTTGTGGAGTGAGTTTATTATTAGGCAATTGGGAAGCACCAAATATTGCAAAAATAGGAGAGCGTTGCATGCAGTCTTGGGCATAAGTGATATAAAAACCCTCAGTTTGTTTTTGCGACCTAGGCTTGTCTATATGGCTCAACAATTGTAAGACCACAAAATAGGAAGATTATGACAGCTTGCCAAAACAGCTGATTGAGAAGAACCCATAGACTTAAAGAGAAATCTAGACTGGCTAATAATAGAGCAATGTGTCACAGTTAATTATTGGAAAAACCCAGGGACGTTATGTTACTGTGAGTTGCAATGCAGTGGAGCATCAAACAGTATAACAGCTGATAAATGGAACGATTATGGATAAAAATGAGCTCCTTTGACTAGATACCTGATTTATTTTGAACAACTTTTTCTCCATTTGAGAAATTTATTTCAAAATCTGGCCTCCAGTGAATATAGAAAATAATGCATCTACTCACACGGATAAAAACAGCAGGATTATGAGAGGCATGCAGAAGGAACCAGAGTGTTCTACTACACATGACTGAATATCACTAATCGATTAAGTTGGCTCCTTATTGAGTCACTGAATTTGATTTGTTGGTATTTTGTTTCATGATAGAGTCTGATTCGTATATATCTTTTAGTCAGGGATCTTACAGTGCAGCCAGCATGAGCAGTACATTTGAAATGTTCGATCACTTTGTTTTCAGAGATGTATGTGAGAGTAGAAGTTAGAATCTTCTGAAATGAGTTAGGTAGCACTCCCTCATGGTCGATAAAATGTCTTATTGTGGTTTCGGCTACCCTCATGCACTTTGAGATATGTTTGCTGGGGTGTACCAGGCCCCCTCTGTTTTTATGCCGATCAGAGAAGATGATTTGTATAAGTCTGTCGTAGCACATACTATGTCATCTATGCAATCTGAACATTTCAGTTTGGCTGTTCTCACTACAAACCCAGCTAAAATACACAAATTAAGGGTTCAAATAAGCGGAAAAAAAGTTTGATAGTTTTGATATAAACTCACGCATTCCAAAGGGTAAGTTGAATCATTTTAACAGCAAACTTATTTTTAATATTAATGCATTTATGTCAACTTGGTGGGTCACATCACATCAGGTTGTTTTCTATTGATTTGATTTGTCCAAACAGACAGCTATTCATTAAGAACATGTATTTTGTCTCATTTTCTGGCAATGATGCTACCGGTACATGTTATGATAGACAGTCAGCGGTGTAGCAGTTTAGAAACGCACCTATGATGAATATGGATTACGGTTTTATTACAGTCCGGGAGTATCATCTCTGGCTGACCAAACCAAACTCGTACTATGAATAAGGAAGACCTGTCTGTGTGTGCCAGCAAGGAGCTGAATCTATCATTGGAGCGCAATAAGATGGATATTCTGTTTCTAGGACATATATGGTCAGCGGTGAGTTATTGTTCTATATTTGAAGGAAGCAGGTCAGTTGAATAAAATGCAACAATTGATTATTACAATAACAAAAATGAACAGTCTTGCAGTATGAATTCTGACAATTTTTGGTATCTACTACACTGTCACTCTGTATAATGTCAGTATTCATTCTAAGAGACCTTTCATTAATTAACCTCAGTACATGACAAGTAACTTGAAAATTTAACTGTCAACGACCGAATGAGGGGGTACCCTGATCCTGGAAGACTTTTAATGACTTATTTACATCATTTACATATTTAAGTATTCCTGCATAACTGCAATGTGCAATGTTGATATAAATAAAGATTTGTGATAAACATGATTCCAATCTCTACGCTCTTACACCTATGCGACATGTTGAGGTCTTGAAAATGTGTAGTATTTTTTTGTGTTTTTCATTGGAATTCACTTTGGTCAAGAGAATAAATTGAAATCGTCTATAGTCAAATCCATATATCTTTGTTAGAAGTTGACACAACTTATGATAATAGCTGTGTCACTATGAAAATAAATCTGCCTCACACCCAGCATCCACATATGTTTTGTTATAGGAATTGGGTTTAAATTTGTTTTTGGTGACCAGAAATTTAAAATGATTATCTATTATAATCTTATTATTCAGCATTTTGTGATAAGCAGTGGCATTGACATAACGGAAGGGAAGCGATAATCTGCCACTTCATAATCACTGACATAAGGTATTACCATCCAGAATTCAAGGATGTCGTAGTTTTACACAGAATCTTGACACAGCACACATACCGAGAAAAAGTATCAGTCGGACAGAAATATCTTGTGATCATAATATGATCTCTGTAATTACCGCCCAAAAGCCAAAATGGGCCTTTTAAATGGTGAAAAAGATACCAAGTAGACTTAAAGAAAAGATTTCAGTCACAGCAACATAGTTTGCAGGAATTCAAATTGATTACTAGATACTTTCTGTTGCGCCCTCCCCAATTTTCACATGGATTGTCTCGATTAACTAGGCATCACATAGATGTGGCAAAGAAAATTTGAAAATCTTAACAAAATATTTCAACACATATCACATTTGCATTAATAATATATTTGACAAGGACACTGTCATGTTGGTATCAATTGATGAGCAGTGAATAGGCATGCTACCTTAAATATGCTTGGTAATGTCAGCAGAACTTGAATAAGGTGTGGTACAAAAATAAGTTTTAAGTGATACTGACTGAAAAACCTCAAAAATATCTTCAAATTCACTGATTTGGGCATTGTCTTCCATGTGATTCAGGAGAAAAATAGACGCAAAGCTGTCTGTTTGTGTTTTGCTGCTGCTGTTTTGTGTGAGGATGAGACCATGCCGACAAGCTTATCAGAACAATAAATAGCGACCATTGATCATTAGAAAGTCCTGAAATACCCTGCTACTCTTGATCATCAGGGTCATTGTGTAAGGCTGTAGAATTCCTAGATCAGGTCTCCAGAAGCGTAGGCCTGTTTACAGTGATCATTTGCTGAATCCAAATTATATATTAATTAGGCATGATTTTGATTTGTTGTCAGGAATTGGAAAATATAACAACAAATTAAACACCTGGTAAACATTAACGCACAGCTGAATCAAAATCTCTGATACATTCCACTAACTAGCTCGCATTAGATACCTTGCAGGCAACCCTGCCCATCCCTGCTCATGAATCGACACTTGAAGTCAGGCAGTTTTGGTTCTATGAGTGACAAAGCTCTTTTAAAAACTTTAAAATAACGATTCACTTCGGAAAAGGATATCGTAAAATAATTATTTGAAGTGGCGCTCATTGATGACTATAGACTAGGAAGTCAGAATACAATTTTTTTCTGAAAATAAATTGTCACAATAGACACTGATTACAAGCTTCCTTCAACTCTTTGGTTACATCAGCAGAAATCGCTTGAATGTCGGCCTATAAAAGATGTGATTTTGGGAGGATAAGTCACAGAACACTGTTCATCACTCAAGTAACACAGTCTCCACCTCAACTCAGGTTAGCCATTAATGTAATATATAATTATGTCTGTTATTGACGACACATTATTCTCTCATCAGATTTTACAAAACGCGGACAACAAGAATAGTTTTTACAGTTTTCTGACCCGCATTATAGTGTTCATAGTTATTCTTTTTTATTTTAATTTTTTCGGAATTTTGTAAAACTTCTCAACGAATGAGTCTTACCAAAAATAAAGTTAATATACAATAATAATGTTCATTTGTACATATCATTTTTTATATAGGATATATCCCACCATTACAATGCTTGCACTGAGAGTACTCGTCCTTCTTGTTGTCGCTGTTGCTGTTGCACAGTGTGGAGGTAAAAGATCTAGCAGCGGCTCTAATGGAAACGGAAATGGTAACGGAAACTCAGGAGGCGGATCTAACGGTAATGGAAACGGAAACAACAACTCAGGAGGAGGTACCAACGGTAACGGCAACGGTAACAACAACGGTGGAAGTCGAGGATATGTTTCATAATCGGAGATTCCTGATCATGACTGAAAATGCTGTACTTAAAATTATAATAAAACACATTTTTGTTTTGATGGCCATGGATTTGACCAAACTGTATCCACTTGATCCTCATTAATAAAGCAAAAGCAAAAAACATATCGCACATTCAATATAACGTACATACAGTACCAGTAGATTTTTACTCGCTAAATTTTACTCAACCTATAATTGCGCGCACACACACACACACACACACAAAATAATTTTAATACTGCTTGAAACTCAATAAGGTGTTGATTAAATATGATTAATTAAAATAATCAGCTGTGTTCGTAAACGGACATAATTTCTAAAATGACTAGGATGAAAAAACCTTCAGCAATTTGTTTGAGATGATCTTTCTCATGTTACAATCAAGGGGGTTTTGATCGGATTACTCAAACCAGAGATAATCCACTGTTCATCCCAGCTGCCTGTATAATGATGATGAGAATAATTGGAAAAAAAATTGCTGAATTTTTTAATGAAAAAAACTATAGCTGTTTCTCTCTTAGAAAAAGAGATATTCACAGATTAAAAAAATTGGAGTAAATGATGTCTCAGCTCAGTTTATTTTATATAAGGAACGTCGATGTAAACAAACAAAATACTTCCTGCTGATGAACGATCTGAGCTGGTTGAAATATGATATGAATGTATTGTAACAAAAATATAAAAAGAAATTCTACTGCTTCACTATTAAATCATTTATTAAGAATGGCTTCTACTCTGGAGCGAAAGCAGTTCTTTCCCAGACTAGTTCCATGTTTGATATTTCAACACCTCTCTGATGGTATTTTTTAAAATGTTATGAGAGGGTCGTCTAGTGCATGCATGTCTTTCATGCCGGATTCGAGAGTCTACTGTGACTGCAATATGCAAGCTAATTTTTTGAAAGTCAATGTGTATGACATTTGAAGAGTACTCTAAGAGAAAATCACAATTTGTTTTGATTCGAGCTTATGATCTGTTGTGGATTTATGATTGAAATTTCACATATTTTCACGGCTTCACAAAAAAAAATGCTTTGTATGGCGTGACGTAAAAAGTCAATTTAGACTAGTCATATATCAGAGAAAATCATATTTTATGATGAATGCAATCTCTAAGTATACATTCCACATGTTTTGAAATTTTTTGCAATTATTTTGACTCCTCCATCTGCATTTACAAAAACAGCGGTTTTTGCCTAATTTCCTCCCTAAAATGACACAACGTCAACGAATCAAGTTTTTGTTCAGTTATTCATTATCAGTAGCTAGGCAGCTTTCCAACGGTATATGATATGTTGATATTCGAATCGGTCTTTGACATTACCTTAAGCATCTTAGTCTTTGGCTTCATGGTTCTTTCTCTTGGCACGACGGGTACATTACGTATCTCCAAGGTAAAACACTGTCTTCCATAGAGTGATCAACTGTTTATAGGCCTAAACTTTCCAAGACCTGACATAAAGGATGTGACTGCTAACTAATGATAATTGTTTCGAAGTTCAATGTTCCCCACAGTTTAGTTAGATTAGTCTTGATCTTATCACAAGGGCGGAGATCAGGCTAGCAGGATTTATCTTACTAGTTTTGGTAATATTTTACTTAATGCTATGTTTCTAACTGGCAATTGCATAATCTACTAACAAAATACCTGTCTGTGTGATATCAAGTCACAATGTTTCCTTTAGGCAACACTGCCCCTTTCAGTAGAACATTCAGTCTCATGAGACAGAATTGATTAAAACTGAATAACCATTTTTGTTAATAACAATTGAGAAATGCTGTGACACCCTTGATGTCTAGTCATAAGACGTGTAGGCCTAATTGCTGTGATTATCATTTGACAGATTTTAACATGCCAGTGGTACAGGAAACAGTGAAGTATCAATAGCATCATTAAAGTTTTTTTTATTTTAACAACCTTTTTATCACCATGTGTTGGAGATTAAATCGGTAAATATAATACAGGATATAGAATGGAATAGCAGAATGATCCGGCTTGACTGTCAGACTATAAAAATACCATCTCCATCTCAACCAAGGTAAGGCAATTCTAATTTGCGGTTTGTCCTTTTTATAAAATAACATGTCCACTCATCTTAACCAAGCAAAGACAACAAGCAATTTTGTATATTTACTTTTCTTCCGTCACGATTTGAAATTCGCTTTCTTTCTTTCAGAATATATCTTGCCATCCCCAAGCTTGCACTGAGAGCACTCGTCCTTCTAGTTGTTAGTTGTTGCTGTGGCTGTCACCCAGTGTGGAGGTAAATCTAGTAGCGGTTCTAATGGAAACGGTAACGGAAACTCAGGAGGCGGACCTAACGGTAATGGAAACGGAAACAACAACTCAGGGGGAGGTACCAACAATGGTGGAAGCGGAGGATATGTTTTATAATCAGAGAAGCCTGATCATGACTGAAAATGCTGAACGTGTAACTACATTACATCTTTTGGTTTTGTTGACCATGAATTTAATCAAACTGTATCCACTTTATGCTTATTAATAAAGCAAAAGCAGAAACATCTTGCTGATTCACTAAAACGTACATACAGTACAAGAAGACTTATACTCGCTAGATTTTACTCAACTAAGTGTAGATATCGACCTATATGTGACTGCCCTGTCTATTTCTGTTGCGAAAATTTGTTACGCTCACCGATGAAAGATATTCATCTCTCTGAGCATGCCTGAACAGTTTAGAGCCAAGTCCATCCAACTAGAGTTTCCTCGCCCACCCAAAAAAAGAAGCGGTTCGATGAATGCCACTCATGCAACTACCATCAGCCACTAAATTTTCTGACCGTCAATCAAAACCTCTTTTCTATCAGTTTATGCCAAACCAGTTCAGATTGATTGCCCAACTACGTTGACTTACAGACACCCCTGTGAGTATCAATATATGGATGCATGTACGAAGGGGAAATATGGATTGGGGGAAAAGCTCTCAAGCAATTCAATTGAAAGGAAAATGTGCTAAAAAACTGATGTTAAAAGAATAACCTGCCCTCAGACTCTTTGAGATTACCTCACATGATGGAAAATTTTGCTTATTTAGTAAAAGTGATAGCAAAGTTGCAAATGATATCATACACTGAGTATTGAAAAAAAACCAAGATTTTATGTTAAAATGTTCAGTTTTAATAATCTTAACCAGTTCGCAAAATTCAAATGGGTGAGTATTTTTATCCTGTAGGGCATTGTATATAGGTCGTGCATGCAAAATATGAGTACCTACAGCTCAACTCAAATCCGATGGCTCTCTGCTGAATCTTTTAAATAAATTAATAAGTCCAGAGCAGAGCACAGAGCAAATTAATAAGTCAAGAATGGTTCAGAGTTTGCTACCTTTGATAATTTGAGTCAGTCAAAGCCGTACTGTATCGAGCAAAATGTTGCAGCCCCTGGCCAATTGTATATATTTTGGCTGAATATTGAGTGTTTACTATTTAGATATCACCAGTAAACAACTATTAAGATCCAATAATATATTAAGCCATGCAATACACAAGGTTCAAGGTGATTGTTTGTGGTGTAACCACTCTCTGCTGGGTTATTTTTATAGCCAAGAGAGAGAGAACCATGAAGAACAAAGACTAAGATGCTTAAGCATTTAGTTGACAAAATACATTTAAAATTAAACCTTACTCATGACCCATCAGTGTCTTCTACCTTTGGATTACATGTCTGACAGTTGGAAATATCAGATGCAGTTAATTTAGTATAATGCAAAACCTAAAACTTTCAATAGACGTTTCACCATCACTTTTATGTTCAACCATCATAAATTGTGAAAAATCAACCTAGACAATTTACAGTAGTACTACTACTTCGAAATATCCGTCTGTACCAAAATAATGACTGTGACTGCATGGCAATGAAGTTGAAAACCACCAGTTGATATTGTGGATGAAACACTAAATGCTCTCAAGGATGAATTTTTTAATTGAAGTTACAATCAATATATTCTTAATCTCTAAACCTATCCCGGTGATATCTCAATGCTCAATGCTCAATGCTTTGGTAAAATTAAGTGAAACATTCTGGGTTTTAACAAATAGGAAAGCGAGAATGACAAGAACATACCTGTCAACCTCCAAGGAATCTTCACAGGGAGGATCTGCGCGAAGCGCAGCGACTTACCTTAATCCGACGGGGGGGTTTGGGGGGCTTGCCCCCCCAACAGCGGGGTGCGGGGCGAAGCCCCACCCGCAGAAGCCCTGGGCTATTTGGTTATTAAAATGAAGAAAAATGGGGTAAGATGAGATGAATATGGCCTACGCACTAATAACACTACGGTACAGAGTAGGCAATTGTTTCGTATTGTACAATTATTCTATTCAGATTTTAACAAAGAGTTATCATGGAGAAGCCCTGGGCTGGGCTATTGATTATCAAAATAAAGATGGGATGAGATAAGTTGGGATGAAGCGCACACAATATCTGAATTATTAAATATAAGGAATGTCCGTAGTTGATAGTCAATTTGTGGTGTAAATTACGGTTTTGGCTTATTGTGTATCAATTTAGTGCAATTTTTTACACCAAATGTCGGCATGATCTCCATTTGTATGTTCATGTTGTCTTACTGTATGAGCATACCTGATCAGCATACGATAATAAAGTTCATAATAATAATAGTTAGTCAGTGGTGGTGTAAGAGCCATGCTTCTCATTGTATGTGAAAGCAGCACGCTTTAGTTTCTGCTGCATGGTCGAGTCGAGAGATGTCTTGTGACAGCACACATCAGTGTTCATCTTCACTGACATCAGGGCATTGACAGTCTCTTTGCAGAGATCTGCCCGCTGATATGTGAACACCTTCTTCAACATGGAGAATGCCCGCTCTGACTGTGCATTGCTGTGGGGAATGATCAGCAGAGCTTTCATAACCACACTGAGATTAGGGTAGATGGAGGCTGCCTGATGCCAGAATGATACTACATCACCTGATGATGGTGGTGAGTCGTCATCAAACTGATGCTGAATCCATTCTGTGTGCACGCCGTCCAGTGCCTCCGGGTCTGTATGGATGTTCAGTTTTTTAGCCAGAGTCTGGATCTGGTGGGCGCTGAATTCCTCCTTATGTGCTGGGTCTGCTGCCGGCACCAGCTGCAGCATCTTGTCTGAGAGAGGGAAGATCTTCAGCATCTTTCGGACTCCTTGCTCATAGAAGCACCGTACAGCACTGCAAAAGAACGCCACAGGTTTGAATAGTCTACAAAAGCAGAAGTCCATCACATCTTTTGCTGAATATTCATACCAATAATTTAGCCTAACCATTGCATCTATGGCCTACCTGAGAAAGTTGCTGATCTGAGCTGGGGCCGTGTCCTCCTCCAAAGCTGTCAGCAGCACCCTGGCCTCCGTCTCCACAAATAGTTCACCGTCACTGAGCTGATCAGCCCGCAGATCATGTACAGGGGCAATCTCTGGCAGATCTCCCCCATGAGCCCGGATCAGTCCGACCGGCACGTATTGGGAGAGAACGGTCTTCACCAGCTTCACCATCGATCCGTGGAGATCCATGATGAGCACCTCTTCACCCTACAGTGAGACGGCAATTATATAACCCACACCAAAAATAATCTCAAAATCATCGCTATGCAAGCCAGTCACAATGATGTTGAGACAATTTTGAGTTACCTTCGTCTCTAATACTGCATAGCATTGAAAAGATAGTCACCTCACCTGAAACTTCGCGTTGAAGTTGTAATATGGCAGCAAAGCCGTCTTCAGGAAGTGCAGCCATGGTAAGAGCAGGGGGTCGTCCAAGGTCTTGAATATATCTGCTACCTTGCTGCGGGGATCGTCCACGTCCTTCTGGGCCTGGAAGAATGATCTGAGGGCAGCGTGTTGGTCTATCACCCGAATGATACATTTCCGCATACTCAGCCAGCGTGTTGGGCAGTGTTTGATGAGGGTCTTTTCCTCCACTCCAACGAACCGCTGGAACTCCTTCAGTTCTTCACATCTCTTAGAGCTGACAACCAAACAAATCCAACATATAACTTATTGGCTACTTACCGAATTTAGCCTAGCAATGAGTTATCACTTACCAATATAGTTAAAGATTGAGACAAGCTCATGCTACAGCTAGACAAACAAAATTGCATGGCAACTAAGATTACAATCACGCGAAGTCATCAAACTTACATTGAGGGTGAGAGAGAGAGTCATAAGCCTACCTTTGGTTGAAGTACTTGCAGAGCTCGCAGAGAAACCTGTCGACGTCGAACAGTGAGTTCTTCAGAGAAGCACCCACAGCTAAGTTTGACAGGTGGCAGATGCATCCCACATCAATGATGTTGGGCTGCACCTCCTTGATCTTGGCTATTACTCCGCTGCGGACTCCTTTCATCACGGAGCAGTTGTCTGAATTGAAGGCGATGACGTTCGTCCATGGAATTTCCCGAGAACTTAAAAAATTAAAAAACAGAGTCTTTCTAGTATAGCTTTGTGTAGCTAAAGAGGTGGTTGTACGGCCGGTACATAGTCATCAAATAGTATTGGCAGTAAGTTATTGTATTACTAGGAATTGATGAAAGTGAAAGGTGCACACATACACTCGCTGCCGAAGGGTTAGATAGCATGGTGAGAATTGACAGGAAAGGTTATTATTGAAAAACATAAATCAATCTAAGTTTCAATTACCCTGCTGCTGCTGCGAATATTACCCTCACATTTGATTTATGCTCATATTTATTTCATTGGCCGAACAATATGACCAACTTGGCCAAGGTTGAGCATGGCTGCAGTAGTGTAGTCTCTAACCTCCAGGCTCTATTACGAATGTGATTGTCAATAGCATCATTGGTTTTGGGAGTTCTAGCTAACTAACAGGACCAAAATGATCAAAAGTTTGTCAAATATTCATTCAAATTTGTTTATTCATAGGAATCAATCAGATAGATTTATATTAAATTTATTGTCAACAATTGTCTAAATATATCATTACGATTTCACAGATACCCTATCTAGTCTTTCACTGTTCTGTTCTGAAAACCAAACTTCATGGCCGCGTTTTAGGAGCAAGATCAAGTGTCAACTTGCACTTTTTTTACACCACATTGTGGAAACGATTCATTGCTCAATAATTGGTGAAACCATAATCGTTGTTTTTTATAGATTTTGCATTTGGCATTCTGTACCACTTCCATGTTTGAATTCCTCCCAGGTTCGTTGTTGACCTAAAATATATGATACCAGAGAGATTTCCAGTTCCAATTTTGGCTATTTACTCATGGTGAGGTGTGGTAACCTTCATATTTGAGATTCCTCAGCATTTATTTATTTAAATCATTGTTCTTCTTGTCATTCTCGCTTTCCTATTTGTTAAAACCCTGAATGTTTCACCTATTTTTACCAAAGCTTCGAGCATTGAGATATCACAGAGATAGGTTCAGAGATTAAAAATAGATTGATTGTAACTTCGATGAAAAATTCATCCTTGAGAGCATTTAGTGTTTCATCCGCAATATCAACTGGTGGTTTCCAACTTCGTTGTCATGCAGTCACAGTCATTATTTTGGTGCAGACGGATATTTCGAAGTAGTAGTACTACTGTATATTGTCTAGGTTGATTTTTCACAAATTATGATGGTTGAACATAAAAGTGATGGTTAAACGTCTATTGATAGTTTTAGGTTTTGCATTATACTAAATTAACTGCATCTGATGTTTCCACCTGTCAGACATGTAATCCAAAGGTAGAAAACACTGATGGGTCATGAGTAAGGTTCAATTTTAAATGTATTTTGTCAACTGAATGCTTAAGCATCTTAGTCTTTGTTCTTCATGGTTCTTTCTGTTGGCAAAAAAAAAACCCCAGCAGACAGTGGTTACAGCACAAACAATCACCTTGAACCTTGTGTATAGCATGGCTTAACATATTATTGGATCTTAATAGTTGTTTACTGGTGATATCTAAATAGTAAACACTCAATATTCAGCCAAAATATATACAATTGGCCAGGGGCTGCAACATTTTGCTTGATACAGTACGGCTTTGACTGACTTAAATTATCAAAGGTAGCAAACTCTGAACCATTATTGACTTATTAAATTGCTCTTAATAAATGATTTAATAGTTAAGCAGTAGAATTTTTTTTTATATTTTTGTTACCATACATTCATATCATATTTTAATCAGCTCAGATCGTTCATCAGCAGGAAGTATTTTGTTTGTTTACATCGACGTTCCTTATATAACATAAATTGAGCTGAGACCTCATTTACTCCAATTTTTTTAATCTGTGATTATCTCTTTTTCATAAAGAGAAACAGCTATACAGTTTTTTCATCAAAAAATTCAGCTATTTTCTTTTCCAATTATTCTCATCATAAATATACAGGCAGCTGGGATGACCAGTGGATTATCTCTGGTTTGGATAATCCGATCAAATCCCCCTTGATTGTACCATGAGATAGATCATATCAAACAAATTGCTGAAGGTTTTTTCATCTTAGTCGTTTTAGAAATTATATCCGTTTCCGATCACAGCTGATTGTTTTAATTAATCATATTTAATCAACACCGTATTGAGGTTCAAGCAGTATTAAAATTATTTTGTGATGTGTGCGTGCGTGCGTGCGTGTGTGTGTGTGTGTGTGACATATAAAGAGTTGCAGCTGTGCGCAATTATAGGTTGAGTAAAATTTAGCGAGTAAAAACCTACTGGTACTGTATGTACGTTGTATTGAATAAGCGATATGTTATTTGCTTTTGCTTTATTAATAAGGATGGAGTGGGTACAGTTTGGTCAAATTCATGGCAATCAAAAGAAAAATGTGTTTTATAATTTTAAGTACATCATTTTCAGTCATGATCAGGCCTCTCCGATTATGAAACATATCCTCTACTTCCACCGTTGTTGTTACCGTTGCCGTTACCGTTGGTACCTCCTCCTGAGTTGTTGTTTCCGTTTCCATTACCGTTAGATCCGCCTCCTGAGTTTCCATTACCATTTCCGTTTCCATTAGAACCGCTGCTAGATCTTTTACCTCCACACTGTGCAACAGCCACAGCGACAACTAGAAGGACGAGTACTCTCAGTGCAAGCATTGTAATGGTGGGATATATCCTATATAAAAAATGATATGTACAAATGAACATTATTATTGTATATTAACTTTATTTTTGGTAAGACTCATTCGTTGAGAGGTTTTACAAAATTCCGAAAAAATTGAAATAAAAAAGAATAATTATGAACACTATAATGCAGGTCAGAAAACTGTAAAAACTGTTCTTGTTGTCCGCGTTATGTAAAATCTGATGAGAGAATAATCTGTTGTCGTCAATAACAAACATAATTATAAATTACATTAATGGCTAACCTGAGTTGAGGTGGAGACTGTGTTACTTGAGTGATAAACAGTGTTCTGTGACTTATCCTCCCAAAATCACATCTTTTATAGGCCGACATTCAAGCGATTTCTGCTGATGTAACCAAAGAGTTGAAGGAAGCTTGTAATCAGTGTCTATTGTGACAATTTATTTTCAGAAAAAAATTGTATTCTGACTTCCTAGTCTATAGTCATCAATGAGCGCCACTGGAATGTATCAGAGATTCTGATTCAGCTGTCTGTAAATGTTTACCAAGTGTTTAATATTTTCCAATTCCTGACAACAAATCAAAATCATGCCTAATTAATATATAATTTGGATTCAGCAAATGATCACTGTAAACAGGCCTACGCTTCTGGAGACCTGACATCAAGGATATCACAGCCTTACACAATGACCCTGATGATCAAGAATAGCAGGGCATTTCAGGAGTTTCTAATGATCAATGGTCGCTAAATATTCTTCTGATAAGCTTGTCGGCATGGTCTTATCCTCACACAAAACAGCAGCAGCAAAACACAAACAGACAGCTTTGCGTCTATTTTTTTCCTGAATCACATGGAAGACAATGCCTAAATCAGTGAATTTGAAGATATTTTTGAGGTTTTTCAGTCAGTATCACTAAAAACTTATTTTTGTACCACACCTTATTCAAGTTCTGCTGACATTACCATGCATATTTAAGGTAGCATGCCTATTCACTGCTCATCAATTGGTA
The DNA here is from genome assembly GCA_914767715.1 of Membranipora membranacea. Lineage (NCBI taxonomy): Eukaryota > Metazoa > Bryozoa > Gymnolaemata > Cheilostomatida > Membraniporidae > Membranipora > Membranipora membranacea. The sequence goes on from OU612065.1 coordinate 37,585,822, forward strand.
CCAACATGACAGTGTCCTTGTCAAATATATTATTAATGCAAATGTGATATGTGTTGAAATATTTTGTTAAGATTTTCAAATTTTCTTTGCCACATCTATGTGATCCCTAGTTAATCGAGACAATCCATGTGAAAATTGGGGTGGGGGCAGCAGAAAGTATCTAATAATCAATTTGAATTCCTGTAAACTATGTTGCTGTGACTGAAATCTGTGCTTTAAGTCTACTCTGTATTTCTTTCACGATTTAAAAGGCCCATTATTGCTTTTGAGAGGTAATTACAGAGATCATATTATGATCACAAGATATTTCTGTGCGACTGATACTTTTTCTTGGTATGTGTGCTGTGTCAAGAATCTGTGTAAAACTATGACATCCTTGAATTCTGGATGGTAAGACCTTATGTCAGTGATTATGAAGTGGCAGATTATCGCTTCCCTTCCATAATGTCAATGCCACTGCTAATCACAAACTGCTGAATAATAAAATTATAATAGAGAATCATTTTAAGTTTCTGGTCACCAAAAATAAATTTAAACCCAATTCCTATAACAAAACATATGTGAATGCTGGGTGTGAGGCAGATTTATTTTCATAGTGACACAGCTATTATCATAAGTTGTGTCAACTTATAACAAGGATATATGGATTTGACTATAAACGATTTCAATTTATTCTCTTGACCAAAGTGAATTCCAATGAAAAACACAAAAAAATACTACACATTTTCAAGACCTCAACATGTCGCATAGGTGTAAGAGTGTAGAGATTGAAATCATGTTTATCACAAATCTTTATTTATATCAACATTGCACATTGCAGTTATGCAGGAATACTTAAATATGTAAATGATGTAAATAAGTCAATAAAAGTCTTCCAGGATCAGGGTACCCCCTCATTCGGTCGTTGACAGTTAAATTTTCAAGTTACTTGTCATGTACTCTACTTAACGAGAACCTGATAAACTATCAAGAAAAATTCGGACTGAAACTGGCCAACAAACTCTCAAAAAACATATGCAATGGAAAAATATGAAGATGAAGGTGAAACTAGCGGCTGAAGTCTTATCATCATCTGTTGCTGACGCCTTGGAATATCTACGCGTATATGATAAGGAGTTTGAGGGATGCGGCCCCACCATTACCTTCATGCGGCAGGTAAGGTCATAAACAACCTGAACAATAACTTCAACAGCTATTATTGGGAGGGGGAGGGGTCGAGCTTACATTTGTTCACTTGCATATACAATATACTGGCAATCTAGCATGTATTCTCATTAACAGACTTAACTAAAATAAACATTCACTGCGTTTGCAAATATGAAAATTTTTTACTTTAAATAGTAGTTTTTGTAATATGAAATTGTAGTAATCGCTTTTTAGTATTTAATTCAAACCACTATCTCACTGTAAACAAATAGATAAATACTACGTTTCATCCCATCGATCTTGTTCATTTGACATACTGCAGATTGAGTTGCTTCCCCATGCCCTGTAAATCAAAACTTAATCCTGTATTCTGTACACACATTATATCATATTAGGCCAATACCGGTATTGGTCTTTTTATACCAATCCTGCCAATAAACCTTTGTTGCAGCCTGATTGCGTAACTGTCTTACTGTTTCATTTTTTATTCAGGTTGACCACATGTTCGATGTGTTGAACAGCCACTCAGGATATGGGAAAGGTTTTAAGTCTCCACTGAACCAATCGAACATTGACTATACTGAGGGGTTCCTAGGAAAAGCTGTGGATTATCTCGGGAAACTAACTCTGAAAGGCGGGAAACCACTGATATCTACCAGACGTAAAGCATTCCTGCTTGCTTACAAGTTAGGACAGGACCATATAGAAACAATTATTATTATTAAAGAAAAAAATAAATTTTTCAATGACCCTGACTGCATATGGCTGTTGATGTCAAATTGTAGAAAGTAAACATGATTCTGGCAGCAAAAATTAGCGAACTTGTGTAAAATACTTGTATTAACAGTTACACAGGTGCCTGCTTATCTTAATAACAGGATAATCACTAGTCTAAAGCTATACCGCGTTCATATTATTTTATGGCTCATGATTCATGCTTGCAGCCATCGATACCTGATACCTGGTGATGGGTTCAGCTTGATAACTTCCTACGGGCAGTACCAGGCTGTATTATTTCCTTCACTTGTGTAATTATGTGACTGGTGAAATTAAGTCATCGAAATTGTCAATGGTGGATGTCAAGAGAATTTTTGTTTTGTTCAAAGACTTGCATATCGGGTTTTGACAGCAGGCGGTGTCATTATTGATACAGAATCCATGATTCCTTAGATCTGACATACAAAATGATATTATTGTGACAAAAATAGCTCTTTATGTAAAACTTGTTAGGATTGTCGGTAACCCTTGTAACTTCCTCACACAAGAGAGCTGCAAAGTGTTTTATTAAAAAATTCTGTTGTTTTCCACTGGGCATGACATATTAATTGCAGAATTTGATATTGCAGAGTAGATTGATGGGTAGCCTCTTTGTGCCCTATTGTAGAGTCATTAAATAAGCCAATGAATAGGAACTAACAGTGGAATTATCTGAGTTAGAAATGTCACCTAGATATTTGGTGTCAAAAGTAATTGCTATTTGGATCCAACGCCTTGTCATCGATCTCATCAAAACCACCCTGTAAACTTTCAGCCTGGCATGGCATCAGTGTTCAGAGTTTTATCATTAGAACATTACCGTCTCATCCTAGCACAGTAACTCAATAGTTATCGGCGCGGAGTGATGACCAGTACCAGAACCACACCCTCACAATCCACGCTACACACCATGACATTGAGACTAAAGACCTGGCATCGCTCTCTCAAAGCTTAAGTCACATAACTGACTAGTATATTACGGTCAATAATCCTAATTTAGCTGAGTATTCTGCATCTGTTTTGGAAACCTGCAGTTATGCCATGGCCTTAATTACTGCTAATCAGGTATAACCACTAGATAATCAAGCTTTATTAGCTATCAATAATGCTAAGAAGTTTTGTGCTGAATTTTCTACTGTTTTGAAAGAGTTAAATTTTGATACTGCTTGTAATCTTCTAGATAAAGCTAATCCATATCTATGCGAGTGTCAGGGAATTTATTTTACCTAAGCTAGCGGGTTCGACCAATAGTGATCTATTGCTAGACCTGGGCGGCTATACAACTGATTAAGAGTTTTAAATATTCAAGGTCGAACTGAAAGTAAATATCAACACGGCGCTGCCTACCGGGCAAGATACTTCAAATGTATCATTAGCGTCATTGTTCAGCATTGTGTCGGATTACAAACCCCACTCACAGCGCCAAACTCAACTCACCAGGAAAGATGCAGCCAGTAGTAACATGTACTGGTAAGTTTCTTTATAATGACAGCATCAAAAAACAACAGTAATCTAATCGCTTGACTGGACAGTAATTTCTGGGGGAGGGGGGGGGGAGATAATTTGGGGCTCGCAGCAGCTTTTGTTTATTATAGATCAAAACTAAAAACGGAGAAATTGGAGAGTTTAAAAAGTCTACAGCACCCAGTATTCTTAGGCGTTCACCCATTTTGGCAGTTTTATGCTTGGATTTGGAAATTCCAAACCAAAGGTATGCAAGTTTTTATTTCTACATTTTTCTAGATCTACATTTTCCCTAAAACAATTGATTTCCAGCTTGTTACTCTTCATCATCCTGCTCTTCATGCTTTAATTTTATTCCAGTTTCCATGAAAATGTATCTGTCTTTAAACATAATTCAATAATCTTGAATTAAAATTTTTTTTTTGTTTAGCGCTGCTTCAACAAACTGACGTAAAAACAGGAGCTTTCTCATTGGGGTTTGTTAGGTTCCTTTCTTCCGTCCTCTGGTTTTTCTTTAGTCTAAATGAGTCTTTTGCACTCACAATGTTAACCTACTCTGCTCAGCACAGCACTTAGTATTTTAAAGGGGGGGAGGGGTTTATAAAATTTTGAGAACTTGGGCTATCAAAATTGACTAGCTAGTCCATGTACACGGAAAGTAGTAGGTGTACAGACTTAGTAACCAATTTGTGCGACGAGTCAATCTGTCACATGTTCTATTAGTTTACTCTAACTATTGGCTTGTCTGGCCTGAAATTTCATTTCGATCATGGTTTGCTGGTTCCACTTGATTCTTTCCTACTAGGTCCCATTCGACCTCCATACTGCCCACCCTTCTTATTCATACAGGTTTGTGTGAAAAATTTTTACATGGATCATCAGATTCAAAGCCTCTCATAATGCCCCTATCACTTGTAGGCCTAACTAGGTAGTCGACACTAAAACTATGGTTGGTATGCTGGCAAATCTACACCAATGTTTCTTGTGCAGCAAATTATGTATTACCATGACATCTTTGATGTCAGGTCTTAGTACAGGGGTGCCCAACGTTTTCATTGAGGGGGCCGCATCCACATATTGCAGTGTAAAATGTAAGATTTAATTTTTAATTTTCAGTGTGAGAAGCCAACCTATTTAGCGGAAGCGTATATGGAAAACAGTTTGATTGGCATTGAAAGCAATGCATAGTCATTGAATTTGAAAAACTATATATAACAATGATCGATAAGCTCTGACAATTGCTTTCGTAGTGTAGAATTGTGTTGTGTAGTGTTTGATTCTATTCCAGATTACACAGGCTTGGTAAGATACAGTAATGCTGCACTCAGGGAGCTCTGTATGGATTGAAAACTTCAGTTTTCCCGAGGCAGCAATCCACAACATATGTGATCTGTGCAAGGGTGACATGGCACCCAGTGATATGACCTCTAGAGACCCTATACCTCTAAAAAAAGGTAAATCATTCGCAAAGCAACCCACATGTCAGCCACAGCTCTCATCAAAATCATATGACTAAGCAAAATAGACAAAATGAGACAATAGTGCAAACCTACACCTGTATTATTGTCAAAATATTTCACATGTTGAATTGGTGTTTTTCAGTAATTAAAAGATATAACAAACTAGGATCATGATGGTGAATTTACTATTTTATTTTTGTTATTTTAGGATACGCATAGGACTGTATAAACTGGCAAGCTGTAGTGATAAACGAACTGTAGCTGCTGTATTTGGTGTCTCCAAAACGTCTGTGCACTGTTATGTGTATGCCTTCATAACAGCATTAAGTAGGAAGAAAAAGACCTACATCAGATGGTACACAGATGAGGATGCTCGACTCATCGCAGAGGATAACAAGATGCAGTTCAAATATCCTCAAGCGATAAGAGCTATTGACGGGAGTCACATACCGATAAACTTATCCCTAGATGGGAAAAGTGACTATCTTTGAAAATGTACTCCTCAGTGGTACTCCAGGCAGTTGTGGTTTGCCACTACAAATTTAGGGATGTGTATTCTAACACATCTGGGGCTGCACATGATGCCACTGAGTACCATATATCACCCCTCTCCACTCTGGTACATAACTCGATGCTAAAACATGACAGAGTCATCAATGGAAAAACAGTATCACTCCACATTCTTTGGGTTCCGGCATACCCCCATATCTGACAGGATGATGAAAGGTTATATCGGCAAGAATTTGCCTCCTAATGATGCCAGCTTCAATGTATACCAAGCACACGTATGTGTGTTGAGATTGCCTTTGGGATGCTGAACTCAAGATGGAGGATTCTTCATAAAAGAGTGGACCTTGACTGCCTTTCAGCGCCAAGAGTTATTATAGCGTGCTGCATTCTCCATATCATGTGTGAAGAGCTCAGATTACCAATGCCACCTCCAGCTGCTATGGATGACATAAATGCTGCAAACTTTCCACAGCCACAAAGACAGGTAAATGGCCATATTGATGGTGATAATGCCAAAGCCATCAGAGACTATCAGATATTTATTGGCTGAGACTCAGCCATTGCGTAAATCTGTCCACCGCTAGATATATATATATATATATATATATATATATATAATATATATACATCATTTAAAATTATAATTTTCAAATCTCAACAAAACCAGTTTCTGTAAATTTTTGTTTGTTGTGAGATCAATTTAAATTATGTTACTAGTTTTAGATTTTTTTTTTTCTGCGCGTCCAACTACTCAGCTCTCAGTCTTACTGTGCTACTTTTCAGATCTCAACAGAATAACCTGTCCTTTTTTTCGTGTGGTTATACTACTATAATTATTATTTCAAGTAGATAGTTACATTTATTAATAAAAACACACTCTAAAATACCATAATATAATGAGATGACGGTGTAAATTTTCTAACTTTACTGGGATTTCCTAGACCTGGTAAAATAACCCAGTTTCCCATGATGAGACAGAGTAATCTATGAGGTGATCAGCTGAGTGAGATAAACAAAACACAACCGTCGACCGGCTAATTTTTTAACAGTACTGGGATTGTCTAGACCTGGAAATAATAACGGGTTGCGTGATGAGAAGGAGTAACAAATTGTTTTATCCTTTCCTTACATGTTGATCAATTTATTTTTCTTTTAAATGGGCAGTAGCATAATATAAATTCTTAGCGGTCTGACAAAGTTGAGTAATGAGGTGCGTGTTATACAATAAGAACAAGGAGAGCAGAGTTGGTTGTTTAAAATTCAAGGCTCTGCAATCTATATAAAATACTAAGGCTATTAAAAGATCTGAAAAAAAGTAATACATAATAATAAATTGAGATCTGAAAAGTAATACCGTAATATTTAGTAGGTGAAACTGGAGTAAGATAAGTTGAGACTGTTGTATGAAAAAATCCTCGACGACTATGAATTGTACTAAGAATGCGATTGCTGAGTTGTGGAGATGTATCACAGTAATACAAGGTAACAAGAAAGTAACACAGTAATATTAAGTGAGTAAAAAGGGAGTAAAATAATCTGAGACTGAGAAATTGGACGTGTTATATGAAAAAAATACTTGACAACTATAAAAAAGTACTCAGACTGCGATTGCCGAGATATGTGTGATTTGTGTGCATCTGATAAAGCTTTATAATTTCCTTTGTTTACAATAATATGTGCATGTTTGGACATGTTAGCTTTTTATTGTATAGTGAATTACTGTGTGTGCACATAGCTCTAGATGAGCGAGTTGGCATACTGACTCTCGTGATCTGACTGGGCATGTAGATCACTGATAAACTAGGCTATCATTACCACAAAGAGAATGTCGTAAGGCTAAGTATGTATCATGCGTGACTTGAATTTGCAAATGTGCAAGAACAATGAGTTTAGTCTGGGTTCTAATTGCAATTTTGGTCTGGGGAGATAGGACACCCCCTGCACAGATTGCCAGTCAAATTTAGCTAATAGTGACAATAGAAGATAACTCTTTCTAACAATTCCGCACGCATTTGAGAGTGTGCCACCAGAGCAGGTAGCCAATCAGATGGCTTCGGAATTCCGAGACTCAATTTTGCAGAGATCAGCTCATGCCCAGAGCTGAGCATGCGCAGAATGGCGAGTTGGTTTTTAGTGTGCACTGTGCTAGCATTAATTTAGGCTGGCTCTGGTTTTTACTGAACTTGCAGAAAAATACATAATATCTCTTGATTCATACATAGGTTGATTCTATTCTACAATATGGAAATGTATCACCTTAATACAAGGTATCAAGAAAGAAAAAAACAATATTTAATTGGATCCTACAACAAACGAAAATTTACAGAAACTGGTTTTTTTGAGATCTGAGGAGTATAATTTTGAATGATGGAAATATAATAATTTAATATAAATCATCGTCATCTGGGACAGTCCATCTTGCCCCAAACCCATCTCACTGACTTGCTGATGCGGGGTTTGATAGAGTGCTGGCTGGAGTTTGAGGCGCATGGGGACGTGTTTGCCTAGATGGTGTCATCATGGCAAATGAAGAAGATGGGATATTATGTGGGGTGTGTGGGGTCTGATACTGGATGTTAACTGGACGACTTACTAAGCTATTAAACATTACAGAAAAGTTACTAACAATGGCCCTCTGCTGTTCTAGCATCTTGGCATTCGTTTCCTTCATTGTCTTCAATCTCAAAAACACAAAATACTTCAGAAAGCGATGGCTCAGTCTCACTCTTTTTCTCTCTCTGCTGCTGCTGCTGCTTTGTGGGTGCAGGCATTTGCTTATACTAGTGCTGGTGCTCGGCCTGCTCTCGCTCCTGGCCTCACTCCCTCCGGTCTCATTTTCATCACGTGCTTGAGACAGTGCTGAAATTACATACAGGAGAGTTAGGTGAAATAGTTATGATAAACCACAAAGGACTTTCTAGCGATTCAGTCCTCTACTTATCTGTAAATTCAAGGTTAGTGGGCCTAGTGACAGCCTTTACTAATTGAAATCCAGTATGCGCATGTGTCAACTGCTTTGATACTATCTATCTCACAAAAACAAATCAAGCCACTCCTTAGATGGGAAGGAAAAACTGTGTCACTTTACTTAAAATATGCTCACCATCATTCTCCTCGTTTGCCAAGTCTTCATCTACCGAGTTGGCACAGGAGCGATGGCCCATGGTCTCCTTCATCTCATTAGAGTACACCCATGTACTTGCAGAACGTCCTATAAAAAGATACACACACTTATGATAAGTGTTGAAGGAGCTATTACCATCAAAAGTGATTCAACAACATATTAGGTTGTCGTAAAAAGAGGAACGCAGGGCTCTCAACCTGGGAGCTTGAGAAACCTGAGTTTTGGCGACACTGTGCCACAGATTCAAAAGCAAAGTGATAACGATTAAAGTAGTTAATTGATGATAATCTCATAATGTCACTTTATAGCATCCAGCTGAATACTTATCAACAACATGGTAGACTTTAAGTATTCCTGCATAACTGCAATGTGCAATGTTGATATAAATAAGGATTTGTGATAAAGATGATTTCAATCTCGACACTCTTACACCTATGCGACATTTTGAGGTCTTGAAAATGTGTTGTACTTTTTTGTGTTTTTCATTGGAATTCACTTTGGTCAAGAGAATAGATTGAAATCGTTTATAGTCAAGTCCATATATCCTTGTTAGAAGTTGACACAACTTATGATAATAGCTGTGTCACTATGAAAATAAACCTGCCTCACACCCAGCATTAAAATGATTATCTATTATAATTTTATTATTCAGCATTTTGTGATTAGCAGTGGCATTGACATTACGGAAGGGAAGCGATAATCTGCCACTTCATAATCACTGACCTAAGGTCTTACCATCCAGAATTCAAGGATGTCATAGTTTTACACAGATTCTTGACACAGCACACATACCAAGAAAGTATCAGTCGGACAGAAATATCTTTTGATCATAATATGATCTCTGTAATTACTGCACAAAAGCCAAGATGGGCCTTTTAAATCGTGAAAAAAATACCGGGTAGACTTAAAGCACAGATTTCAGTCACAGCAACATAGTTTGCAGGAATTCAAGTTGATTATTAGATACTTTCTGTTGCCCATTCCCCAATTTTCACATGGATTGTCTCGATTAATTAGGCATCACATAGATGTGGCAAAGAAATTTTGAAAAACTTAACAAAATATTTCAACACATATCACATTTGCATTAATAATATTTTTGACAAGGACACTGTCATGTTGGTACCAATTGATGAGCAGTGAATAGGCATGCTACCTTAAATATGCTTGGTAATGTCAGCAGAACTTGAATAACGTGTGGTGCAAAAATAAGTTTTTAGTGATACTGACTGAAAAACCTCAAAAATATCTTCAAATTCACTGATTTGGGCATTGTCTTCCATGTGATTCAGGAAAAAAATAGACGCAAAGCTGTCTGTTTGTGTTTTGCTGCGGCTGTTTTGTGTGAGGATAAGACCATGCCGACAAGCTTATCAGAACAATATTTAGCGATCATTGAAACTCCTGAAATGCCCTGCTATTCTTGATCATCAGGGTCATTGTGTAAGGCTGTGATATCCTTGATGTCAGGTCTCCAGAAGCGTAGGCCTGTTTACAGTGATCATTTGCTGAATCCAAATTATATGTTAATTAGGCATGATTTTGATTTGTTGTCAGGAATTGGAAAATATAACAACAAATTAAACACCTGGTAAACATTAACACACAGCTGAATCAAAATCTCTGATACATTCCACTAACTAGCTCGCATTAGAAACCTTGCAGACACCCCTGCCCATCCCTGCTCATGAATCGACACTTGAAGTCAGGCAGTTTTGGTGAGTGACAAAGCTCTTTTAAAAACTTTAAAATAATGATTCACTTCGGAAAAGGATATCATAAAATAATTATTTGAAGCGGCGCTCATTGATGACTATAGACTAGGAAGTCAGAATACAATTTGTTTCTGAAAATAAGTTGTCACAATAAACACTGATTACAAGCTTCCTTCAACTCTTTGGTTACATCAGCAGAAATCGCTTGAATGTCGGCCTATGAAAGATGTGATGTTGGGAGGTTAAGTCACAGAACACTGTTCATCACACAAGTAACACAGTCTCCACCTCAACTCAGGTTAGCCATTAATGTAATATATAATTATGTCTGTTATTGACGACAACACATTATTCTCTCATCAGATTTTACATAACGCGGACAACAAGAACAGTTTTTACAGTTTTCTGACCTGCATTATAGTGTTCATAGTTATTCTTTTTTATTTTAATTTGTTCGGAATTTTGTAAAACTTCTCAACGAATGAGTCTTACCAAAAATAAAGTTAATATACAATAATAATGTTCATTTGTACATATCATTTTTTATATAGGATATATCCCACCATTATAATGCTTGCACTGAGAGTACTCGTCCTTCTAGTTGTCGCTGTGGCTGTCGCACAGTGTGGAGGTAAAAGATCTAGCAGCGGTTCTAATGGAAACGGAAATGGTAACGGAAACTCAGGAGGCGGATCTAACGGTAATGGAAACGGAAACAACAACTCAGGAGGAGGTACCAACGGTAACGGCAACGGTAACAACAACGGTGAAGTCGAGGATATGTTTCATAATCGGAGATTCCTGATCATGACTGAAAATGCTGTACTTAAAATTATAATAAAACACATTTTTGTTTTGATGGCCATGAATTCGTCCAAACTGTATCCACTTGATCCTCATTAATAAAGCAAAAGCAAATAACATATCGTACATTCAATATAACGTACATACAGTACCAGTAGATTTTTACTCGCTAAATTTTACTCAACCTATAATTGCGCACAGCTGCAACTCTTTATATGTCCTGTCTTTTCTTGCTGAAGGATAAGTCACCGAAAGCTTTGTGTTTGTAGAACATTTTCTGCATTAAATCTATGACTTTCTGCAGTTGATAGTTGCACACAGCGACAACTTTTAAGAATATCAATGGGGGATGTGCTTATACGCATTTACACATAGATGGGGGAACTAAAAAAGGATTTTGTATGAGGAAATTCTGAACCCACCCCAAAATCCAGAAATCAATAGCACTCAGAGTCGTCCGCACAACTAACTGATACACACACACACACACGCACACACACGCACGCACACACGCGCGCGCGCACACACACACATCACAAAATAAGCAATCCGCCACATGAATCTTTGAGTCACAATTGATTTACAGGAACATTAAATTTCATCTGATCGTTTGTCTGTTTGATACCTTGAATTGGAATTCAGTGAACTTATTTCGGAGGTTTGTAAATGGCCATCAGCAAATTTGGGTAGTGATTGGAAAGATCACATGGGAGTCCTTAGGGGTGGAACAAGAGCTTGAATTAACTACTTACAGAGAAATTGAGAAATTGAGCAAGTCTTCTCAAAATTCCAATTTAATGATCATCACAGAGCAACATGAACATAATAAATCACATGATATTTAAGATGGGACACCATGACCGTGTTGACAGTGAAACCTCACAGGGTCATATCCTTGGCCCCTCTGCAACCAATTTAAAACATGCCATGTGAAATAATATAATATAATCTTTAATCCAAACCACTGGTATGGTACCTCAAAAAAAGTGGCCACTCTTACAGCTTTTGATACAAGAAGAATAGCTCACATGTTTTGGTTTTATATTTGTTGGTGAGCTCCAAACAATATAATAATTATAGAAATTTCCCAATGAAAACGGTAGTACCAGTATAATTCCTTCATGATCCTTCATGATTCATATCATCTGGTAATGATAAATAATAGAATCAATAGAATGTTTGGTATTTTATTCATAAGAATCAATCAGATCTATATTGAATTTATGGTCAACAATTGTCTGAATATATATCATTACGATTTCCCAGATACCCTATCTAGTCTTTCACTGTTCTGTTCTGAAAACCAAATTTCTTGGCCGCTTTATAGGAGCAAGATCAAGTGTCAACTTGCATTTTTTTTTACACCACATTGTGGAAACGATTCATTGCTCAATAATTGGTGAAACCATAAACATTGTTTTTAATAGATTTTGCATTCGGCATTTATTTATTTAAATCATTGTTCTTCTTGTCATTCTCGCTTTCCTATTTGTTAAAACCCAGAATGTTTCACTTAATTTTACCAAAGCTTTGAGCATTGAGATATCCCCGGGATAGGTTTAGAGATTAAAAACATATTGATTGTAACTTCAATTAAAAAATTCATCCTTGAGAGCATTTAGTGTTTCTTCCACAATATCAACTGGTGGTTTTCAACTTCTTTGCCATGCAGTCAAAGTCATTATTTTGGTACAGACGGATATTTCGAAGTAGTAGTACTACTGTAAATTGTCTAGGTTGATTTTTCACAATTTATGATGGTTGAACATAAAAGTGATGGTGAAACGTCTATTGAAAGTTTTAGGTTTTGCATTATACTAAATTAACTGCATCTGATATTTCCAACTTTCAGACATGTAATCCAAAGGTAGAAGACACTGATGGGTCATGAGTAAGGTTTAATTTTAAATGCATTTTGTCAACTAAATGCTTAAGCATCTTAGTCTTTGTTCTTCATGGTTCTTTCTGTTGGCTATAAAAACACCCCAGCAGACAGTGGTTACAGCACAAACAATCACCTTGAACCTTGTGTATTGCATGGCTTAATATATTATTGGATCTTGGATCAACCTATATACAATGCCCTATAGGATAAAAATACTCACCCATTTGAATTTTGCGAACTGGTTAAGATTATTAAAACTGAGCATTTTAACATAAAATGTTGGTTTTTTTTAACACTCAGTGTATGATATCATTTGCAACTTTGCTATCACTTTTACTAAATAAGCAAAATTTTCCATCATGTGAGGTAATCTCAAAGAGTCTGAGGGCAGGTTATTCTTTTAACATCAGTTTTTTAGCACATTTTCCTTTCAATTGAATTGCTTGAGAACTTTTCCCCCAATCCATATTTCCCCGTCATACATGCATCCATATATTGATACTCACAGGGGTGTCTGTAAGTCAACATAGTTGGGCAATCAATCTGAACTGGTTTGGCATAAACTGATAGGAAAGAGGTTTTGATTGACGGTCAGAAAATTTAGTGGCTGATGGTAGTTGCATGAGTGGCATTCATCGAACCGCTTCTTTTGTTGGGTGGGCGAGGAAACTCTAGTTGGATGGACTTGGCTCTAAACTGTTCAGGCATGCTCAGAGAGATGAATATCTTTCATCGATGAGCGTAACAAATTTTCGCAACAAAAATAGACAGGGCAGTCACATATAGGTCAATATCTACACTTAGTTGAGTAAAATCTAGCGAGTATAAGTCTTCTTGTACTGTATGTACGTTTTAGTGAATCAGCAAGATGTTTTTGCTTTTGCTTTATTAATAAGCATAAAGTGGATACAGTTTGATTAAATTCATGGTCAACAAAACCAAAAGATGTAATGTAGTTACACGTTCAGCATTTTCAGTCATGATCAGGCTTCTCTGATTATAAAACATATCCTCCGCTTCCACCATTGTTGGTACCTCCCCTGAGTTGTTGTTTCCGTTTCCATTACCGTTAGGTCCGCCTCCTGAGTTTCCGTTACCATTTCCATTAGAATCGCAACTAGATTTACTTCCACACTGGGTGACAGCCACAGCAACAACTAGAAGGACGAGTGCTCTCAGTGCAAGCTTGGGGATGGCAAGATATATTCTGAAAGAAAGAAAGCGAATTTCAAATCGTGACGGAAGAAAAGTAAATATACAAAATTGCTTGTTGTCTTTGCTTGGTTAAGATGAGTGGACATGTTATTTCATAAAAAAGACAAACCGCAAATTGGAAATGCCTTACCTTGGTTGAGATGGAGATGGTATTTTTATAGTCTGACAGTCAAGCCGGATCATTCTGCTATTCCATTCTATATCCTGTATTATATTTACCGATTTAATCACGAACACATAGCGATAACAAGGTTTTTAAAATAAAAAAAACTTTAATGATACTTCACTGTTTCCTGTACCACTGGCATGTTAAAATCTGTCAAATGATAATCACAGCAATTAGGCCTACACGTCTTATGACTAGACATCAAGGGTGTCACAGCATTTCTCAATTGTTATTAACAAAAATGGTTATTCAGTTTTAATCAATTCTGTCTCATGAGACTGAATGTTCTACTGAAAGGGGCAGTGTTGCCTAAAAGAAACATTGTGACTTGACATCACACAGACAGGTATTTTGTTAGTAGATTATGCAATTGCCAGTTAGAAACATAGCATTAAGTAAAATATTACCAAAACTAGTAAGATAAATCCTGCTAGCCTGATCTCTGCCCTTGTGATAAGATCAAGACTAATCTAACTAAACTGTGGGGAACATTGAACTTCGAAACAATTATCATTAGTTAGCAGTCACTTCCTTTATGTCAGGTCTTGGAAAGTTTAGGCCTAAAAACAGTTGATCACTCTATGGAAGACAGTGTTTTACCTTGGAGATTCGTAATGTACCCGTCGTGCCAAGACAAAGAACCATGAAGCCAAAGACTAAGATGCTTAAGGTAATATCAAAGACCGATTCGAATATCAACATATCATATACCGTTGGAAAGCTGCCGAGCAACTGATAATGAATACCTGAACAAAAACTTGATTCGTTGACGGTGTGTCATTTTAGGGAGGATATTAGGCAAAAACCGCTGTTTTTGTAAATGCAGATGGAGGAGTCAAAATAATTGCAAAAAAATTTCAAAACATGTGGAATGTATACTTAGAGATTGCATCCATCATAAAATTTGATTTTCTCTGATATATGACTAGCCTAAATTGACTTTTTACGTCACACCATACAACGCATTTTTTTTGTGAAGCCGTGAAAATATGTGAAATTTCAATCATAAATTCACAACAGATCATAGGCTCGAATCAAAAGAAATTGTAATTTTCTCTTAGAGTACTCTTCAAATTAGCTTGCATATTGCAGTGACAGTAGACTCTCGAATGCGGCATCAAAGACATGCATGCACTAGACGACCCTCTCATAACATTTTAAAAATTACCACCAGAGAGGTGTTGAAATATCAAACATGGAACTAGTCTGGGAAAGAACTGCTTTCGCTCCAGAGTAGAAGCCATTCTTAATAAATGATTTAATAGTGAAGCAGTAGAATTTCTTTTTATATTTTTGTTACAATACATTCATATCTTATTTTAACCAGCTCAGATCGTTCATCAGCAGGAAGTATTTTGTTTGTTTACATATGTTTGCTAATATAAAATAAAATGAGCTGAGACATCATTTACTCCAATTTTTTTAATCTGTGAATATCTCTTTTTCTAAGAGAGAAACAGCTATAGTTTTTTTCATTAAAAAATTCAGCAATTTTTTTTCCAATTATTCTCATCATCATTATACAGGCAGCTGGGATGAACAGTGGATTATCTCTGGTTTGAGTAATCCGATCAAAACCCCCTTGATTGTACCATGAGATAGATCATATCAAACAAATTGCTGAAGGTTTTTTCATCCTAGTCGTTTTAGAAATTAAGTCCGTTTACGAACACAGCTGATTATTTTAATTAATCCTATTTAATCAACACCTTATTGAGTTTCAAGCAGTATTAAAATTATTTTGTGTGTGTGTGTGACATATAAAGAGTTGCAGCTGTGCGCAATTAAAGGTTGAGTAAAATTTAGCGAGTAAAAATCTACTGGTACTGTATGTAAGTTGTATTGAATGAGCGATATGTTATTTGCTTTTGCTTTATTAATAAGGATCGAGTGGATACAGTTTGGTCAAATTCATGGCAATCAAAACAAAAATGTGACTTTTAATTTTAAGTGCAGCATTTTCAGTCATGGTCAGGCCTCTCCGATTATGAAACATATCCGCGACTTCCACCGTTGTTGTTACCATTGCCGTTACCGTTGGACCCTCCTCCTGAGTTGTTGTTTCCGTTTCCATTACCGTTAGATCCGCCTCCTGAGTTTCCGTTACCATTTCCGTTTCCATTAGAACCGCTGCTAGATCTTTTACCTCCACACTGTGCAACAGCCACAGCGACAACTAGAAGGACGAGTACTCTCAGTGCAAGCATTGTAATGGTGGGATATATCCTATATAAAAAATGATGTGTACAAATGAACATTATTATTGTATATTAACTTTATTTTTGGTAAGACTCATTCGTTAAGAGGTTTTACAAAATTCCGAAAAATTAAAACAAGAAAGAATAATTATGAACATTATAATGCAGGTCAGAAAACTGTAAAAACTATTCTTGTTGTCCGCGTTGTGTAAAATCTGATGAGAGAATAACATGTTGTCGTCAATAACAGACATAATTATATATTACATTAATGGCTAACCTGAGTTGAGGTGGAGACTGTGTTACTTGAGTGATGAACAGTGTTCTGTGACTTATCCTCCCAAAATCACATCTTTTATAGGCCGACATTCAAGTGATTTCTGCTGATGTAACCAAAGAGTTGAAGGAAGCTTGTAATCAGTGTCTATTGTGACAATTTATTTTCAGTATCATTTACATAAAATTGTATTCTGACTTCCTAGTCTATAGTCATCAATGAGCGCCACTTTAAATAATTATTTTATGATATCCTTTTCCGAAGTGAATCGTTATTTTAAAGTTTTTAAAAGAGCTTTGTCACTCATAGAACCAAAACTGCCTAACTTCAAGTGTCGATTCATGAGCAGGGATGGGAAAGGGTGTCTGCAAGGTATCTAATGCGAGCTAGTTAGTGGAATGTATCAGAGATTCTGATTCAGCTGTCTGTAAATGTTTACCAAGTGTTTAATATTTTCCAATTCTTGACAACAAATCAAAATCATACCTAATTAATATATAATTTGGATTCAGCAAATGATCACTGTAAACAGGCCTACGCTTCTGGAGACCTGACATCAAGGATATCACAGCCTTACACAATGACCCTGATGATCAAGAATAGCAGGGCATTTCAGGAGTTTCTAATGATCAATGATCGCTAAATATTGTTCTGATAAGCTTGTCGGCATGGTCTTATCCTCACACAAAACAGCAGCAGCAAAACACAAACAGACAGCTTTGCGTCTATTTTTTTCCTGACTCATGGAAGACAATGCCTAAATCAGTGAATTTGAAGATATTTTTGAGGTTTTTCAGTCAGTATCACTTAAAACTTATTTTTGTACCACACCTTATTCAAGTTCTGCTGACATTACCAAGCATATTTAAGGTAGCATGCCTATTCACTGCTCATCAATTGGTACCAACATGACAGTGTCCTTGTCAAATATATTATTAATGCAAATGTGATATATGTTGAAATATTTTGTTAAGATTTTCAAATTTTCTTTGCCACATCTATGTGATGTCTAGTTAATCGAGACAATCCATGTGAAAATTGGGGAGGGCGCAACAGAAAGTATCTAGTAATCAATTTGAATTCCTGCAAACTATGTTGCTGTGACTGAAATCTGTTCTACTTGGTATTTTTTTCACCATTTAAAAGGCCCACTTTGGCTTTTGTGCGGTAATTACAGAGATCATATTATGATCACAAGATAATTCTGTGCGACTGATACTTTTTCTCGGTATGTGTGCTGTGTCAAGAATCTATGTAAAACTATGACATCCTTGAATTCTGGATGGTAATACCTTATGTCAGTGATTATGAAGTGGCAGATTATCGCTTCCCTTCCGTTATGTCAATGCCACTGCTTATCAGAAAATGCTAATAAAATTATAATAGATAATCATTTTAAATTTCTGGTCACCAAAAATAAATTTAAACCCAATTCCTATAACAAAACATATGTGAATGCTGGGTGTGAGGCAGATTTATTTTCATAGTGACACAGCTATTATATATCATAAGTTGTGTCAATTTTTAACAAGGATATATGGATTTGACTACAAACGATTTCAATTTCTTTCCTCGACCAAAGTGAATTCCAATGAAAAAGACAAAAAAATACTACACATATTCAAGACCTCAACATGTCCCATAGGTGTAAGAGCGTAGAGATTGGAATCATGTTTATCACAAATCTTTATTTATATCAACATTGCACATTGCAGTTATGCAGGAATACTTAAATATGTAAATGATGTAAATAAGTCATTAAAAGTCTTCCAGGATCAGGGTACCCCCTCATTTGGTCGTTGACAGTTAAATTTTCAAGTTACTTGTCATGTACTGAGGTTAATTAATGAAAGGTCTCTTAGAATGAATACTGACATTATACAGAGTGACAGTGTAGTAGATACCAAAAATTGTCAGAATTCATACTGCAAGACTGTTCATTTTTGTTATTGTAATAATCAATTGTTGCATTTTATTCCACCGACCTGCTTCCTTCAAATATAGAACAATAACTCACCGCTGACCATATATGTCCTAGAAACAGAATATCCATCTTATTGCGCTCCAATGATAGATTCAGCTCCTTGCTGGCACACACAGACAGGTCTTCCTTATTCATAGTTTGGTTTGGTCAGCCAAAGATGATACTCCCGGACTGTAATAAAACCGTAATCCATATTCATCATAGGTGCGTTTCTAAACTGCTACACCGCTCGCTGACTGTCTATCATAACATGTACCGGTAGCTTCATTGCCTGAAAATGAGACAAAATACATGTTCCTTATGAATAGCTGTCTGTTTGGAGAAATCAAATCAATAGAATACAACCTGATGTGATGTGACCCACCAAGTTGACATAAATGCATTAATATTAAAAATAAGTTTGCTGTTAAAATGATTCAACTTACCCTTTGGAATGCGTGAGTTTATATCAAAACTATCAAACTTTTTTTCCGCTCATTTGAACCCTTAATTTGTGTATTTTAGCTGGGTTTGTAGTGAGAACAGCCAAACTGAAATGTTCAGATTGCATAGATGACATAGTATGTGCTACGACAGACTTATACAAATCATCTTCTCTGATCGGCATAAAAACAGAGGGGGCCTGGTACACCCCAGCAAACATATCTCAAAGTGCATGAGGGTAGCGGAAACCACAATAAGACATTTTATCGACCATGAGGGAGTGCTACCTAACTCATTTCAGAAGATTCTAACTTCTACTCTCACATACATCTCTGAAAACAAAGTGATCGAACATTTCAAATGTACTGCTCATGCTGGCTGCACTGTAAGATCCCTGACTAAAAGATATATACGAATCAGACTCTATCATGAAACAAAATACCAACGAATCAAATTCAGTGACTCAATAAGGAGCCAACTTAATCGATTAGTGATATTCAGTCATGTGTAGTAGAACACTCTGGTTCTTTTTGCATGCCTCTCATAATCCTGCTGTTTTTATCCGTGTGAGTAGATGCATTATTTTCTATATTCACTGGAGGCCAGATTTTGAAATAAATTTCTCAAATGGAGAAAAAGTTGTTCAAAATAAATCAGGTTTCTAGTCAAAGGAGTTCATTTTTATCCATAATCGTTCCATTTATCAGTTGTTATACTGTTTGATGCTCCACTGCATTGCACCTCACAGTAACATAACGTCCCTGGGTTTTTCCAATAATTAACTGTGACACATTGCTCTATTATTAGCCAGTCTAGATTTCTCTATAAGTCTATGGGTTCTTCTCAATCAGCTGTTTTGGCAAGCTGTCATAATCTTCCTATTTTGTGGTCTTACAATTGTTGAGCCATATAGACAAGCCTAGGTCGCAAAAACAAACTGAGGGTTTTTATATTACTTATGCCCAAGACTGCATGCAACGCTCTCCTATTTTTGCAATATTTGGTGCTTCCCAATTGCCTAATAATAAACTCACTCCACAACAACTTCCCTGTGTTACATGTGATATGCATATTTTTTATCATCCCAACCACTCAAATTTCTTAATGCTTTTGTAATGTAATGACCTGTAATTAGGGTGGGAAAGGTATCAACCTTGTAAACTTGTCATGCTACATTTAATCATGATTTATCCTGTTGTGCCTAATGACCATGTAAGTGTACTGTATTGAAAGTAATCATCCAAAGACTATGAAATTCTCTGAAATTGATAGCTTTTCAGGTAACTTTTTACTACAGGAACAAACTGCGTCCACTTATATGTGTGTTACAAAGTTTGGCTGATATTAGTGAACCGATTTTCTTTCTACTATCAGCTACAAGCATGAGCTCTATATCTCTGCTCTCGATTATAGTAATCATCCTTTACTGTAGTAAGTTATTACGGGAATCTGCATATGCAACACAACATGTGTTATATAGTCTCTCAGTTATAATTGGAAGATTCATGGACATGCTACATAAACAAGTCAAATGTGGTTATCTTTTAAAATCTCCTCATCTTGTAAATGCAACTACCGTCACATGATCATCTGAATTACGTTTTGTTTTGGTACACAAGTGGAAGGATCTCAAGGGGAAGGTGCTGGACTCAACCCTCTTGTCACATCTGGTGGTGGAAAGTATAGAAGGAACAGAGTTTCAGATGTTGAGGCACATGGTTACAATGTCACACTACTGTCTGAGAACCATAATCAGGATGATGAATACAATAAAGGTTTGATTTTGACTCACCAAATAAGAGTTTTGGCAATAATTGTTTTCAGTTTTATTTTGTATGGGTGCAGGGAGGTAACTTTTTATCCTGAATTGCTCCAAAAGATTGCAGCGCATTGGCATGACAGTTGGTTGGTCATAAGCTGCCTACACCAATTTGGTATACTATAATCTAAGTTATCCAAACGGATACAAATGTTCATTTTGTCTCTTCAAAATGCTCTTAGGTTTTGTCCTTTGTTGCATCAAAAACGTATAAAAAATCTATGGCATACCTCTTTTTAAGATGATATTTATGACCTAAGTAAATTTAAAGCCATACCTGTCAAATATTTCATTGAAGTTGATGATACTAGAGGCTTGTGTATCAAAATCCAACCACAGCCAAATTTGCCAAGAAAACGATGTTAGAAATCAACAGGAAGGCTTCTATTTTGTTGAAGATCTTGTGACTTGTTACAATACTTTTGCTGGGTATTTCGCTTGTCCTCCTGAAACTCAATGGTGCTGTGGAGATACGGACAATGAATACTGTTGTACTTATTGGAAAGGGTGAGTTTATGATGGCTGTTACAGTAAAAAGTACATAGTCAATTCATTTTGGTTTATTCATTTATCTAAATAGAATTTGTCTATATCAATATATACCTTGTATGGTCTTCCGATATTCCATTTATATATTCTGTTTTAAACTAAGGATTTAAAATTTTCTGTTTCACTGGCAATTATTTTTCATGATTTTTTTGTAGAGGTAAAAGGCGTTCAGTGTCTTACGGTCTGATATCAGCAGCTATCAGCAGCCTCACTGGCAATAATTATCTACTTGATAATACGTTTTGGAGTTTATGGCAGGAAATGAATCTAAAAAGTTAGGATTTGACAAACATTGTCCTGCTCTGCTCACAATTAAAATTTAGCAATTGATCTTACTTCAGACCCATTCGAAAGCATTTATAACAAACTATTATTAGCTCATTATCAATTTCACATTAGTCCGAGGATGAAAAATGACACGGAACCTCTGAGATGAATTTGCATGTAAATGCAGTTTAGTGCGAAGTTTGTCTAAGAAGAAGTAGTATCAGAGTTAGTAATTAACTATTATTAACTCATTGTAAAACCCACAATGGTCCCAGGATGAAATGTGACACAGCTAACCCTGAGATGCATTTATATATAAAGGCAGTTTAGTTTGAAACTTTTATGAGAATCATTATTATTAGAGTAAGAAATAAATGTTTCACTGACCCTGACTGCATATGATTAATGATATCAAATTGCAGAAAGTAAATATGATTTTGGCAGCAGAGATTAGTGAGTTTGTGTAAAATACTTGTACTATCAATCACACAGGTGTCTGTTTATCTTAAGAACAGGACAATCACTCTTCTAAAGCTATACCATGTTTTTACTATTTTATGGCTCATGATTCATGCTTGTAGCCTGATACCTGGTGATGAGTTCAGCTTGATAACTTCCTTTATGGGCAGTACCAGGCTGTATTATTTCACTCACTTGTGTAATTAATTGACTGGTGAAATTAAGTCATCAAAATCATTAATATTGGATGACAAGAGAATTTTTGTTTTGTTCAAAGACTTGCAACATAAATAAGCTAAAAACCAAAGATAAAAAGATGGTTTTCCCTCTGGTGCTTAATGCCACAGGATCGAGAAATTGCCCCTCATGGGTGCTTCAGAAGCTTCTTGTAAACATTATGCGGTTGAAAGTATGATATGAACCATAGTATCTGCACGACATCCTTCTAAAGAAATCCTCCTCAAAGACTATCATCCTGCCTTTGGTCAAAATAGCACAACGCCATGACATGACGCCATGCCGAAACCAATATTTTCAGAATCAGTGTTCGATTAGCTTTCCAACGATATATTAAATGTTGAAATCAGACTACAATGGTATCATAACCTTGAGTTGCTTATGAATTCCTGCTGCTATGATATTTCATATATGAATAAGGTAATTGAAGGAATTATACAAAAGCAAGCTGTGAAAATAATAATTAATAAATAATATTTTTGACTTGCACTAACTGTGGCAAGGCCTATAACTCCTATGACCTGTACCCAGTATGTCACACTATTAAGGTTGCAAGAAGGCGAGATAGCAACCGAAAGCTTCTCCTTATGGCTAGGTAAAGTGGGCTTGTCTTACTAAATTAAAATACACATTTGATCCCTTAAATAATGGTCCTGATCTGCATACACCCTGCCAGAAAGGATAGCCTGCCAAAGGAAAATAACAACTTCCTCAAGAATCGTCAATCTCTTTTATTTTTAGGCTGGTTTTAGTGTTTGACATGAATCACAGTGATCTTGAACACTTTTGGATTTTGTGCACATATGGCAACAAAAATGTTCTCAATAAAGCCTCACAAAACATTTATAAATTGTGATCAATTAAAAAAAACTGTTTGAGGTGAAAATGAGCACCATTTCTAAGAATTCTTGGGAGAAGCATTTTTAAGGAAATTTCGATATGATCTATCAAATCCAATCAGGATCTAATCAAGGACCCTAATCAACTGCCTGTCAATCACTCATGTTTTAAACTGAGATTCAGCGAACACAGCTAATTTTTCCATGGGTAAAACAACTATGGAGCTCTAACTGTCTTAAGACAAGAGAAATCATAGATTAATATGGATTAATAAAGTTTGAGCCTCAGTTCAACTTGTGATATATGAGGAATGGCTTGTTGAAACCCTTTGATTATTTTCCATAAGATTTTGGCTAATAGAACTCACCCCTGTAATTAATGATATGGACAACACAGTTGAATAGAATTGATGGTTGACTCTCTTTTCATTACAGTGAATATTTTAGTAACACTTCAATGTCAATACATACATCATATATCATTTTCATTTACATAATTTTCAAGAGTAGGCTGGGTATTATGTAACTTTGCAGTCAGAGTATGCTTCACTTGAGGTAAAGATTCACGATTCAGTACACCTTTGCGTGGTAGGCTTTGTTCAGGTTGAGAAGTGTGCTGACATGCGCAATATAACTGCGATTTTGTGAACTAGTTTGACACACTAAAAAAAAACAACCTGCCAAATTGACTGTGCTAACACAGGGTGGCTCCAGCAGCTTGTTAGTCTGCCAAAGCTGAAATTCTTCAATTCAGTTTTTTACGTAAATTTTCACAAGCAAAACGGTTGTGAAATAGTGTGACATTCTTGATGTCAGTATTCTGGAAGCGTAGGCCTAATGATGGTGATTATTAGCTGACAGAAATGAACTTCCCTTCCAAACTGTCAATACTACTTATTTTTATCATAGGAGGCAGATTAATAGAATTATAATAGGCCAAACTTCTGTTTAGATTTTAGGTTGAGGTAGTCACCCTGGTCCTGTTCTCCTGTGATTGACAGCTCCATAGGCATAATTGAATCATTGAACAGGGTGGGGATGTGTTCTTTGTATGATAGGTTGTTGGTCTCCTACAGTGACACAGCTTATAACATGTCTTCAACGATGAATTGCATCAAACACTAAAATAGTTTTAATTGGAGGCACAAAGCAGGATATGGTAAAAATTAGATCCAGGATCAAGCTTGATCCGATACACAATTATGTTTGCTGAGTTTGCAAATCTTGTCTGATCTTCCGGTAATCTGTTTGTTGACCAACTACTTGGCTAAAGCTCGCCAATTCAGTATTCGAATGAGCATTTCTTTGGACAATTAATTTTTATGATATTCTAGTTAGAAGAATATAACTTTTATTCTTAAAATGTAAGATTATATTTTTAATGTTCAGTGTGAGAAGCCAACCTATTTAGTGGTAGCGTATTTGGAAAACAGTTTGATTGGCATTGAAAGCAATGCATAGTCATTGAATTTGAAAAACTATATTTATAACAATGATTGATAAGCTCTGACAATTGATTTTGTTGTGTAGAATTGTGTTGTGTAGTGTTTGATTCTTTTCCAGATTACACAGGCTTGGTAAGATACAGTAATGCTGCACTCAGGGAGCTCTGTATGGATTGAAAACTTCAGGTTTCCCGAGGCAGCAATCCACAACATATGTGATCTGTTGAAGGGTGACATGGCACCCAGTGATATGACCTCTAGAGACCCTATACCTCTAAAAAAAGGTAAATCATTCGCAAACCAACCCACATGTCAGCCACAGCTCTCATCAAAATCATATGACTAAGCAAAATAGACAAAATGAGACAATATTGCAAACCTACACCTGTATTATTGTCAAAATATTTCACATGTTGAATTGGTGTTTTTCAGTAATTAAAACATATAACAAACTAGGATCATGATGGTGCATTTTCTATTTTATTTTTGTTATTTTAGGATATGCATAGGACTGTATTAACTGGCAAGCTGTAGTGAATACCGAACTGGAGCTGCTGTATTTGGTGTCTCCCAAACATCTTTGCACCGTTATGTGTATGCCTTCATAACAGCATTAAGTAGGAAGAAAAAGACCTACATCAGATGGTACACAGATGAGGATGCTCGACTCTTCGCAGAGGATAACGAGATGCAGTAGAAATATCCTCAAGCTATAAGAGCTATTGACGGGAGTCACATACCAATAAACCTATCCCTATATGGGAAAAGTGACTATCTTTGAAAATGTACTCCTCAGTTGTACTCCAGGCAGTTGTGGATTGCCACTACAAATTTAGGGATGTATATTCTAACACATCTGGGGCTGCACATAATGCCACTGAGTACCATATATCACCCCTCTCCACTCTGGTACATAACTCGATGCTAAAACATGACAGACTCATCAATGGAAAAACAATATCACTCCACATTCTTTGTGTTCCGATGTATCCCTCTATCTGACAGGATAATGAAAGGTCATATCAGCATGAATTTGCCTCCTAATGATGCCATCTTCAATGTATACCAAGCACACGTATGTGTGTTGAGATTGCCTTTGGGAAGCTGAAATAAAGATGGAGGATTCTTCATAAAAGAGTGGACCTTGACTGCCTCTCAGCGCCAAGAGTTATTAAAGCTTGCTGCATTCTCCATAACATGTGTGAAGAGCTCAGATTACCAATGCCACCTCCAGCTGCTATGGATGACATAAATGCTGCAAACTTTCCACAGCCACAAAGACAGGTAAATGGCCATATTGATGGTGATAATGCCAAAGCCATCAGAGACTATCAGATATTTTTTGGCTGAGACTCAGTCATTGCGTTAATCTGTCCACCGCTAGATATACATATATACATATAATATATATACATCATTTAAAATTATACTTTTCAGATCTCAAAACAAAACCAGTTTCTGTAAATTTTTGTTTGTTGTGAGATCAATTTAAATTATGTTACTAGTTTTAGATTATTTTTTTTTTCTGCGCGTCCAACTAGTCAGCTCTCAGTCTTACTGTGCTACTTTTCAGATCTCAACAGAATAACCCGTCATTTTTTTTGTGTGGTTATACTACTATAATTATTATTTCATGTAGATAGTTACATTTATTAATAAAAACACACTCTAAAATACCATAATATAATGAGATGACGGTGTAAATTTTTAAACTTTACTGGGATTTCCTAGACCTGGAAAATTAACCCAGTTTCCCATGATGAGACAGAGTAATCTATGAGGTGATCAGCTGAGTGAGATAAACAAAACACAACCGTCGACCGGCTAATTTTTTACCAGTACTGGGGATGTCTAGACCTGGAAATATTAACGGGTTGCGTGATAAGAAGGAGTAACAAATTGTTTTATCCGTTTGTTACATGTTGATCAATTTATTTTTTCTTTTAAATGGGCAGTAGCATAATATAAACTCTTAGCGATCTGACAAAGTGGAGTAATGAGGTGCGTGTTATACAATAAGAACAAGGAGAGCAGAGTTGGTTGTTTAAAATTCAAGGCTCTGCAATCTATATAAAATACTAAGGCTATTACAAGATCTGAAAAAAGTAATACAAAATAATAAATTGAGATCTGAAAAGTAGTACCATAATATTTAGTAGGTGAAACTGGAGTAAGATAAGTTGAGACTGTTGTATGAAAAAATCCTCGACGACTATGAAAATATACTAAGACTGCGATTGCTGAGTTGTTGAGACGTATCACAGTAATACAAGGTAACAAGAAAGTAACACAGTAATATTAAGTGAGTACAAAGGGAGAAAATAATTTGAGACTGAGAAATGGGACGTGTTGTATGAAAAAATACTCGACAACTATAGAAAAGTACTCAGACTGTGATTGTCGAGATATGTGTGATTTGTGTGCATCTGATAAAGCTTTATAATTTCCTTTGTTTACAATATGTGCATGTTTGGACATGTTAGCTTTTTACTGTATAGTGAATTACTGTGTATGCACATAGCTCTAGATGAGCGAGTTGGTTTTTAGTGTGCATTGTGCTAGCATTAATTTAGGCTTGCTCTGGTTTTTACTGAAGTTGCAGAAAAATACATAATATCTCTTGATTCATACACAGGTTGATTCTATTCTACAATATGGAAATGTATCACCTTAATACAAGGTATCAAGAAAGAAAAAAACAATATTTAATTGGATCCGTCAACAAACGAAAATTTACAGAAACTGGTTTTGTTGAGATCTGAGGAGTATAATTTTGAATGATGGAAATATAATAATTTAATATAAATCATCGCCATCTGGGACAGTCCATCTTGCCCCAAACCCATCTCACTGACTTGTTGATGCGGGGTTTGATAGAGTGCTGGCTGGAGTTTGAGGCGCATGGGGACGTGTTTGCCTAGATGGTGTCATCGTGGCCTCACTCCCTCCGGTCTCATTTTCATCACGTGCTTGAGACAGTGCTGAAAATACATACAGGAGAGTTAGGTGAAATAGTTCTGATAAACCACAAAGGACGTTCTAGTGATTCAGTCCCCTTCTTATCTGTAAATTCAAGGTTAGTGGGCCTAGTGACAGCCTTTACTAATTGAAATCTAGTATGCACATTTGTCAACTGCTTTGATACTATCTATCTCACAAAAACAAATCAAGCCACTCCATAGATGGGAAGGAAAATCTGTGTCACTTTACTTAAAATATGCTCACCATCATTCTCCTTGTTTGCCAAGTCTTCATATACCGAGTTGGCACAGGCCCATGGTCTCCTTCATCTCATTAGAGTACACCCATGTACTTGCAGAACGTCCTATAAAAAGATACACATTACCATCAAAAGTGATTCAACAACATATTAGGTTGTCGTAAAAAGAGGAACGCAGGGCTCTCAACCTGGAGGCTTGAGAAACCTGAGTTTTGGCGACACTGTGCCACAGATTCAAAAGCAAAGTGATAACGATTAAAATAGTTATTGATAATAATCTAATAATGTCACTTTATAGCAGCCAGCTGAATACTTATCAATAACACCGCAGACTTTAAGTATTCCTGCATAACTGCAATGTGCAATGTTGATATAAATAAGGATTTGTGATAAAGATGATTTCAATCTCGACACTCTTACACCTATGCGACATTTTGAGGTCTTGAAAATGTGTAGTATTTTTTTGTGTTTTTCATCGGAATTCACTTTGGTCGAGAGGATAAATTGAAATCGTTTATAGTCAAATCCATATATCCTTGTTAGAAGTTGACACGTCTTATGATAATAGCTGTGTCACTATGAAAATAAACCTGCCTCACACCCAGCATTAAAATGATTATCTATTATAATTTTATTATTCAGCATTTTGTGATTAGCAGTGGCATTGACATTACGGAAGGAGAGCGATAATCTGCCACTTCATGATCACTGACCTAAGGTTTTACCATCCAGAATTCAAGGATGTCATAGTTTTACACAGATTCTTGACACAGCACACATACCAAGAAAGTATCAGTCGGACAGAAATATCTTTTGATCATAATATGATCTCTGTAATTACTGCACAAAAGCCAAAATGGGCCTTTTGAATCGTGAAAAAAATACCGAGTTGACTTAAAGCACAGATTTCACTCACAGCAACATAGTTTGCAGGAATTCAAATTGATTATTAGATACTTTTGTTGCCCCCTCCCCAATTTTCACATGCACATGGATTGTCTCAATTAACTAGGCATCACATAGATGTGGCAAAGAAATTTTGAAAAAGTTAACAAAATATTTCAACATATATCACATTTGCATTAATAATATATTTGACAAGGACACTGTCATGTTGGTACCAATTGATGAGCAGTGAATAGGCATGCTACCTTAAATATGCATGGTAATGTCAGCAGAACTTGAATAAGGTGTGGTACAAAAATAAGTTTTTAGTGATACTGACTGAAAAACCTCAAAAATATCTTCAAATTCACTGATTTGGGCACTGTCTTCCATGTGATTCAGGAGAAAAATAGACGCAAAGCTGTCTGTTTGTGTTTTGCTGCTGCTGTTTTGTGTGAGGATGAGACCATGCCGACAAGCTTATCAGAACAATATATAGCGACCATTGATCATTAGAAACTCCTGAAATACCCTGCTACTCTTGATCATCAGGGTCATTGTGTAAGGCTGTGATATCCTTGATGTCAGGTCTCAAGAAGCGTAGGCCTGTTTACAGTGATCATTTGCTGAATCCAAATTATGTATTAATTAGGCATGATTTTGATTTGTTGTCAGGAATTGGAAAATATAACAACAAATTAAACACCTGGTAAACATTTACACACAGCTGAATCAAAATCTCTGATACATTCCACCAACTAGCTCGCATTAGATACGTTGCAGACACCCCTGCCCATCCCTGCTCATGAATCGACACTTGAAGTTAGGCAGTTTTGGTTCTATGAGTGACAAAGCTCTTTTAAAAACTTTAAAATAACGATTCACTTCGGAAAAGGATATCGTAAAATAATTATTTGAAGTGGCGCTCATTGATGACTATAGACTAGGAAGTCAGAATACAATTTTTTTCTGAAAATAAATTGTCACAATAGACACTGATTACAAGCTTCCTTCAACTCTTTGGTTACATCAGCAGAAATCGCTTGAATGTCGGCCTATAAAAGATGTGATTTTGGGAGGATAAGTCACAGAACACTGTTCATCACTCAAGTAACACAGTCTCCACCTCAACTCAGGTTAGCCATTAATGTAATATATAATTATGTCTGTTATTGACGACAACATATTATTCTCTCATCAGATTTTACACAACGCGGACAACAAGAATAGTTTTTACAGTTTTCTGACCCGCATTATAGTGTTCATAATTATTCTTTCTTGTTTTAATTTTTTCGGAATTTTGTAAAACCTCTCAACGAATGAGTCTTACCAAAAATAAAGTTAATATACAATAATAATCATTTTTTATATAGGATATATCCCACCATTACAATGCTTGCACTGAGAGTACTCGTCCTTCTCGTTGTCGCTGTGGCTGTTGCACAGTGTGGAGGTAAAAGATCTAGCAGCGGTTCTAATGGAAACGGAAATGGTAACGGAAACTCAGGAGGCGGATCTAACGGTAATGGAAACGGAAACAACAACTCTGGAGGAGGGTCCAACGGTAACGGCAATGGTAACAACAACGGTGGAAGTCGCGGATATGTTTCATAATCGGAGAGGCCTGACCATGACTGAAAATGCTGCACTTAAAATTATAAAACACATTTTCTTTTGATTGCCATGAATTTGACCAAACTGTATCCACTTGATCCTTATTAATAAAGCAAAAGCAATAACTAAATAACATATCGCTCATTCAATATAACGTACATACAGTACTAGTAGATTTTTACTCGCTAAATTTTACTCAGCCTATGATTGCGCACAGCTGCAACTCTTTATATGTCCTGTCTTTTCTGAAACCCACCCCAAAATCCAGAAATCAATAGCACTCAGAGTCGTCTGCACAACTAACTGATAATTCCAGAATCGAAAGATATATGGATAGAAACACAGTGATCTTCGCACTTTTCCAAAATTGGTTTTTACATGTGAATATCTTGGCAACCAGTTATTCAATTTTGATTCTGTTTTTTTATTACACATGCACGCACGCACGCACGCACGTACGCACGCACGCACGCACGCACGCACGCACGCACGCACGCACGCAAGCACGCACGCACGCACGCACGCACGCACGCACACACACACACACACAAAATAATTTTAATACTGCTTGAACCTCAATGAGGTGTTGATTAAACAGGATTAATTAAAATAATCAGCTGTGATCGGAAATAGACATAATTTCTAAAGCGACTAGGATGAAAAAACCTTCAGCAATTTGTTTGATATGATCTATCTCACGGTACAATCAAGGGGGTTTTGATCGGATTATCCAAACCAGAGATAATCCACTGTTCATCCCTGCTGCCTGTATATTGATGATGAGAATAATTGGCAAAACAAATAGCTGAATTTTTTGATGAAAATAACTATATAGCTGTTTCTCTCTTAGAAAAAGAGATAATCACAGATTAAAAAATGGGAGTAAATGAGGTCTCAGCTCAGTTTATGTTATATAAGGGACGTCGATGTAAACAAACAAACAAACAAAATACTTCCTATTGATGAACGATCTGAGCTGATCAAAATATGATATGAATGTATGGTAACAAAAATATAAAAAAAATTCTACTGCTTCACTATTATATCATTTATTAAAGAATGGCTTGTACTCTGGAGCGAAAGCAGTTCCTTCCCAGACTAGTTCCATGTTTTATATTTCAACACCTCTCTGATGGTAATTTTTAAACTGTTATGAGAGGGTCATCTAGTGCATGCATGTACAGCCTTTTTCCGGATTCGGCAAAATTTTGTTTGGCAGCATACCAATTGGTCGCAGTTTTTTTTGGCAAAAGGGTATGATATTAACTTGCTTTCAAAAGTGTGTAATGTAATTCTTTCACCCAGCAATCCATTTTCAATTTTGTTAATTTATTTAATTTTTTTTCAAGACCATCTTCATATTACAACGGTTATACTTCTGCAGTTATCCTTTTCAAAGTGAAACAGCAATTTTTCCAAAAGTCTTCTGTGGACAAACTCTAAATTAGCAATTCACTTTTGCCAATATTTTGTAAATAAATAACCACAAGCTTCGCTCTTCTACCAATCAAATGGCAAGCTACCCAAGCAAAACAAAGCATGTCTAAGTTTAAGTCGAATTTGATTCTGTCATTCATAACGAAAAAAACATTGAAAATTGACACTCCTCAATCGGTCCAAAAGTAAGCTTCCGCTAAAATCAGGAAAAATAAAACAGGATAGGGTGTGGAATAGGAGAAGGATCCCACTTAACTGTCAGCCTATGAAAGAGAGAACATGTTCATCTTTAGTCCAAACTGCCAATGTCTCTGTTTATTGCATCAGCCTGAATATCAGAGCTTTCAATTAGGGTAATCCAATATTAAAAGCCTTCCTAAACATGTGGATTGCTACTGTTCAAAGGTTATCAATCTGCTTTCTGTATAGGCTTGCAGGTTGGTTTCCCGACAACAAATGCAGTCGCAATGCTTCGCAATGCTTCGCAATTAGTAATAAATGATATTTAAATTAAGATATTAATTTGCTTCAGGCAAAATCTAGTGAAGAAATGCTTAAACATTACTGCATTCTCTACATGACTGGAATGAAACGAAAAGAATATCTGACATAAACTTTTACAGACAGCTAGCTAGGTGTATATTGGATCAAACACGATCATATATTCAATGTATACTGGATCCTGTTGTGTGTTTGCTGATACATCCAAAGAGCTGATGTAATCTAGCAACTATAATGCTCAAAATACCTTGTTTTGACTAAAAATTTGCAATATCCATGTTTGAAATGGACTTCAATTAAAACTCATCGGCCAAACTTATCAAGATTGCTATGTCAATATGGGCAATGAGCCTGCCTTACACCCATCACTCACAAATTTACTCTTATGAGAATTAAGTTTCAATTTATTTTGGGTGACCAGAAACTTGAAATGATGCTTTATTATACCTCAATTGTTCGGCATCCTGTGATTTTAGAAAGAAGCCATAATATGCCACTTCACAGTCACTGACATAAGGCCTTCCAATCCTAAACCCTGACATCAATGATGTCACTGTCCTACACAGGATCTTGACACAACAGCCTTTACTTAAGAATCTAGTACCAAGAAATAATATTAGTTCCGCAGAAATAGGAAAGAGGGATATTACCAAGTAGACTTCAAGCACCAAATGCAGTCACAGCAACAAAATTTGCAGGAATTCAAATTAGATACTTTCTTTTGATGCCCTCTTCTCAGTAGAACTTGAACAGGGTGTGGCATAAAAAAACAGGTTTTTGGTAATACAGACAAAAAACATATGCAAAATGCCAAAGTCTGATCATGTCTTGCCGCTGCAGAGGGTGAGACCATGCTGGCATGCTTATTAGAGCAAGATGTGGGGACCATTGATTATCTTTTATCATCAGGGTCATTTCATAAGGCTGTGATGTCAGGTCTCTGGAACCAAGGCCTGATAACCGTGGTCATTTGTTAGAGTCTTGATTAGCTAACAAAATTGAAAATGGATTGCTGGGTGAAAGAATTACATTACACACTTTTGAAGCAAGTTAATATCATACCCTGTAATAACTACAAACTTATTTTGATAATTTGGCAAAGTGATGGTTCGAAAAGGAAACTCAAAACTGTCAGCTACTAATCACTTTAATTAGACCTACACTTCCAAAGACCTGACATCAAGGATATAACACCCTTACACAATGTCATTGATGACTATTGCCTTTTGAACTATATTTGGTTCATGTGTATTTCAGATAAACTTTATGATGTGTTCAGCATTTGTTAATAAATTTAATTCTTTCATTCCTTCCTGCCATTGAGACGAAATGGCAACAGTTTGAAATGTCATCATCGATATTCTTGATATGAAGAAATCTGATGGGATTTAAACAATACTAACACTTGGAAATTGAGAACTCCCAAGTTAATAACCCAAGTTCAATAAATTTAGTTACCAAAATATGTGCTCGCCATTGCTCAATACTGCATCAACCCTTAATATGGTCAGAAGTGGAAATGTAGCTCTGCTATAGCGTGGCGTAATGAACATAACCTCCTTTGACCGACAGGTACATTACGAATCTTCAAGGTAAAACACTGTCTTCCAGAAAGTGATCAACTGTTTTTGGGCCGAAACTTTCCAAGACCTGACATAAAGGATGTGACTGCTAACTAATGATAATTGTTCGAAGTTCAATGTTTTCCACACATTTAGTTAAATTAGTCTAGATCTTATCACCAGGGCCGAGATCAGGCTAGCAGGATTTATATTACTAGTTTTGGTAATATTTCACTTAATAACACAGCTAAGCTTCTAACTGGCAATTGTATAATCCACTAACAAAATGCCTGTCTGTCATGTCACAATGATTCGTTTAGGCAACACTGCCCCTTTCAGTAGAACATTCAGTCTCATGAGACAGAATTGATTAAAATTGAATAACCATTTTTGTTAATAACAATTGAGAAATGCTGTGACATCCTTGATGTCTAGTCATAAAACGTGTAGGCCTGATTGCTGTGATTATCATTTGACATATTTCAACATGCCAGTGGTACAGGAAACAGTGAAGTATCAATGGCATCATTAATGTTTTTTTTTATTTTAAAAACCTTGTTATCACTATGTGTTCGTGATTAAATCGGTCAACATAATACAGGACATAGAATGGAATAGCAGAATGATCCGGCTTTACTGTCAGGCTATAAAAATACCATCTCCATCTCAACCAAGGTAAGGTAATTTTAATTTGCGGTTTGTCTTTTTTATGAAATAACATGTCCACTCATCTTAACAAAGCAAAGACAACAAGCAATTTTGTATATTTACTTTTCTTCCGTCACAATTTGAAATACGCTTTCTTTCTTTCAAAATATCTTGCCATCACCATGCTTGCACGGAGAGCACTCATCCTTCTTGTTGTTGCTGTGGCTGTCACCCAGTGTGGAGGTAAATCTAGTAGCGGTTCTAATGGAAACGAAAACTCAGGAGGCGGATCTAACGATAATTGAAACGGAAAAAAACAACTCAGGAGGAGGTACCAACAATGGTGGAAACGGAGGATATGTTTCATAATCAGAAAAGCCTGATCATGACTGAAAATGTTGAACGTGTAACTACATTACATATTTTTGTTTTGTTGACCATGAAATTGATCAAACTGTATCCACTTAATGCTTATTAATAAAGCAAAAGCAAAAACATCTTGCTGATTCACTATAACGTGCATATGGTACAAGAAGACTTATACTCGCTAGATTTTACTCAACTAGGTGTAGATATCAACCTATATATGACTGCCCTGTCTATTTTTGTTGCAAAAATTTGTTACGCTCACCGATGAAAGATATTCATCTCTCTGAGCATGCCTGAACAGTGTAGAGCCAAGTCCATCCATCTAGAGTTTCCTCGCCCATCCAACAAAAGAAGCGGTTCGATAAATGCCACTTATGCAGCTACCATCAGCCACTAAATTTTCTGACCGTCAATCAAAACCTCTTTTCTATTGGTTTATGCCAAACCAGTTCTGATTGATTGCCCAATTATGTTGACTTTCAGACACCCCTGTGAGATAGTATCAATATATGGATGCATGTATGAAGGGGAAATATGGATTGGGAGAAAGGTTCTCAAGCAATTCAATTGAAAGGAAAATGATGTTAAAAGAATAACCTGCCCTCAAACTTTTTGAGATTACCTCACATGATGGAAAATTTTGCTTATTTAGTAAAAGTGATAGCAAAGTTGCAAATGATATCATACACTGAGTATTTAAAAAAAACCAACATTTACTGTTGATATTTTCAGTTTGAATAATCTAAACCAGGTCGCTAAATTCAAATGGGTGAGAATTTTCATCCTGTAGGGCATTGTGTATAGGTTGTGCTTGCAAAATATGAGTACCTGCAGCTCAACTCAAATCCGATGGCTCTCTGTTGAATCTCTTCAATGCATTACTAAGTCACAGAAGAGAGCAAGAATGGTTCAGAGTTTGCTACCTTTGATAATTTGAGTCAGACAAAGCCGTACCGTATCGAGCAAAATGTTGCGGCCCCTGGCCAATTGTATATATTTTGGCTGAATATTGAGTGTTTACTATTTAGATATAACCAGTAAGCAACTATTAAGATCAAATAATATATAAAGCCATGCAATACACAAGGGTCAAGGTGATTTGTTTGTGTTGTAACCACTGCCTGCTGGGTGTTTTTTCATAGCCAAGAGAAAGAAACATGAAGAACAAAGACTAAGATGCTTAAGCATTTAGTTGACAAAATACATTTAAAATTAAACCTTACTCATGACCCATCAGTGTTTTCTACCTTTGGATTACATGTCTGACAGGTGGAAAGATCAGATGCAGTTAATTTAGTATTATACAAAACCCTAAACTTTCAATAAACGTTTCACCATCACTTTTATGTTCAACCATTATAAATTGTGAAAAATCAAACTAGACAATTAACAGTAGTACTACTACTTCGAAATATCTGTCTGTACCAAAATAATGACTGTGACTGCATGAGAAAGAAGTTGGAAACCACCAGTTGATATTGCGGATGAAACACTAAATGCGCTCAAGGATGAACTTTTCATCGAAGTTACAATCAATATATTTTCAATCTGTAAACCCATCTCTGTGATATCTCAATGCTCAAAGCTTTGGTAAAATTAAGTGAAACATTAAGGGTTTTAACAAATAGGAAAACGAGAATGACAAGAAGAACAATGATTTAAATAAATAAATGCTGAGGAATCTCAAATATGAAGGTTACCACACCTCACCATGAGTAAATAGCCAAAATTAGAACTGGAAATCTCCCTGGTATCATATATTTTAGGTCAACAACGAACCTGGGAGGAATTCAAACATGGAAGTGGTACAGAATGCCAAATGCAAAATCTATAAAAAACAACGATTATGGTTTCACCAATTATTGAGCAATGAATCGTTTACACAATGTGGTGTAAAAAAAAGTGCAAGTTGACACTTGATCTTGCTCCTAAAAAGCGGCCATGAAATTTGGTTTTCAGAACAGAACAGTGAATGACTAGAGAGGGTATCTGTGAAATCGTAATCATATATATTCAGACAATTGTTGACAATAAATTTAATATAGATCTATCTGATTGATTCTTATGAATAAATACATTTCAATGAATATTGACAAAATTTTGCTCATTGATATTGTTACTTAGCTAGAACACACAAAACCGGTGATGCTATTGACAATCGCATTCGCAATAAAGCCTGGAGGTTAGAGACTACACTACTGCAGCCATGCTCAACCTTGGCCAAATTGGTCATATTGTTCGGCCAAATGCACCCTTACAACAGATAAAAGTTGGGACATTTTTCACATCTTGTTGAAAAGTAAAAGATATATAGGAAATTCTGCAGTATTCGGTCACAACAGATATATCAGGAAGCACACATAGAAAAGTTCAATTGTTGCTCTAGGAATTATACTGGCACTACCGTTTTCATTGGGAAATTTCTATCATTATTATAATGTTTGGAGCTCACCAACAAATATAAAACCAAAACATGTGAGTTATCCTCCAGCACTACAGCTTGCCTCGAAACATACCTCCACACCCATATGGGCAAGGCTTGAAAACATTGCCTTGTTTCTTGTATCAAAAGCTGTAAGAGTGGCCACTTTTCTTAAGGTACCATACCAATGGTTTGGATTAAAGATTATATTATATTATTTCACATGCCATGTTTTAAATTGGTTGCAGAGGGGCCAAGGATTTGACCCTGTGAGGTTTCACTGTCAACACGGTCATGGTGTCCCATCTTTAATATCATCTGATTTAATATGTTCATGTTGCTCTGTGATGATCATTAAATTCGAATATTGAGAAAACTTGCTTGCACAAAAACTTTTCTTCTTATCCTATTCACGGAGATTCTAGCAAAATCACATATTTTCTTGACTGTAAAACCTCAACTTCTCTGTAAGCAGTTAATTCAAGCTCCGGTTCCACCCCTTAGGACTTCCATGTGATCTTTCAAATCATTAGCCAAATTTGCTGATGGCCATTTACAGACCTCCGAAATAAGTTCACTGAATTCCAATTCAAAGTATCAAACAGACAAACGATCAGATAGAATTTAATGTTCCTGTAATTCAATTGTGACTCAAAGATTCATGTGTCGGATTGCTCTTTAGTTTTTTTCCCAAATAGGGCTGGAATGCCTAATAACCACCTTTGTTTCAAAATAATTTCTTGGGAGGCCCAATACCACCAGTCCTAGCGCCTGGTCCTACCACTTTAAAACCCACAGATACAGGCCTGGATATTTCCCATTCTTATCTGTATCTCAAGTAAAATTTGCCAAAAAAATCTGCGACCAATTGGTATGCTGCAAACAAAATTTTGCCGAAGCCGAAAAAAGGTTGGACATGCATGCACTAGACGACCCTCTCATAACATTTAAAAAAATTACCATCAGAGAGGTGTTGAAATATCAAACATGGAACTAGTCTGGGAAAGAACTGCTTTCGCTCCAGAGTAGAAGCCATTCTTAATAAATGATTTAATAGTGAAGCAGTAGTATTTTATTTTATATTTTTGTTACCATACATTCATATCATATTTTTATCAGCTCAGATCGTTCAT
This sequence comes from Membranipora membranacea, assembly GCA_914767715.1. Lineage (NCBI taxonomy): Eukaryota > Metazoa > Bryozoa > Gymnolaemata > Cheilostomatida > Membraniporidae > Membranipora > Membranipora membranacea. The sequence goes on from OU612065.1 coordinate 37,624,355, forward strand.
CAGCAGGAAGTATTTTGTTTGTTTACATCGACGTTCCTTATATAACATAAACTGAGCTGAGACCTCATTTACTCCAAGTTTTTTAATCTGTGATTAACTCTTTTTCTAAGAGAGAGACAGCTATATAGTTATTTTCATCAAAAGATTCAGCTATTTTTTTCTCCAATTATTCTCTTCATCAATATACAGGCAGCTGGGATGAACAGCGGATTATCTCTGGTTTGGATAATCCGATCAAAACCCCCTCGATTGTACCATGATATAGATCGTGTCAAACAAATTCCTGAAGGCTTTTTCATCCTAGTCGTTTTAGAAATTATATCCGTTTCCGATCACAGCTGATTATTTTAATTAATCCTATTTAATCAACGCCTTATTGAGTTTCAAGCAGTATCTACTGGTACTGTATGTACGTTATATAGAATGAGCGATATGTTATTTGCTTTTGCTTTATTAATCAAGTGGATCAAGTGGATATGGTTTGGTCATTTTCATGGCCATCAAAACAAAAATGTGTTTTATAATTTTAAGTACAGCATTTTCAGTCATGATCAGGCCTCTCCGATTTTGAAACATATCCTCGACTTCCACCATTGTTGTTACCGTTGCCGTTACCGTTGGTACCTCCTCCTGAGTTGTTGTTTCCGTTTCCATTACCGTTAGATCCGCCTCCTGAGTTTCCGTTACCATTTCCGTTTCCATTAGAACCGCTGTTAGATCTTTTACCTCCACACTGTGCAACAGCCACAGCGACAACTAGAAGGACGAGTACTCTCAGTGCAAGCATTGTAATGGTGGGATATATCCTATATAATAAACGATATGTACAAATGAACATTATTATTGTATATTAACTTTATGTTTGGTTAGACTCATTCGTTGAGAAGTTCTACAAAATTCAGAAAAAATTAAAATAAAAACCAATAATTATGAACACTATAATGCAGGTCAGAAAATTGTAAAAACTATTCTTGCTGTCCGCGTTTTTGTAAAATCTGATGAGAGAATAATGTGTTGTCGTCAATAACAGACATAGTATTATATTACATTAATGGCTAACCTGATTTGAGGTGGAGACTCTGTTACTTGAGTGATGAACAGTGTTCTGTGACTTATCCTCCCAACATCACATCTTTTATAAGCTGACATTCAAGCGATTTCTGCTGATGTCACCAAAGAGTTGAAGGAAGCTTGTAATCAGTGGCTATTGTGACAACTTATTTTCAGTATCATTTACAGAAAAAACTTGTATTCTGACTTCCTAGTCTATAGTCATCAATGAGCGCCGCTTCAAATAATTATTATATGATATCCTTTTCCGAAGTGAATCGTTATTTTAAAGTTTTTAAAAGAAGCTTTGTCACTCATAGAACCAAAACTACCTAACTTCAAGTGTCGATTCATGGGCAGGGGTGTCTGCAAGGTATCAAGAATAGCAGGGTGTTTCAGGAGTTTCTAATGATCAATGTTCGCTAAATATTGTTCTGATAAGCTTGCCGGCATGGTCTCATCCTCACACAAAACAGCAGCAGCAAAACACAAACAGACAGCTTTGCGTCTATTTCACATGGAAGACAAAGCCAAAATCAGTGAATTTGAAGATATTGTTGAGGTTTTTCAGTCAGTATCACTAAAAACATATTTTTATACCACACCTTAACCAAGTTCTGCTGACATTACCAAGCATATTTAAGGTAGCAACCCTATTCACTGCTCATCAATTGGTACCAACATGACAGTGTCCTTGTCAAATATATTATTAATGCAATTGTGATATGTTTTGAAATATTTTGTTAAGATTTTCAAATTTTCTTTGCCACCTCCATGTGATGCCTAGTTAATTGAGACAACCCATGTGAAAATTGGGGAGGGGCAACAGAAAGTATCTAATAATCAATTTGAATTCCTGCAAACTATGTTGCTGTGACTGAAATCTGTGCTTTAAGTCTACTCGGTATTTTGTTCACGATTTAAAAGGCCCATTTTGGCTTTTGTGCGGTATTTACAGAGATCATATTATGATCACAAGATATTTCTGTCCGGCTGATACTTATTCTCGGTATGTGTGCTGTGTCAAGAATCTGTGAAAAACTATGACATCCTTGAATTCTGGATGGTAAGACCTTATGTCAGTGATTATGAAGTGGCAGATTATCGCTTCCCTTCCGTTATGTCAATGCCACTGCTAATCACAAAATGCTGAATAATAGATTAAGAGAAATTCTACTATCATGGCGCTTGGTTTGAATAAATCAGGCAAAAGATTTAAATTTTATGCTGTCATTGCTGGGCATAAAGTTGGACTATATAACAATTGGGATACTGCCAATCTCCAAGTGAACGGCTACAGTGGAAATAAACACAAAGGGTATGAGACGGAGGCAGCTGCTTTAAAATATCTTAAAACAACTGGAGGCATATCAAATCCAATCGAATATTATACCAAAGTATCTACAAAGGATGCTAGTACCGGATTAGGCACAAGCAGCGACAGCAACAAAACATCAACATCCACAGGCCCTTCTACACCGCTTTCCACGATGACAACAGAGAACATGGACACTTATTCACTGCAAGCAGAGTCTGACCTGGACCACTGCCAATCATGCCAGAAAATGCTGAGTATCATCGAAATTATGTCTGACAGACTAGAGCAGATGCATGCTAAGCTAGAAGCATTCTCTATACCAAATGAAAACCCCATTGGGAGAGCAGTTCAAGTCATGTCAGAGAAACTAGACATGATGGAGGCCAAACTTGACAAAGTCTCCTCACCCCCAGCTGATTATCGTCAGGCAGTAATGAGAAATATCCAACAACCGATTCCGCCTAAGTCAGCTTTCACTGAACAAAGAAACCAATATCACCAATCTCTCAACCAACGAGAACAACCTCAACAGACACAACAACGACAGCAACAGCACCAACAGCAACAACAGCAGCAACAACAGCAGCAAAAGCAACAACAGCAGCAACAAGCACAACAACAACGTCAAGATCAGCGCCTTACACAACCACCAAAAAGTCAATATACTGACAAATCTACCCCTGAATTCGACCATGAAAAATGCTTTATAATACACAGTACAAAACAGGACTTCACGTCAATCAGTCAGGATGACGTGAGAAAAGCAATCGGCAAATTAAACGGACCAACGATGATTGACCTTATCAAGCGATACAAGTTCAACTCGGCAGACCCGAAATTCATAATACAGATAACAAAACCTGAACAAGTAGATATAATAATAAAAAAATGGGAAGCTGAAGCACTTGGAGGCTCATCAGCAAGACGACCCATTAAACCGAGCCAACATGTTGGCATCATCAAAGATGTTCCTATTTACATAATGAATGAAGACCTCCAACAAGAGGTCCAAACAGTATTCAAAGACGCTACAGTGTACCGAATGAGGACCAAAGATGGCACTAACCCTCTACGAACTGCAAAAGTTAACTTCAATGATGAAACACAGCTAGGAAATGCACTGGCAAACGGCATAACCTTTAACAAGCATCAGCTTTTGTTTCGAGTAGAGAAACCGTACGTCTTCCCTCCCAGGACCTACAATGGCTAATCTAAGCGTAAGAAATCAAGCATCAATAAACTCGTCTTACATTTATGAACAAAGTCTCTGCTACCATAACCGCATATGGAATACTATTAGCTCCCTATCTGAGATGAAGCCTGCATCCAGCAACAATTTGAGACTTCTACATCACAACGTAAGGTTATTATATAAAAAGATGTTTTATTATGAAAGCCTCAATCTTTTTAAGTCAACCGACATTTTTTCTGTTTCTGAAACATGGCTCACTCCTGATATTCCAGATAGTCTTGTTGACTTGCCTGGATTCTCAATAGCTAGATGTGACAGAAAATCTACAACCAAAACCCGGGGAGGCGGTGCTGCGCTCTTTGTAAAATCTTCATATAAATTCTCTATAATAAGTCAATTAAGTGTTAAACTGTCCAAATTTTGTGACTCGGTTTGGATAAAAATACCTTCCACAAACAACCAACACGGCTACATCATCGGATCAATTTATCTTCCCCCTGATGCTAACAAAACCGAATTCATTACAATGATGAGCTCAATTCTACATCAAAACCAATATGTTGGCCATAAGTTTATACTACTAGGAGATTTTAATATTAATTGGAATTCCTCATCAAACGAAAAAACACATTTAGAGCAGAGCTTCTTGTCTGCAGGGCTATTACAGCAAGTTAATGGGATTTCATACATTAGCCATTTAGGGAGAGAAAGCTTATTAGACCACAACTATGTGAACAGTGACATTAGCATTAATAGTTGCAAGATCCTGACATGCGATAGATCAATTTCTGATCACTATGCCACATACTTAGTAATTAATCAACATCATGCTATAAAACAGCCACGCAAACTAATTAGAACCAGAAATATTCACAGCATTAATCATGAGGAATTTTATAATGACTGTTCGAAACTTCCACTACTGCAAACAGCAACTGACATGAACAAATCATTGCATCACCGCATGGAAAATATCGAAAACTTTATCTCTGACCTGATTGACAAGCATGCTCCAGTTAAAACAAAAAGAGTGCGAGGGGCTAAAAACCAGTGGCTTTTCCCTGATATTCAGCATCTCATTAATTTAAGAAACAAATTTCACAAGAGGGTATTCAAGGATATACCTAATCCAGCTACAGCGCAAGTCAAACAGTTCAACAAGTTTCGAAACTTTGTTACAAATAAAATTAGGAATGCTAAGAAAGACTTTATAAATGACTCGTTATCTAAAGATGAAAAAAGTTTTTTCACCTGCCTGAAATCACTGACAGGAAAGAAGAAATCCTCTGATCAAATCGAGAAAATTAGCTATCAAAACTCTACCTACACCTCAAACTCTGACAAGGCAAATGCCCTTAATAGATATTTCACCACGGTCGCTGGACAATCGGTTTTTATTCCTAAGATCGATCCACAACCTGACCTTTTCCATGGCCCAAGTTTCTCTTTCCCATATGTTGAGAGCGAAACAATCTACAAACTGATAAAGTCCCTCAAACCAAATAAACGGGGTGGCTTGACCATGTTTCCAGCTTCCCTGTACCAAATTGTTGCAGACCTATTAGCTCTTCCCATAGCCCTGATCATTAACGAATGCTACAAGAAATCAATATTCCCTGACTGCCTAAAAACAGCCCTGGTCACCCCACTCTTTAAGAAGGGCGATAAAACAGACCCTTGCAATTACAGACCAATTTCCAGTCTGCCAATCATATCAAAGGTGTTTGAGCTAGATATGAAAAATCAAATTATGACCTTTATCAAAACACATGGAATACTCTCAGATCGACAATTCGGTTTTCGTAAGCACCATTCTAGTGAACAGTTACTACTTTCTCTTTTACAAAATTGGAGAACAACGCTAGACAACCCTCAACCGAATTTCATAGGTGCACTGTCTTTGGACGTACGTAAAGCATTTGACACTATAAATCATGGACAACTCATCCACACCCTAAAGCGACTAAATTTTGCAGAGTCAACAACAAAATTATTTACATCCTATCTTTCACATCGAACCCAAATCATGAAAGTTGATCATGATCAGTCCAGTGCACTACCGATTACATGTGGAGTACCCCAAGGAAGTGTTCTAGGTCCAATCTTATTCAATCTTGCTATCAATGATCTCCTTAACAAGCACAAAACTGCATTCGCTTACGCTGATGACACCGTTATTTACTGCACAGCAACAGATACCCATACCTTAATGGATAAATCTGAGTCATTGATGAGAGAAGTATCGAATTGGTATTCAAACAATCTCCTTCAACTCAACTTATCCAAAACTCAATACTGTATTTTCTCAAATAGGAAAGTAGAAGATTTTTACCAAATCCAAATAAACAATTTGAAAATAGAATCCAAGCATTCACTCAATCTTCTTGGAGTTATTCTTGATTCAGAACTTAGTTTAACCCCTCAGGCTAATGCCACCGCCTCTAAAGCAAACAAAATGGTCTACTTGTTATCAAAACTAAAAAAATACATGACAGTAGAAAACTCATTGAAGACTTACAAATCACTGATCAGACCTATAGAAGAATACTGCTCATCATTGTACCTTGATGGTTTAGCCAAAAATTCAGATACATTAGAAAAAGTACAAAATAAAGCAATCAGAATCATAACTTCAGCCCCCAAACAATTTTCTGTCACATCTGGCCGCTTGCTCCTAAATTTACATACTCTCCACAGTAGAAGGAATTTTCTTTTTCACAATTTTGTCAAATCGAGGGTCCATAAAGGCCGTGCATCCAAGCACATACTTCATCTCGTTAGCAAATCAAACAGACATACACGATCACTTCGTAGCAACTGTGCAATAATTAAACCCTCATTTAGATCAAACCTAGGCAAATCAGCCTTTTTTAAATATTTTTCATACAGTTGTAACTAAATCAACCAAGCCTCATGAATCATTATCATTTAATCCCACCTAATGTTGTTAACTTGTATTTTTGTTTGCCACTCTCTGTTTCTTCTTTTCTTTTTTCATCTTATTCATGCAATTTATGATACCATGCTTTCATTATCCTACACACTATATAGTATGTAACACCCTACCACTTATATCTTTTTATTCAAGTCATTTTTTGTATCTATGTTAATGTGTATGAGGTCAACAAGTTATTTTTAATTTGCTTTAATTATAAACTTTTAGAAAACCTCAATAAATAAATAAATAAATAAAATTATAATAGATAATCATTTTAATGCTGGGTGTGAGGCAGGTTTATTTTCATAGTGACACAGCTATTATCATAAGTTGTGTCAACTTCTAACAATGATATATGGATTTGACCATAAACGATTTCAATATATTCTCTCGACCAAAGTGAATTTCAATGAAAATCACAAAAAAATACTACACATTTTCAAGACCTCAACAAACATGTCGCATAGGTGTAAGAGTGTAGAGAGTGAAATCATCTTTATCACAAATCCTTATTTAATCAACATTGCACATTGCAGTTATGCAGGAATACTTAAAGTCTACTGTGTTATTGTATTCAGCTGGCTGCTATAAAGTGGCATTATTAGATTCTTATCAATTAACCTATTTTAATCGTTATCACTTTTTTTTGGAATCATATAATATGGGACCAGCTAGGTTCTGGGTAAGACTTATTGACTTGTGAATTCAGTAAAATAAATAGAAGCGCCACTATCATAAATGCCACAAAATTCGGGCAACAAGCATGTTATAGTTGTGGTATTTATAAAACTTTTGGATTAGGCACATTCACTTATTTGTGGTTTGTTGGTCACAACCTGGACGTGAGCTTGGGCCTCTTGCGCTGTGATCGAGCACACTAGCCTCTCTCGGCCACCCATGATTTTCATTGATGTATCTTGGAGATATATGGGTAAAGTAGGCTGTTTTTTAATTTTAAATTTATTTCAAGCTTTCGTGGCACAAATCAGACAAAAAATATAAATAGCACACTCTCATCTGGTTTTACTACACATACGTGATAGAACACAGGGCTGTGATGCAGCTGTTTTTTCTATTTTTTTCAAAACCACATTTTGATAATGATAGATGATATGAGGCATTGGATTGGGTTTTGTATACACATGTGTTTATCATAAACACACTGCTGTTTATACTAATCTAGTGAAGCCAACACACCAAACACTTTGTTGATTTATCTACGCCGATAAACCATGTAGACCATGTACACACTTGCATATATTATTGATGGTTTTAGTTTGCAAAATTTCAAAACTTATGCTACTTGTGCAACAGAATAAATGAATCCTATCTAAAACAAATGACAACCTTGGTCAACCCAGCACCATCAACTAGAATACTCACACATCGGTCACGATAAGATGAAGAAGGAAGGCTCAATAATTTGTCGGGTTATACGTTTTAGGAGTGATCGGAAGGATTTGAAGGTCACATCAGCTTCCCTGTATAAAATGCGCAATGGTTTGATCACCGATTGTTTTTTAAGTTGGTATAAGTTCGGCTGGTTGTATGACCCTATGACTTCCTCATATGCTTGATCAAATTATGGCAATGATATTACCCTTTCTTCCACAGCTGAGACCCAAGGTAGTAAAATATGCAACCTCACAAACCAGATAGTTCTCGAATGGTGAATACAGTAACAGAAACGCATGTTGAACCAATTGCAATGGCAGCGGTAACTATAAATCCTGTTGAAGCAAAGACATATATCTGCTTAATGACCAATCAAGAAGGACTGAACTTCTGTTTTATCAAGCTGTTCATGGCATTCTGCTTAATTTCTCGTAATTTTCGAATACATAATTCGTTGGAAATTGATCAAGATGTCGATAAAAAAAGGTATTTTGACTGCAAGTCATTGATAACACTAATGCAAGTCCACAAATCAGTATCATAACGTTACCAACAATTGAATGCCTCGATGCTAGTGCTTCATATAGTGTTCTGCCTCGGATTATTTAGTCTGTGGGTTTAAAAAAAGTAAGTGGTGTCTATCTTTTCACATAATTCTCAAATACTAGAGAGGTTCAAAATTTGGAAATGATGAGAAATATATACATAGCAGATATTATTTTTGGCAACAGATACTAGCAAGTCTCAGCCATACAGCCTTCTGGCCGTTCAGCACCACAAATTCCTTTGGTCAGATTGAGATAAAAGTGTCAAAAACCTATATTTGTGACTATGAAGATAAATTATTTTTACAGCACAGTTGTGACTTTGTAATTAGATTTCCTACCATAAAACGTCAACTGAAATTCGACGTCCTTAGTGGGTAGAACTCCTTTTTTCTGGTTGGCATTTCTTCAAGTTTAGCCAGCAATTTGTAGTTATTCTCCATAGGACTGAACCATATCATACTGAGTTATATACTCCACATTGAGTTTTACATAAAGATAATTAATGACTCTCCCATTGAGATAGTTGGGACTAAATTGATCCCCTGTGTACAATAAAAAGAGGTTGGATCATTGCAACCTATAAAAGAGAGTGGATGTGAAGATCTGGAATAGCCTACATGAATTCCTTTACGCACTGTGCTTGCTTAGCAGGACCATAATCACCAATAGTTTGTCAAATATTTGTGAACTTTGCTTTGTTCATAGGGATCTTTATAAAATTCATTGTTAACAAGAGGTCAAAATACATATTGCAGTTTTACAGATACCCTATCTAGTCCTTCACTAGTCTCGAACAGGCTTCTCTGATTACGAAAAATAGCCTCCATTTCTACCATTGTTGTTACCATTGCCGTTTCCGTTGGTACCTCCTCCTAAGCTACCATCTCTGTTTCCATTATCGTTGGTTCCGCTGTCTAAGTTTCCGCTAAAGCTTACAGTGTTCTGTCAATTCAATTTCATGGATGCTTTTTTGGAGAATACCTATTTTTCTACCACATCCTGTATATGGCTCATTGCTCAATATTTGGTAACATCATAACCGTTATTTTTATAGATTTTGTAATTGGCAATCTGTTCCACTTCCATATTTGAATTCATCCTTATTCTGCTGTTGAAACGTAAAAGTATATGATTCCAATGAAATAACATGTCACTAATTTCTAGTTTCCATTCTGGCTTTTTATAGTGATATGTGGTTCTCTTCATATTTCAGATCCCTCCGCATTCATTAATTTGGATCATATTTCTTTTTTTTACTTCTTGTTTTCTCATTTTTTGAATTCCTTACAAATACGAAGGCTTTGTTTATTAGAACAATTAGACTACTCGCAATATTTATAGAACGCCAAAAGCACGTACGAACAGATTTCTTGATAGTTTTCAACCTTTTAGTATTCGTGTATTACATAACTGAATGTTCCTATATTTTTGAATTCACAGAGAGCGCTTTAATTGTGCTCTGTCCTTGACATTATTACCGAAATAAGCTCATTCATTCATTTATCAAACATAAAAATGGGTTTTTCAGATTAAAAATATATTGATAGTAACTTCGATGAAAAACTCAAAAAATTTGTTTATGTGATTAAGTGTTTCATCAAATCGACCTCAAATAAAGTCTGCAATATCCATTTCAACTTCTCTACCATGCAGTCACAGTCACAGTCATAATTGTGGTACAGAATGAAATTTCAACATACTATGTTACTACTGCTTTTTCACAATTTAAGATGATTGAACCTAATAGTGACATTCAATACTTATTATAACTAACCAAATGCATGAGCAACGGAAGAAGAAAGCCAAAATAAGCTGATATTCAGAGTACAAATCTGAGGCGGTATCTTCATCCAGAGTTAAGGTGCAAAATAAGAACTTTGAGTACTTTGACAAATGTTTCTTGTACAGTTTGTCATGCTGATTGCTAATTGCTGACTTATAATTGTAAAAAATGCTGCCTGCAAGAGTGAAAGAGATAAAGGAACTGATCTGATTGTTACAAAACATCAAACATTTGAAAGAGCATGTCATGATAAGTGGATCAACAAGTTTTCATTGGTCTGCTATCATAAAGAGAGATGCGGCCAAAAAAGGTTGCAGCACCGCCTGTATATAACCATCATTCAAGCGAAAACTAATTTTCTAATCCTGCTTGGCGTTTCGAAAACTGGCTCGGAAATTATCAGATCTATATGAACATCTAGGCTGCAGCAAAATTTAAAATTGATTTTGCTTTAGTTATGGTTATAATATAACCAGTTGATATAATACAATGCAGTTGTATTATATACAGATTGTATTATTTTGTTATTATTAATCTATAATTGTATTATGATATACAGGACTGTATAATATACAGTTGTATTATTGTACAGATATAACACAATAATAATATAATACAGTTGATATAAGTGGGTATTCCACATCAGTTTTTCACGAATTGCGCACCATCGAATGCCCAAAAACACCTTAAAAAGCCCCTCAAATTGGCTGTTTTTGGCACTGTGTGGTGCGAGCTCAGAGAAATCTGCTACAAAATGCCAAATTCCGTTGGTATTTCCTGTTAGTACTATGTAGCGGCTTCGTATTTGATAACTTTCAAAAAAAAAAAGATTTCTGGCCTAAGTAATGGCAGCATGTCTGGCGATATGGAAAAATGATGCAAAATATATCTACCTTAGATGCTCTGTGATTATCTTGATTAATTTTTTATACTGCTGAAAATTGGGATGTGTGTCATTTGAATACCACTTACTCAATCTATCTCAAATCGCTCACACACATTAATATGTGACGTAAAAAAGCCACTATGGGCTCAAAATATATTATTTGCAACCAAAAACTACATGCACAATGTAAATGCATAATATCTCTAAGAATAATTATGACTTGTTTTGAAATTTCTAGCAATCAAAATATTAGATCAGCCATCCACTTTGCTAAAAACAGCCTAATTGGCCTCATTTCCTTGATAAAATGACGTAACGTCATCCAGTACAATTTTTATGAGCTCTTAGCGATCAGTAGCTTGGCAGCTTTCCAAAGAGTGGAGAAAAATATAATATCTGTCCAAAGAAGAGTAAATAGCCGTCCAGAGGAAAATAATACATCCATTTGGAGAATCGGAGTGAAATATTATATCCCCTCGGAGAATCAGAGTGAAATATTATATCCCTTCGGAGAATCGGAGTGAAATATTATATCCATTCGGAGAATCGGAGTAAAATAAAATAATCTGTTCTGCATAGAATAAAATATCTGTAGGCTGCAGGTTTGTTTGAGATGCGCTTCTTCACTGCTGGAAAACAAGCTTGGAAATGATTAGGCTATGACTGTCTCCACCTGTGGGCTCTATCTGATAATTTCATCCCTGCCAGTCTTTGTTCCCTTTTGTCAATTATTTGGTACTCAAATGTGCACTGAAATTAATCTTTTGTTTGTGGGGATTACAACTTTCACACTTATGTGATTAAGAAATTTCAGAAATATCTCACATATGTGCTGCTATTTTAAGACCTGTCTCCATTGTATGTTGCTGGGATGTTTAATCCTTAGACTTGTTTACTCACCATAATTAGAAATTATGGGACCTCAAAAGTCATTTGGAACATTGGATCTACAAAATAATGTTCCAAATGACTCTTTTAGGTCCCATATGACATGTGTGATGACCATTTGGAACCTTTTTGTCATTTGGAACGTTAACTTGGAACCTTTTGGATAACAGTGAATTCCATGTGAGAAACGCGCTGGGATCTTTTTTTTTCAATTTCATGATCGGCTGACCGTATTTTGCAATGTCTTTTGTCTAATGTATTTTCTTATTCTTTTTGGAAAATCAATGCGGCAATATAATGTTACATTTCATACTTCATAGTCAGATTACATAGTATCCTATCTTTGTTTATCTGCTTGCATAAATTATATTCTAACATGAGTAGTTTACTCTGATTTTGTTTGTATTTCCCACTCTGTTTACACCTAATCAATCGTTGCTGCTTGTTCTAGGTAAATCGATCAATAATAGGTGGGAGTGACTATGGTGCGGTTTATCAGCATAAATGAGTTAAGATAGTGTTTAGTGTGATAACTTTATGTGATTATGATAAAAAGAAGTGACAACTATTATTCGAAATCCATTTTATTTTTTCAGATTCTGTGGAAAAACAATGGCGAGTACAATGTAAACTTATAGTAATCACACTTTCAGTTATGATCAGGTTATTCTTATTTAGACCAGCTATAGCTATAACCTTTGCTTCCACCTGAGTTGTTGTTTCCGTTGCCATTTCCGTTGGTACCACCTCCTGAGTTACTATTTCCGTTGCCATTACCATTTTCTCCTCCGTCTGAGTTTCCGTTACCGTTTCCATTTCCATTAGTACCGCTACTAGAACCACTTCTGCTTCCGCCTTTGCCTCCGCACTGTGCAAAAGCCACAGCGACAACCAGCAATACGAGTACTCTTAATGCAAGCATGGTAACGGAAGGTTATATTCTAAAATAAAGATAATTGAAACATGAGGGGAGGTAAAATTTGACATATCACTGTGCTGGCTGTTTATGATTTCTTCTAAAACATGTGAAAGGAAACTGAAACTGTCAATATGCTAGCTGTCTATGATCACTTCTTAAACATAAGTAAGTTAAATGAAATTATAGAGAAATGTTGCCTTACCTTAGTAGATATCACTCCAGGGTAATAAGGTAACTGGTTCGGAATTGCCCTCTCACGTTCAAACCTTCAAAAATGAAGAGTTGCCCTCTCTCTTCGAATTTTCATAGGCTTTGATATGATTGGCCCATTACATCTTACTTTTTTCTTATTGGCCTGTTCAATAACTTCATACTGATTACAATATCTGTGTTGGGGAACACTGAGTTAGTTATCGATATTGCTAGTAGTCAACTTTCTGAACAGTATTCAGACTCAGTGGCACCAATCAGTTACTTCACAGACACATAAGACCACAACGAAGAGATGATGAGCCAACTCAGCTTCACAAGAAGAAGAACAGTGAAATTAGAACAGCTGTGAATGGACTTGATTGAATCAATTTGTTGTAGCTCTCAGGTAAATAAATGTTATTTAGTATTTATTTGGTACACTACTATTCTACTACTCAGTTGTGAGTGAAAAATGAGTAGACTAACTAAATAGTCTAGCTAGTAACTGTGAGTTACTATCACTACTAGTAGCTTTCTGTAGTTTGCCAATGGTACCAGTCCAATGTACATGTGCAGTGTAATATCAAGCAAGGAGAAGGACTCCTAAGAGTTGTAAGAGGGGGGGGGGAAGGCTCATACAAGTCCAAGGAGTTTACTCCTTACTCCTCGCTTTGTTGTTTGTTGGTGGTGGCATGTTTAGGTGGGCAACTCTCGTGCAACTAATTGTCTAGAAATGTTATTGCTAATCTACTATGGCTACATGTAGGCCAACATACTTTACATTGTAAGGAAATGCCCCCTCTCTTTACTGCAACTACAGCCTATGTAGGCTGGGTCTTGTATTTGTATAAGGTGTGTGCATAGGCTTTGCCTCGGCGCAACTGACGGATCATTATTGCTTTATGTCAACCATTCCCAACTGTCTGAGACTGGTGGGGTCACCCTTAAACACAAACAGCAAAACTATATACATATTAGTATACACTTTATTTACTGATCAAGCATGCGCATATAAGACCAAGTGGTACATCATCATCTAGCTTAGTAGGCGAGACCTGCTTTTAGCTTCGTTCGAGAATTGGCCACTAATCAATTGAACTATGCTCACTCTTGTGTGAACTATTTGCGAACAAATTTATCTAAGGAGCGAGGATATTGAGCATTCAAGTTGTAATGATCTTTTGGTTTACAAAGCACAGCACATGCTAATTGAAATATTCCCTGGTCTATAATGTAATAAAGAATCTACCAACCCCGATCACCAGAGGAAGGAAACCAGTGCAGACCTTGCCTTTTGCCAATGGTATTGAATTCAAATGATTTGTTGGCTGTACAGAGTCTTAACTGCGTCACAGTGGTCATTTCATTATAATAAGCAGTGATCGGGGAGGGGGGCGGATTGCATATAATATTACATGGGTGGGCTCTTTGAGTTGCAAGCATGTACTTCGCCTTAATTCAGGGTCAACCACTGACAACCATTGGTTATAGTGGTCTGTAGTTGGAGGGTAGAGAAATTGGTTACTGAGAGAAACTAGACCATTGCCAGCTTGCACACAATTGCAAAAGTTTCCCAAATGTAAATCTTCATCAATAGAACGGTGTATTCAAGTGTTGTAGAGGTACTAGCTCTCTAGAGTATAACGCTGGTTTCATTATTCGTCTTGTTAATTTGGGAAAACAGTAGATAGGCCTAGATACAAGAAAAGACTCCTTTTGATTGCAGATTTTTTTGTATTTTAGTCTACATTGGAAAGCAACACAGACCGCAGAATAGTACTGAGAACAGTACAATGAAGAAGAGAGTGTTTGGGTGGTTTATAGCAGATGTGATACAACTCGTAGTATCAATAGTCGTTCAGCTTACTCAATTCAAACAGGTAAGCAGACAATCAAATTTTCAATTTCGGTTGTAAAATTTGATTAAATTGCAGCAGGGAACTGACCCAGAAAGGCTTGAGATGGCTGGGGTTATAAGCATCGATATCTCCACTGTTACACTTGCATCGAGCATCGTTAGTAATATAATGATATAAATGTCAGGTGATATGTGTAGGCTAACTGATGATAATTGCGTCGGTGTAATCGTTGAAGTATCATGGCATAAATTTGGTAAAACTGCTTGAACACTGGTAGGCCTCAGCAAGAATTTTTCATTGAAGCCCGCCAGTTAGTGTAATTAGGAGTTCAGTGACTATCGGAGTTGTGCTCTTTTTTCATGGAGGGAACAACTCATTCCATCTCGCAACATCAAGTCACCTCTTCCCTATATTCCACCCTCCTTGCCACAGCTCATTATCTTGAATGATCATTTTAGTTACAAATTTGTTGGCGTTATGTGCTGATCAAACCTATAGATCGAGTGTTTCCATTCCAAGACACCAGATATAAAACTTCACCAACTTCTTCACAAACGGCTGGCAAATCTGTTTCCATCATAGGGATTGTAGATTTAACCAGGTCTTTAAGTGTTGTGTTATTTGTAATTTGGCAACATGCTAGAATCAGGCTCTCAATGCAGAGAAAATTGAAGGGTCCAGGGATGAACCTTGTCGCAGCAAAGCCTTGTTATAAGACTGCAAATAATTTGAATGCAAATAATGTACTTAGGACATTGGAATGTATTATATTCATACTTTATCACATCATCAACTAAATATTTGTTGCAGAGAATACAGGAGAAAGACTGATTCAGTATGGCATGATAATGGCAGAGTTACGCATCAGAACCTTTGGTGGTTTGAATTCTGTCCTGAGAAATCTTGATGTACCGAGTGAGTGTCTGAGTGTCAAATAGTTACATTATTATGATTCATGATGGGTCATGATATACTCTTCGCTACCCTGACGCAGTGATCATTTGTATTTGATTGTCCAAATCAAGGATACCATCAGTAGCCTAATTGGTAACCATATCTCATACTCATTGAAAGACCCCCCTCCCTCCCTCCCTTCACCTGCTATCTACCTTATCAACCTAATTAGTGGTTAACTAATTAGATTGATAAGGTAGATTGCAGGTGAAGGGAGGGGGGAGGTTGAATGAAATCTGTCTCTTAAAGTATTGTCAATTGTTCGATTGTGGTTATCATGGGGCATTTAACTTCCCAACATATGTTGGTGTGTGGGTAATTCTAGGTCACAGGCCCTAAAAAAAATTAAACAGCATAAAACTTGTTTCTAATTTATAGTCAACGTATAGCCTTGGGAGTAAGTATTAGCTAAAGTTTAGTTTAGCTAGTCTTGAGATGACTTAATGTAAGCTAGGATTAAATTTTGGCTAGTGAAGGTTGAAGTCCATAAAAATAAAAAAAGGGTGGGCGTATGTTTGCTACTCTTGAAGTTAGCTTTTTCAAGCCTGCGCAAAATGAAGAAAATTTCCTCCTATGAATACTTTACTCCTCTATGGAACTTTTTATGAACATTATATCTGCTTGATTTTGATTACTGTACCTTACATTTTAGAACGTACCTGAGGCATTGGATTAGCAGGATGTTGGCATCTATTGACATTTGACTACCGCGTCAAACAACTTGAAGGCAGTTAGTGTAGGAAGAACAAGTATTCATCAGATAAAGTGGTAAGCTACTCTCACACTACTCTGTAAGTCTACTCTTTTTTCACGACTGAGTAGTAGAGTAGTACTCTACTACTCAGTCGTGAAGAATGAGTAGACTAACTAAGAAGTCTAGCTAGTAACTGTTAGTTATTATCACTACTAGTAGCCTTCTGTAGTTTGCCAATCAGGGGTGTCTTTCAATTAGAAAGAGCGATACTTTACTAAAGCAAATTATCACTATCGCATCACTCGAAATTATTGCCCACTTGGTCTTTCAATTAGACAACATCACTCCCAAATCGCTCGCTCAGAATGTATATAGTTCAATCATTGACTGAACGATTTGAAAGTGAGACCCCTAGCAGGTATTGCTCACTCACCTGGTGAGCGATCAGATTGTG
Organism: Membranipora membranacea; assembly: GCA_914767715.1. Classification (NCBI taxonomy): domain Eukaryota; kingdom Metazoa; phylum Bryozoa; class Gymnolaemata; order Cheilostomatida; family Membraniporidae; genus Membranipora; species Membranipora membranacea. The sequence goes on from OU612065.1 coordinate 37,641,425, forward strand.
ATTTTGGTTTTTAAGTGTTGTGTTATTTGTAATTTGTTAAAATGTTAGAATCCGGCTCCAAATACAATGATCTCAGTGCCCTAACTTCATATCTAGATCGGGTGAAATAAAGAGGGCTTACACGGTTTTCATCAGTAATAATACATATGGTAAAAAAATCCAAAACTAAGAATTGCGAAAAAAATTCATCCTCAGCCATTCATATTTCTTGAGCCGACCTCAACTGTTTCAGGGGAAACAAATTTGGTCCATAGTCAATATATTATATAATATGTGCCGAAATGTGAGTTGCTGGCAGTCAATGTAACATTGTGTATACCCTAAGAGAGTTAAGTATTTGCAGCAGGGAAAATTCACAAATAGCTACATTTAAAGCAAGCTAACATTTGCTCTCATTTCTTCATATAGACTCCCACCTCCGCTAGAGGAGTAATTTACTGCAAATCATCTTTAGACAACTATCCTGAATATTATGTAATATCAAGTTTATCGTCCTATTGTATTTAGAGTGATATATTATGAATATCTCAAAAAACTCAATATTCACACCCGTATATATAAATATAATATGTGGTTTTAGATCAGAAGATGATTTGATGGTATTCAGTAGCTAATAAACCATGGCTTCCCGCCAGAAATTGCCAGAAGATTAAACCGTGAGTTACTTCAATACCATTGGACCCCACTTACATGATGGGGCTACTCTAGTGGAGTAATGTTAGTTCAATAGGAAAAGTTTGCATTTCGAGAAAATGGCTTGAAGTAATAAAATTCTGGCTAGCCAACATTTTCTCGACTCCGTCACTTGACATTAACTTCCAGTGGGTGACCTCACGTTCAAAGTTTTAAGATACTTGGGTTTTAATGAGCTCATTGGATGGTTGTGACAGGGTTGTCACATCCACATCCAATTCTTGAGAAAGGCACCCTAGTGCCTTTGGAGTTCTCCTCTATTACAAAAACTAAGTGCAGACAACCATTGCAGTACTAACAGTCTGCTGAATAACAATAAAAAAAGCATGGCTTTAAATGCTGTTGGCAAATTCCCACATGATTATAATATAAGTTGTATGTCAATTAAAATATTTTCACCCCTGCATTTCCGGTTGCTCCAATCCTAGTAAAATCCAAGTAAAACGATGTTGTCTTGTGTTGATGGCTGGAGGGGGAGCAGCTCCAAATATATGCAAATTAGATTAAAATTTTTCTTGAGGTAGAGAATGTTTTACTTTTTGTCACCATGCTCAGTAAATAACCTAACAAAGAGTCAAGTAGATGTCGAGCACATAGTGCTTGCTTTCCAATCTAGTCAATGCAATGTCACAGTGTATGTATGTTATGTCATTATCCCTATCGTTTTATCCAATTTTTCTGCATTTGGATTCGCTTCTGGTGTCACCAGTAAAATGGGAGGAACTTGAAATGTAGGCATTTATCACAGAACTTGTAATGGTTCTGGATCAAAGAAAGAAGAAATATGTCTTCATCCAACCAACTTAACATTATTGATGGCCAACCGACCAACCAACGCTACTCCATATTGAAAAGTTTCCCCACTCCTGATTGCTAAAATGAATTATTCTGAGCCATGATTTTTGCGTCATATTGTGTACTCCGATCTAAACTTTAACAGTGCCTATGTTAGAAGGGAATTAGGGGGGGGGGGGTTATTGTATGATACCTGAAGCTTTTGAACAAACCATCGGAGTGAGCATTTGCTAATGTTGTTTCACCTTGGGCCTGACACTGAGCTTATATATGTTATATCTGCTTTCGCTTTGCATACTTTTGTCTTTTGTGATAGTATGGTACTTTAAAAAGTGCTGTTTTGATGTGGCCGCGTGGGCCTACATACATCTCAATTCGGAGTTTAGTGGACAGTTATAGCTTCATCATATTCTAAAGACGGCATACAATAGATAGCTGTCAGGAGGTCATTTCTCACAGATATACTCATATATGGTGTCCCAAACTCCGCACATAATTTTTTTCTACAACAATCTTACCGTTGTTTTGACTTCACATCATGAAATTTCTACATACAAGATTATTTTTTACAGTTTTACTATTTGGAGGAGTGAACGTAGAATGGGGACAGTGACTCAGAAGATATACGACAGAGCATCATACTCAGCAGATTTCTCACACCTTGTCACCCACCACCAAAAACTCCAGCTTCAAAGAAGCACACTCTGCTGATGCTCTCTTTGTTACGCTTGGAACTGAAGTTGTGAAGACACCAGGGACAAAACCCCCCCCCACCCAAGGTTTGTATGGGCTTGAATGATCACCAATGCTTATCTATCAATATTTTGGGAGTCACCAGCAAAATTATTATGTCAAACAATGTAATCCTCTGATTCATGATTGTTGCTACATCACTTAGGCGCGCATTATATATAGTTTTTTTTGGTGATGGGTTGCGGTAAATATCGAATATATCAAATTGAGGATACTTTAGCCAGCGACACGTTGACACCCTCCCCTAATTTAGCCACAATCGCTCTAAGAGTATGACACGGTGATTGATATACATTTTTCTTCTTTTCAGACTATAATTGAGACTCATGGTGGTATAGAGCGGACACCAGTCATGACACATCAAATATGCACCATAAGCACCTCCTCCGATAGTGAGCTGTCACAAAAGTCACACTCTTATATCTGCGCAGCACTATGTTGTCACTGCACACTGTTGAATCGATAGATCAAAAAGTAGTGCCACATAAACTTTCCCCATATGATAATTGATAGGGATGGGCACATGCTCTCATTTTATCAAAGTTTCAAGATGTTCAGTGTTCACATTTGTATTGATATATCAATTGACTTTAGGGCATTTCTTGCGCCTACTGGTATTTTATTATCCGGTTGACAATCGCAGGAGGCCTTCTAGGGTTGTTGATTGTGAATGCCAATGTTTTGTGGGTTAACATATGCAAGAATAACATCTAAACTTTTTAGTATTTTCTACTGATTCAATTTTTCTTTTGGACAGTTTATTGTTCTCACCTCGTCGATTATTCATAATTTTTCTTTCCAATGCTTTGCATCCTATTCAGGTATCAGTGAACTTTAGTTCAATGCAGGTATTCCTTATGTGGATTAACATGTATATCAGTCATATTTAAGAGTACAATGAGTACGACTTGTTTTTTAAAATAAACAGCTTTCAATTCATTTCCAAAACATGATCAAAAGGTTCATCACTCGACAAATAGGCTGAGCACTAGGTTCATGTTGATGCACTGATCTTACATCTTGTCATATATCATTAGATGATACATTTGGTTGTCACTGAACTGTGTGGGTGAGTTCGGTTGAGGTTGGTGAGAGGGTCGGTCTACCTCTGTATGTCCGAAACAAGAAGTGTCATTTGTATAGCGCACACATACATATTGAGGTTTGATCACAGCAATGAACTCCCTCTTCATTGATCACAGAATGGTTTCTCAGGCATTGTGTTTAGCAATGGCAGGCAAATTTACAAGTAGGTTTATCCCTGTGTTAAGCTTCTTATGGCTCATAGAGGGTTGCAGTTAGGTGGGAATGGGTGCTGCTAGTACACATTTTTTGGTTAGTGAGGTCCAAGACTACTATCCTGGTTAGTAGTTAGTACAAGGCAGTTTAATAATTTTTAGAAATTAGTACAAAGCAGCTTACCAATTGATAGAGGATTATAGTACGATGGCACTGCTTGCATGAACTTTGCTAATATTGAACCCTCCTTGCTATAATCATCACCATGGTAGTATCATTGCTCGTAAAGAGTTAGTTATTTTTTTATTTCTCATCTAAACAAAATTCCCTGTCCAGTGGTACAAATTATGACTCTGTAAGACCGGTGTGAGAGTATGTGTTCAGATATATACAAAATAAGTCTAGTTGTACAGTTTTTTGTGTGTTTCAATACCTCATCAATCATTTCTGTTATTGCTGGGTGGTTAAAAGTTATATAAATAGATCAGGAATCTTGTTTAGAAGAAGTTTATTTAAACTTTCCTTCTACACCCTCTAGATTTTAAGATATATCAATTTTTACAACCCCTTATCATTTTTAGGAATTTCAACAAGAATAGCTAACCAGAGGGATTATATAGATGACACACTAAGGGTTAATCTACGCTCCTTGGGATTTTTTAGCGTGGATGGCTTTCATTAGCTGTTTGTTGGCTGAAGATGTTCTGGGCATGGAGCGCAAGCTCTGAATTTTATGGAATGTGGGTAGAGAGAAGCAAGGGTAAATCAAACCAAGGAGTAACAGCTTCCCCTGTTACTTCTTGATCAAACAGACCTATAGTTCAATGACATAATAGAACTCGTTTGTACGGAATGTCTGATGGTCACTGTAAATTCTAAATATATCAATGCAGGCGATAATATTAAGCTGATAGCTTTGAAAGATTATCTGCTACAAGACTGTCCAGGCAATTATTTATCGCTCTAAATCTTAACTGATGTAATGGCCCTACAAGCCCCTAATCTGGCAACCCAGCCGCCTGTCTAAGCTACCGGTCTCATATATAACAGAATAAATATCAGTGTGGGTATTCCTTTGGCAGGAATTTGTTGAAATGATTGGAACAAGGAGTAAAAGTACTCCTTGATTGGAACTCCAGACTATAGCTGCATTGTGGAAATCCTGTCGTAATGGTCGAAACTTCTAGGAAATGTATTTGGTAGACCACATGGAACTGATGCATCGATGTTGTTTTGCCCGATACTAGCCACATCACTCAATTACATGCAATTGACTTGAAATGAAATGTTAAAAAAATTAAACCTTTTTAGTTGAAAATTGTATTAATCTGGAGTAGGTTGGTGAAATCAGTCTTGATATTCATTGATAAACCTTTAGGTTGAAAGAACTTTCAACACACCAAACTTTTCAATGCATGCATTCAATGGCTACAACGTACAGTTCAATCTGCCTGATCACTTTCAATGGGATTAGCTTATTGAATTGAACAAGATTCTCAGTGTCTATTTGCCAATTGTTTACCTTTTACTTGACATCAACATCTTAGCCAATCAGCTGAGTTCAAGCATAATTGGATGTATTGTTGTTATCCAAGTTGTTTACCCATGAGGTCATAATCAAGATAAGCCAGTCAGAATGTTAATTTTGTTGACATTGGCATTCATAGGCAACCTGCACAGAACTTAAAAGGTACCAGTAGATTTAAAAATGGTTAACCCTTTGGGTAAACACACAGATTATCGTAATGAGCTAGCAGCGGATTATCAAGAGCTGAGCCAGATACAACCACTGTATGTTGTATCTGGCTCAGCTCTTGTAGTTGACCAAGTAGCAGAGGAAAATCAATGAAACATGGTTGCAAATACCGGATAATAAGGGCGCAAGAGATTTTTTTGCAAAACAATCTCATTTTTGGCATAGTTACTCTGTACTCTGATGAGCTTGGAAGCAGAGTTTGGTGAAATAATTTGATGAAAATATACAAATGGAATTTGGTCAACCATCTAGTATTTTTCATAAAAGGTTAAAACTTCCCGCCCCCTCACTCTTCTGTCAAAGAATGATCATGATTGTACTTTCACCAAAACAACCATCATTGTAAACATGTACATTCGCAAAATTAAAAACTCATCGCATTCATTATCAGCAGCAAAAGACAGGAAGTTAGGTCAGCTTACGATGACATCCTGTCTCTCTAATTCCACAAGTGTGTCATGATGACTTGTTACAAGTGCAATGGAATGTGTGTGTAGGATTAACTACCAGCGACAATTAATTCGATAATTAAAAATTTTGACAAGGAATATTGAGGTAATTAAGTCATTATGCCTGTTAAAGGCTAACCTCCCTGCTTGTGGCACACAAGCTGACAGCTTAAAATGCATTATACTGTAAACGTTGTTGTCTTGTCACTAGCCTAACATTTAAATACTATCTGTACTAGTGCCAACACCTGCTAGGGAACTACCATCCAAGAGTGAGAGAGAAAAATGCCACAATTGCTTCCTGTACACCATATAACTGAGATGGCTGGGAATGATAAAGTTTAACATCAAGAGCTCCTTTGTAGACAGGTAATGAATGTATCCCAGGTTTACATTAGATTTACCTTTGCCTCTCTCTACCCACATACCATAGCATTCAGAGCTAAATCCTTGCTCAGAGCCATTCAATCTCAAAAATCCCAAGGAGCGTAGATTAAGACTATGCCAATAATCAGTATTAATACTGCATGCTTTGACACCAAGTATGTTTTCTAGCATCAGTCAGCATATTTTCGGTAGTTCTGTGGAGAATATGGCCTCATTCGCATATCACTTTTCTCCACTTAGGAATGTAGGGCGATTAATACAAAGTAGATCCTTGCTCAACTGGTGAGCGATGTTGTACTTTTTTTTTAGTAGCAAAGTTTTGTGATAATTCTGCTAGCATAATTTAGCTGATGTATTCTATATATGCAGTTGCTGCCTACATTCTCAGATTGCACAAGATATAGCTTAGGGTAGGCCTACAGTACAACACAGAAGAGTTGAACATAGGTATTTTGTCGGCTCATCATACTCAATACTAAGAGTTTTCTGTGCTTACAAAAATTGTGAGGACAATTCGAATGGAATGCTTTCATTGTAGCAGCTAACTTGCCTGGTCATCTAAATACAAACTCATTGAGTACAATGTCAATCCAATTATATAATATTGACTAGAACTGGGCTAGAACTGTAAAGGATTATACTATAACAATACAATAGCAATAATGAATGTAGTTTATTTGGCAGGCAGGGTTAATTATACAATAATGTTGCTGGTTGGGTAATGATATATGGGTCATGAAACTCAGTGTATGTCCTGAAAATCTGTAGGTCTGTAGCTCAATAATTGCTTATTATGCCTGCTACAAAAGAAGCTTTCTCTAAAGCATCACAAATCAGTAAAATAATGTGTAGGCACATTTTCTTTTTAGCAGCAGCATGGCTTCGAATGGTCTGACACCACAAATTTTTATATCATTGGATTGCTCATCTTCTGAGGAACACAGTGGTTACTTTCTTTAGTAAACAAGGAAAATATCTATTAACATATCGAAAGCTTTATGGAAAACAGTTAAAAAATGATATAAATTGCTGCCCTGCTGCCGGCTTATGTATGCAATTATTCCACGTTCATGGGGGCAAAGAAATTCACAGTCTGTGAGTGTGTCCTGAAAATCTGAGGTCTGTAGCTCAATAATTGCTTATGCCAGCTACAAAAGAAGCTTTCTCTAAAGCATCACAAACCAGTAAAATAATGTGTAGGCACATTTTCTTTTGAGCAGCAGCATGGCTTCGAATGGTCTGACACCACAAATTCTTATATCATTGGATTGCTCATTTTCTGAGGAACACAGTGGTTATTTTCTTTAGTAAACAAGGAAAATATCTACCAACATATCGAAAGCTTTATGGAAAACAGTTAAAAAATTATATTAATTGCTGCCCTGCTGCCGGCTTATGTATGAAATTATTCCACCTTCATGGGGGGCAAAGAAATACACAGTTTGTTAGTGTGTCCTGAAAATCTGAGGTCTGTAGCTCAATATTTTCTTATGCCAGCTACAAAAGAAGCTTTTTCTAAAGCATCACAAATCAGTAAAACAATGTGTAGCCAAATTATCTTTTGAGCAGCAGCATAACTTCTAAAGGTCTGACAGCACAAATTTTTATATCATTGGATTCCTCATCTCCCGAGGAACATAGTGTTAATTTTTTTAGTAAAAAAGGAAAACATCTTCCAACATTTCGAGAGCTATAGTGAAACAGTTTGAAAATGATAAAATTGCTGCCCTGCTGCCGGCATATGTATGCAACTACTCCATTTTCATGGCGGGCATTTTTTGAGTCTGATCTGAAAATCTGAGGTCTGTAGCTCGACAACTTATTTTGTTTGCAACAAAAAAGGATTCCTCTTTACAATCATTATGATTTATAGCCATATTGAGAGTACAAAAAATTTGGCACCAACTCGAACCCAGGGCTCTGCGTTGACGAAATAGAGAATTATCCACTGAGCTACACAGACATGTTGTATCAAAATAAGAGTGTCTGCCTTAAATTTAGTGGAGCATGAATTCTGTATTACAATAATTACATTACATTACTGATGATGAATACACACACAATCAGCATATTATTTGTGCACAGCTCAATCATCGCAAATCAATAAAATAATGTAGAAGTACATTTTCTTTTGAGCAGCAGCATGGCTTCAAATGGTCTGACACCACAAATTTTATATCATTGGATTGCTCATCTTCTGATGAACATAGTGGTTATTTTCTTTAGTAAACAAGGAAAATATCTACCAACATATCGAAAGCTTTACGGGAAACGGTTAAAAAATGATATAAATTGCTGCCCTGCTGCCGGCTTATGTATGCAATTATTCCACTTTCATGGGGGGCAAAGAAATACACAGTTGGTGAGTGTGTCCTGAAAATTTGAGGTCTGTAGCTTGATAACTTTTTATGCCAGCCACAAAAGAAGTTTTTCGCTTTATAATTTATATGATTTTTGGCCTTTTCGAGATGTGGAGATAACTCGGGTTCACAAAATTACCTTATATGCCCTGAGCAAGACTGTGTTACTTGTGTGATGAACAGTGTTCTGTGAGTTTAGTTCTATCTTCAATGCGTTTTATAGGCCAACAATCAAGCTCATCAAAAGCCAATTTATTTAAAGTATCCTGATGCAACTTCTGTGTTGATGAAAGCTTGCCTTTTGAGTGATTGATGAGTGTCTCTTTTGACAATCTCTGTGGGGTTTCCTATTTGGAAGAACACTACCATTATGATGTTCTAGACTTAAAAAGTGTCCTTAGAAAACAATGTGGTGTCACTCTTGGAAAGATTTATAACAGCATGCTATCGCTGCTATAATGTGGTTTTACAAAGTTTTAAGTCACAACAACGTAATGTAACGTGAATGTAATGTAATGCAAAAGCTCAAGTATACCTATGTAATATCATAACCTCATCATTAATTAATTGAAGTCGCAGAGGACACAGCGTAATTGTGGCTCATCAGACTGGTTTTCATGTGCACTGGCACTTTGCCAGCGTAGTTTCCAAGACTGAGTTATCTATTTTTACAGGTTTTCATGTTTGCTATGGAATTTAACAGATTAGTAGCTATGACAGTTTTCCCATGACAAAAGTATGCAAAACCGATAAATGGCTGATTTAAAACTTGTTTCCCCGACATTTTGTAAACCCATCAGCAATCAATATAGACTGCTGGTCGTAGACATATTCCTTATAATACCCTGGTTTTTTCTTGATGATATAACCTATTTTGGTACTCAATGCGAATCAATATCAAAAGGTTGTCAATAACTGTGCCGCTAAGGGAGATCAGCCTGACCTACTATCAGCATATGCAGGATACAGGACAATGATGAAATCATGATATTGCTTATCTTGTGCCTGTAACATACTGCATATCTATGGGGATACAAGTTTCATCCCGGAGACAGTTACAACACAAATCTGAACAAAATGATGATATATTATAATTTTATTACGCCCCTTCCTCTCATAAACTGTAGCATTGACATCTTTGAAGGGAAGTTGTATTCTGTCAGCTAATAATCATTAGGCCTAGCTTTCAGAAATCTGACATCAAGGATGTCTCTATTGCGCACAACTGTTCATTTATGAAACTGTAGACAACAGAATTAAAAACTGTCTGTCAATTTTTGATGAAGACATGTGATCATATTAACTGGCAGATTCTTGTTTCCCACAAAATTGTCAATGCCACTGTTAAATCACTGGGAGATATAATACTAGGGTTACAACAGAGTATTATTTTTTTCATCCTTTTAAAAGATCTTTATTTTACAACCAGTTAATTTGGTTGAAAGTGGATCAGATTTTGCAGACTGACATAGCATCTGGGCCCACGCAGTATTGATGCGGGTACCTTGGCAGGTTCTTAGTTTAGACAGTCAAATATAGATCACAAAAATTCATGATAAAAATTTAAATCAACCTATAAATAAAGTAATAGTCAATAATATAATGACTATATCTATATTTTCTAGTCATTGTCACTGAATGGAAGTTTAAGTTTTCTTGCAGCCTTAAGGTCATGCCTAACCAGTATAAATAAGTATAAATGCAGCTACACAAAAAAGACAACCGTCTAATCATGAACTAAAAGAAACATTATAGATCTAGGTATGCTTTTTCTCTCGATAAAAGGTGAACATAAACAAGCAGTGTTGACAGTGCCATATGGAAAGTGAGATGAGTCATTTTTTGGCCGAGATAGACAGTGAAATTACCTTATTGCTTTGACTAACCAAACTCAGATAAGTATTGATAGAACAGTGTCTCAGGTCCCTTTTTTTTAAATTATCTAAATTATGATTAGTGAAGATTTTGACCAAACATGGTTAAACTAGACAAAAATTTATGTAAAAACCGTTTCTTGAATGATGTAACTTCTGTATTTGAGAATGGGTACAATAATAATACCTATCACAGATTCTTGCTGAGGAAGGCTGTAAACTAAATATTCATTTTAACCAGTTAACTTCAAATAAAATGTTAGTATAACAAACAATGGCATGGGAATCACCTACCAACAGATCCTTCTGCGTATTCTGAAGTTTTGAACCAGTGCAGTTATAGTCAAATATGGGATAGATGGCTCATAGATTCACAGGAATATCCATTTATTCATGAGGTTTTGCTTGCGTTTCCTGCACTGGATATGTCATCGTAATATACCGACTGGGGACCCCTTGATATAGTCATCATGAATGTCTGTTGCTATAGAACGTCTCTCTCGAAGTACTTAAAATGCATTTATTACCAATTGATAACATAAAATCATTGTTAAGGGAAACAAATTTTTGTTCCCAATTTTGGTGTTGATACTAATATTGGTTGTGAGATGTCTGAGCCAGATGCTCCCAGTTATTTGCCGCTCCTATTTACATTTTAAATTTTAGGGTTTGAAAATAACTAAAAAATGAAAGACTACACTCGTGCTTCATTTTGTATCCAGGTATGTCCTTAATATAGTGACATACTGGCTACTGGAACTAAAGGCCTTGCCAAAACAATTGCAGATGGCAAACAAAGTGATATGAATTCCATCAACAGCTACCTTTATTGATACATATATTACATACCATAGCAGCAATAATACATAAGCAACAATTTTCCTTTCAGTGCCAACAAGTACAATATACATTTTCGATTTCAGTTTTCTTGTGAACAAATATTAATTCCAAATATAGGTTTTACTCTAATTTTTTGCACAAATATTTGTGATCTATTTTTGACAAACCTGCCAAAGTGCCAGCAGAAAAAATCAGTGTAGCTCAAGCAGTTATGTCAGTCTGAATTGGTTGCATTCAATTTTACTTGTTTTAAAATAAAGTTTTTGAAAGAAGAAAGATATAATGCTATTTCCCAGTGATTTGACAGTGGCATCAACAGTTTTTCTGAAACAGAAATTTGCCATTATGATAGTTACGATCACATGACCCCATCAAAGAGGGACATGATCTTTCTAGATCAAGGGACATGGCACATACAGATACAAATAAACCATTGTCACCAAGTTTCATGAGCAAAACAGTTGTGTGGGACTGGGACATCCTTGGTGCCAGGTTTCTGGAAGCGTAGTTCTAATGGCGGTGATTATTAGCTGACAGAAATCAACTTCCGATCCAAACTGTCAATACCACTTATTTTTATCATAGGAAGCTGAGTAATAGAGTTATAATAGATTATACATCTATTAAGGTTTGAGGTTGAGGTAGTAACCCTGATCCTGATCTCCTTTGATTGACAGCTCCAGAAGGCATAGAGCAATCATTAAACCGCAGGTGGGCGTATCAGTGAAGTATAGGTTGACTGTCCCCTGTAGTAACAGGGCTTCAACAGTGACTTGCATTAAGCAATAAATAAGTAGAGCATGCAATTACAAAACAGGATATGATAGAATAGATCCAGGATCAAGCTTGTTCCGATAAACAGTTAGAATTTTCAGCATTCTGTCAGTTGACCATAGAGTTGACCATAGCTTTCCAATTCCAAACATTTTTTGGCAACCATTATAGAAAGAGGTAGCTAATTTTTGTTATTATATTGGCTTACTATTAAAATGGAAGAAAGCACATGCCAGAAACTGTGCCATGTAAAGTTAATCTTTGTTTAAATTTTTTTGTTATCCCTCTATCAGTTAACAGTGGACTGAGAGCTTGGCATTAAAGCATACACAACACAGCTAGGGTTTTAGCAATTCACTAGCGCACTAATAATACATTAACACTGTGCCCCTCTGGATAGATTCAGGCTCTGACGTCTTGCGACACCAGGTTAGTTGTGTGTTCGCGGCGGTTCCTTTTCCTGGCAGCGTAGGGATTGCTCATAAAACACCCATTGGTATGCACATACATGGGGACACCATTCTTTGATTCGAGAATATATGAGAATCATTGCATTTGGTTCTCTTTACTTTATTTGCAGCCAGTATGGCAGCCATTAATCATTCTTGATAGAACGACAATGTGTAAAATATGCCGATAATGGCAAGTCAAAAAGTGTGGTAATGAGTCTAAAACTTCTAAAGCCAAAAGTCAAAGTGACCTTGTGTCATCTGTATCTCTGATTATCCATATTGATTGAGTTATGATACTGAACAGGTACGCTGGGTATCGGAAATTTGGTTTTCCAAAGTGAAAGTAAGTTAGTTCGGCCACATCACAATCTACTTTGTTAAACTGCTTTCTACCACCTCAATCACGCTGTCTCTAAAAGTGATACCATGATATCCCAATGGGGACTCTAAAGGGGATCCAGGGTGTCAAACCGGTTCATTTTGATTGATTGAAGATTGCACCTTATGAATAGACAAAAAGACCAAATCTAAATAGTATGATGATTATTCAGTGAGAATTTTTTGAACATTTCATCCATCAGTTGCTAAAATGCTGCTCAAACTAAACTTATATAGAATATCACAATAGTTTCCAGCACCTTTTTCATTATCATGTGCTTTATCATTATTACAACAATGTCTGTTAACCTCCCCTAAACTTAAGGTAATGTCAAAGACCGATCCGAATATCAACATATCATATACTGTTGAAAAGCTGCCGAGCTACTGAAAGTGAATACCTTAACAAAAACTTGATTCGATGACGTTGTATCATTTTAGAGAGCAAATGCTGTTTTTGTCAATGCAGATGTCAATGCCGAACAGTTTTTTTGAAAGTTCTCACATACGAAGCCGCTTTCATAAACCATGGTGCACACAGGAAATGCCAACAGATGTTTTCACTGCACCTTCATTTTTTTTCAATTTAATGCAAAAGAATGCCGAAAAAACACCTCAAAACTCCCAAAAAATGGCTGGTTCTTTTGCGTTAAATTCAAGAAAAATGAAGGTGCAGTGAATTATTGATACGATAATTTTGCCTCTCTTCATGTATTTTGATATTCTGTTCTTTTTAGGATATAACCTGCTGTTATCATGCTTGCACTGAGAGTACTCGTATTGCTGGTTGTGGCTGTGGTCTTTGCACAGTGCGGAGGCAAAGGCAAAGGTGGTTCCAGTAGCGGAACCAATGGAAATGGAAACAGTAACGGAAACTCAGACGGAGAAAAATGGTAATGGAAACGGAAATGGTAACTCAGGAGGTGGTTTCAACGGAAATGGTAACGGTAACGACAACTCGGGTGGAAGCAAAGGCTATAGCTATAGCTGATCTAAACAAGTATACCCGAATCATGACTAAAGAAAGACTGCAAATGTTTTATTTCTGATAGTGTTATTACTAAAATTTGACTTTGAACTTACTTTTGTTCCTTTTCTTAATAAATAAAGTAAATTTAAAAAGAAATCACTTCTTTCCAGTTTCATCACAACAACTTACATCATGAAAGTTTATTTCATTTATGCTGATAAACACTACATAGTCACTCTCACATATTATTGATGGATTTACCCAGAACAAGCAGCAATGACTGACTAGCACAGTGGGAAATACAAAACAATCAGAGAAAATTATTCATGTTAGAATTCACGTAATGCAACTAAAACCACAAGGATAGGCTATCATGTAGTCAGACTATGAAGTATGCAATTTAGTGTTATATGGCCACTCTGATTTACTAAAAAAATTTAAAAAGAATATTTGAATGGTTGAGTTATGACGAAACCACATGTTTCCTGGAAGCAGTATTCAATCGCTATGGACACTCTGATTTTTTTTCTAATATAATGGTTTGTTGATATTAGAATAATATCTTACAATAACCCAACAGAGATACTGATTAGTCAAAACACTTAGGTACTTAGGTACTGTGTCCAAAAGTGTTATCTTTTCTGCCTTTCTGTATTAGGGCAAAAGGAACCCTGAATGCTTAAAAGTTGAAATTTGCCTTCATGACCATTCATCAATAAAGACAATAATGTAATTTCTCTCACAAGACAAGGAGTGAGATTAGTGTAATGGGTTGTTCACCTATCAATTTGATTTGGATTTAAGTCATTCTGCTGTCACTATATCTAACACCTCTGTAGCAATCATATATACCTTGATCTATTCTCTACTTAGACAATATCTGATATCAAGTTTTCCTGTATTTCTTACAGATTATTATTGAGATTAAGCTTATTGCAAACAATCAGCTATTTACATGTGTCTGAATGGGTTATGCTTGGTCAATTATTTACCTGAGATGACTTCATTTTTCAAATCAAGGTGTACATACTATTCGAAGGTGATACATACACATCGTAATGAAGGAAATGAAATACTCTCAATTTAAACGTATAGCTTTGAGGGGTTATAAAGTTGATAGACAATGGAGAGTTCTCAGCTCCAATTGAAATAAAATACACATAGATTTTAATGGTTTGGAATAAAAATTTGGTAGTCTTACAAAAAAAACATTTAATTTGCATCTAATTGTACCAATACTATGTACCAGGTATCACTGCATTTCACAAATGTTATAATAACCAATTTTTATCTGTTCTCAGTTCAGATGAGTTAGTCGGCATGATGAAATTACCATCACAAAATGGCTCTTCAAAGTTAGAAAGTGCCTTTTAACACCGCAATTAAAATAGATATTTCGGCTGCACATGTTTCATATGTTAAGGTTAAATACAGCTGCCAAATTTTTTGCTGGTAGGGTGTTGTAGTGGCTTGTCATGCATCTAACACAATGTATGCAGATTCAATGACAACAACACTGCGTTTCATACCCAAGAATTGTCTGACAATTCTGTACAATTCTAGAATTGTCATAAACTGACCTATATATCATTACCCAACCAGCAACCATTAATGTGTAATTAACCCTGCCTGCTAAATAAATAACTTTCATTATTGATATTGTATAGCCATAGTATAGCATAGCATACTTTACAGTTCTAGTCAATATCATACAATCGGATATGCTGTAATGAATAGATATTGCTGTGCAAGGTAGCATCAAAATCTATATTGCGGGAGACCCAGGTTCAAATCCCCACCGGGGCAAATCTCTTCTTTTCGACAAAATACTTATGTTCAACTCTTCTGTGTTGTACCATACCCTACGTTATATTTTGTGCAATCTGTTTATATTGGGAGCAACTGCATAAATAGAATACATCAGCTAAACTATGCTAGCAGAATTATCAGAAAACTTTGCTACTAATAAAAATGTACAACATCGCTCCCCAGATGAGCGAGGAATTACTTTGTATCAACTGTCCTACATGCCTAAGTGGAGAGAAGTGATATGTGAATGAGGCCATATTATCCGCAGAACCACTGACTACTGAAAATATGCTGACTGATGCTAAAAAACTCAAACTTGGTGTCACAGCAAGTAGTATGAGTACTGATTATTGGCATAGTCTAAACTACGCCCCTTGTGATTATTGAGAGTGAATGGCTTTCAGCTATTTCTATTTGTTGGCCAAAGATGCTCTGAGCATGGAGTTAGCTCTGAATGTTATGGTATGTGGGCTGAGGGAGGCAAAGGTAAATCAACTATCGTAAGCCTGGTATATATTCATTACCTGTCTACAAAGGAGCTCTTGATGTTATACTATATCATTCTCAGCCATCTCAGTTATATGGTGTACAGGAAGCAATTCTGGCATAGTTCTCTCTCACTCTTGGATGGTAGTCCCCTAGTAGGTGTTGGCACTAGTACAGATAGTATTAAAATGTTAGACTCGTGGCAACACCGTTTAATGTAATAAATTTTGATCTGTCAGCTTGAGTGCCACAAGCAGGGAGATTGGCCAATAACAGGCATAATTACATAACTACCTTGATATCCTTGTTGTCAAAATTTTTAATTGTCCAATTAAGTATAATTAACACTGTTTGTTAATCCTTCACACACATTCCATTGCACTTGTGACAAGTCATCATGACGGACTTGTGGAATCAGAGAGACAGGAGTCATTGTAAGCTGACCTAACTTCCTGTCTTTTGCCGCTGATAATGAGTGCCGTGAATTTTTAATTTCGCGAATATTCATTTTTATAATGATGGTTGTTTGGGTGTAAGTGTAATCATGATCATTATTTGACGGAAGAGTGAGGGGCGGGAAGTTGTAACATTTTATGCAAAATACTAGATAATTGTCCAAATTCCATTTGTCTATTTTTATCAAATTATTTCACCAAACTCTGCTTCAAAGCTCATCATTGTACAGAGTTATTATGCCAAGAATGAGATTGCCTCGCAAAAAACCTTAAATTCTCTGGCGCCCTTATTCTCCAGTATTTGCAAAAAGGTTTCATTGATATTCCGCGCTTCTTGGTCAACTTCAAGAGTTGAGCCGGCATTATATGATAATCTGTGTGTTTATCCACAGGGTTGTCCGTTTTTAAATCTTCTGGTACCTCATAAGTTCTGTGAAGGTCGCCTATGAATGCCAGTGTAAACAAAATTAACATTCTTACTGGCTTATCTTGATTATGACTTCATGGGTAAATAACTTGGATACCAACAATACATCCAATTATGCTTGGCTAAGATGTTGATGTTAATTGAAAGGTAAACAATTGGCAGATGACACTGTGAGAATCTTGTTCAAATTCAATAATAAGCTAATCTCATTGAAAATGATCAGACAGATCAAACTGTACACTTTAGCCATTAATTGCATGCATCAAAGAGTTTGGTATGTTAAAGGTTCTATCAACCTGAAATTCCAATCATTTCAACAAATTCTGGACTCAAATACAAATGTGAAACTAATACAAAATGCATGCCTTGATTTTTCCAAAACCTTCGATAGGATGCAGCACCCCATACTGATATATAAAATGAATCATCTTGGTTTTAACGCTAATGTCATTGCCTTAGTAGAAAGTTTTTTGGAGTCAAGACAACAATGTGTAAAATACTGTGATAATTTTTCTGACTACAAACCCATTCAAGTAGGTGCCCCTCAAGGAACCAAACTGGGCCCCATCCTTTGGCTAATTTATGTTGATGACTTAAAATCTTTTGATTATGATACAAAATGTATCAAATATGCTGATGATACAACCTTTTATAAGCCTATCATTGATCCATCCACTGAGAACATATCTGATGCAATACTGTTAGCAAACACCTGGTCTGAGCAAAACAACATGATTTTGAATTCTAGCAAAACTGTGATAATGAATGTAGCTTTTACAAACAAACCTGCTATGCACCTTGGTATATCCTATGGAGATGATAACCTCTTTATCTCTCCCTCTGAGCTTACCAAGTTTTTAGGCGTATTCATAGACAACACACTAACTTTCAGCAATCATGTTGACTATATTATATCTAAATGCTCTCAACGATTATACTTGATGAGACTGCTAAAACGCATGGGTATGGATAGTGATGGCCTCAGAACCTTCTGTATAGCTAACATTAAGTCTATAATCTCCTACGCCTGCCCTGCATGGTATAATCTATTATCAGACACCGATTAAACACGACTCGAGAGGATCCAGCGCTCTGCTACTCGGATTGTGCTGCCATTCTCTGACAACTACGAGCAGAGGCTGGACCATCTAGCACTGCCACCCATCACAACATTCCTGCACACCACTTGCAGTGAACATTTCACTAGAATAGCTGACAACGATAATCACCCCTTGAACTCTCGTATTAAAATAAACACAAACAGAACATCTGCTCGTAACGCAAAAATAGATAAATATAGGCCATCCAAGTGTAGAACAACCAAAAGACAAAATACCTTTTTTGAATTTTATATGCGATTTTTTAACTAATGCAGCTCAGACTCCTTTTATTTTTATTTTTCCATGTATGTGCTGTACATTCGATGCTATCAACCTATCACAGGATGGATATTAGAATTTAGGCAATAAACAAACTTCAAACTTCAAACTTCAATTCAGATTAGGGGCTTGCAGGGCCATTACAGCTGTTAAATTTTACAGCGATAAATTATTGCCTGGACAGCCTTTTGGCAGATAAGCTTTCAAAGCTCTCAGATTATTATTATCGGCTGCATTGATAAATTTGTAATTTACAGTGACCATTGTGTCATTGAATGATAGGCATGTTAGATTTACTCTTGCTTCTCTCTACCCATATACCATAAAATTCAATTAATGGCTACAATGCACTGTTTAATCTGCCTGATCATTTTCAATGAGATTAGCTTATTGAATTTGAACAAGATTCTCACAGTGTCATTTGCCAATTGTTTACCTTTCAATTGACATCAACATCTTAGCCAAGCATAATTTGATGTATTGTTGGTATCCAAGTTATTTACCCATGAAGTCATAATCAAGATAAGCCAGTCAGAATGTTCATTTTGTTTACACGGGCATTCATAGGCAACCTTCACAGAACTTATAAGGTACCAGTAGATTTAAAAATGGACAACCCTGTGGGTAAAGACGCAGATTATCATATAATGCTGGCTCAACTCTTGAAGTTGACCAAGAAGCGCGGAAAATCAATGAAACCTTTTTGCAAATACTAGAGAATAAGGGCGCCTGAGAATTTAAGGTTTTTTTGCGAGGCAATCTCATTCTTGACATAATAACTATGTACAATGATGAGCTTTGAAGCAGAGTTTGTTGAAATAAGTTGATGAAAATATACAAATGGAATTTTGTCAATTATCTAGTATTTTGCATAAAATGTTACAACATCCCGCCCCTCACTCTTCTGACAAAGAATGATCATGATTGCAATTACACCCAAACAACCATCATTATAAAAATGAATATTCGCAAAATTTAAAACTAACTGCATTCATTATCAGCAGCAAAAGACAGGAAGTTAGGTCAGCTTACAATGACTCCTGTCTCTCTGATTCCACAAGTGTGTCATGATGACTTGTTACAAGTGCAATGGAATGTGTATGAAGGATTAACAAACAGTGTTAATTATACTTAATTGTACAATTAAAAATTTTGACAACAAGGATATCAAGGTAATTATGTAATTATGCCTGTTATTGGCTATCCTCCCTGCTTGTGGCACTCAAGCTGACAGATTAAAATTTATTACTTTAAACGGTGTTGCCACTAGTCTAACATTTTAATACCATCTGTACTAGTGCCAACACCTACTAGGGAACTACCATCCAAGAGTGAGAGAGAAATATGCCAAAATTGCTTCCTGTACACCGTATAACTGAGATGGCTGAGAATTATATAGTATAACATCAAGAGCTCCTTTGTAGACAGGTAATGAATATATACCAGGCTTACAATAGTTGATTTACCTTTGCCACTTTCAGTCCACATACCATAACATTCAGAGGTAACTCCATGCTCAGAGCATCTTTGGCCAACAAATAGAAATAGCTGAAAGCCATTCACTCTCAATAATCACAAGGAGCGTAGTTTAGACTATGCCAATAATCAGTACTCATACTACTTGCTGTGACACCAAGTTTGAGTTTTTTTAGCATCAGTCAGCATATTTTCAGTAGTCAGTGGTTCTGTGGATAATATGGCCTGATTCACATATCACTTCTCTCCACTTAGGCATATAGGACAGTTGATACAAAGTAATTCCTCGCTCATCTGGGGAGCGATGTTGTACATTTTTATTAGTAGCAAAGTTCTGATCTGAACCTGGGCCTCCCGCAATATAGATTTTGATGCTACCTTGCACAGCAATATCTATTCATTACAGCATATCCAATTGTATGATATTGACTAGAACTGTAAAGGCTTATACTATGGCTATACAATATCAATAATGAAAGTAATTTATTTAGAAGGCAGGGTTATAAACACAATAATGGTTGCTGGTTGGGTAATGATAAATAGGTCAGTTTCTGACAATTCTAGAATTGTACAGAATTGTCAGACAATTCTTGGGTATGAAACGCAGTGCAAAGTTTTTAGAACTACCCACCAAAATATTTTTTTTATGTCAATTGGCTTAGGACCTGAACTGTGACCTATCCTCCATTTATCAGATTGAGAGTGTTCATAAACTCTCAGATGCTAATGCTGTGTACCGGAAATGGCAAGGTTAGCAGTTCCATTAACTTGCATTCAGTATGTCACAGCATTAAGGCAACATCTGAAAAGTCTGAAATGCTCAATTCAATTCAATTTATATGGTTGTAAAACAAACTGTTTTAACAGGAAGAAAGAAATAGAGCTTGGTTATCAACAAATTATAATTATTTCATTGTGATTGACAGTAACATTGACAATTTCGCTGAACAGCATAAATCAGTCAGTATGATATGCTCACATTTCCCATCATAGAATGATAGGGTATTTCTTGCTCTGGTAACTGGATGGCACATACAGACAAAAATAAACCATTTTTGTCTAGGCTTCATAAGCAAACCATTGTGATAGTCCGTGACATCCTTGTTGTCAGGTTTCTGGAAGCGTAGGGCTAATGATGGTGATTATTTGCTGACAGAAATAAACTTCCCTTCCAAACTGTCAATACTACTTATGTTCATCATAGGAGGCTGAGTAATAGAATTATAATAGATCATACTTTTGTTTAGATTTGAGGTTGAGGTAGTCACCCTGATCCTGTGATCGACAGCTCCATGGGCATTATTGGATCATAAAAGTGCATGCGGATGTGTTTGTTGCACAATAAGTTGTTGAGATTCTTTAGTGACAAGGCTAACAACATGGTTTCTTCCGTTTCTTGCATAAGGGACTGAAATATGTAAAATTAGCAAGTACTTTCAATCTTAATCCAATGAAAAATAACGCCTTCTGCTTGTGCAAATCCTGTTAGATTTTTGGTGATGTGAGGCTAAGGATATGGGTTGCTTTTATTTTATATACGCATGCATTTATTACGAGCACAAGAGTGATGTTTTGTGGATAATATAGTTTCTTTACAAAACGTTTATTGAAATTATTTAAAACAATTATAATAAGCATTGTTCATTTGGTAAAATATTGAAAGAAAATTAGCAACAAAATTGTTGTTGTGAATTTGTTCTTTCACATTATAGTCTTACATATGAAACTTTGAATGTAGTTCAGATAAAAAAGTGTACATTTCGACTCTCTTTGTTGATCATATTGCATATGCTGCATTACAGCATGACCTTTGAGAATAATCCCTATTGCAGGATTCGTCATTGTTACAATAACTGTGACTGAAAAAAATGACAGATTGATTGTGTAAGGAGTAATTGCAGCGCAAGAGTTTCATTAGGAAGCTAGTGAGTCTCATAAAATAATCACATTACAAGTTACTTTCTACAAATTTACCGCTATTTGTAAGTACTTGAAAAAGTTCTTGGTACAACAGGCGCATCGGAGGTGATTTCAATAGACTGCCATTAAATTACCAACATGATACCCAATAGGGACTATCAAATGTTGATAATTTTAGCACTTGCGGAGATGCCATGTTAGACCTCATTCTGACTCACATTCCATCATACAGATACTGTGACAAACTGGCCCCGATCGGCAACAATGACAACCGTTGTTTGTTGCTGCGGGGAGAATGGAATATACCAAGCCACAATATCAGAAGACAAAAGATGCTTGTCACCCACCTTATGATTTTAAAGGGATAAGCTGAACAGTCTTGGTCCCCGGTACTAAACACTCAGGATATAAACAGCAAAGTTCATTTCATGCTGCTATATATAAGATTCTTGACAATCATTGCCCTGTTAAAACCACCAAAGTTCGGGTTGGTAAACATAAAATTTTTCCAATTCAATCATTACAATTTATGGCTTCATCCTAACATCCTAACATCCTGCGTGGTTCATTTGAGTACGAGCAGTTACTGAGGTCGCCCGAAATTTTCCAGATGAAACACCTCAGCTCTTTACATATGTGAAAAGCAGCGATATATGATCCACATCATGTTTGTTATTGCAGCCAAACATCGAAATTGGAACCAAATTAGTATTACTTGACCTCCTAAAGAAGGCAACATTTACACTCAGTGTGCATGAGTTAATTGAACATTTGCATTAACAGTTAGCTGGGAGTGGACATAGTGCTATGGGTAGGTTATTCCATCATGGTAGTGTCAGGAAGAAAATCCTACCTCAAATGCTCCTGTGGAACTGAACTGGTGTAGAAAAAAGCAAATAATATCAATGTCTCTCTCAAGGTATGATAAATGAACATGACAGTTTGTAACATGTCAATCCACTAGTTGACTGGTAGGTAACAAGTTGAAGAGGCTGTCATCAAATAATGATCATGCCTCAAATGCATGAGCCCAAAAATGTGTTTAATTGTTGAATCAAATAGTTGTAAGTATATTGGAAAGGCCATCAGGTGATTGAGGGTATTTATAGATTACACCAGAGGAAATGGAAAAGAGCCCATCAAATATCTTTATTTCTCTAGCAGGTTGTGACAGCCGGTAATCACTATGCACAAGAGGAATGCAGACATCTTAGCCACCTATATTAAAAAGAAGCAAAGAATCAGACAATGCTTACTTTGGTATGAATAGACTAACAAATGGCACAATTGCATAGTCATCAGCCGTAGGGTGCTTCCTATAGCTGATGATCAACTTCAGAGAGGTGTTCAAATATCTTGGAGTGTCAAATTTGATATTATCACATCCAATGTCATTTTGAATCCTTGTTTTATAGATACTTTAGCGTTTAGTTTCCGGGTAGTGTGACAATAGTGTGGTCAATGATGGATCATGCGCTAAATACTGTGGGTGGTACATAAATTAACAACAATTCAATCTCATTTTGTTATACAATTTGAAGTGGTTTTTTGTCATTAAGCCAACCAGCAGAGGACAACAGGATGCATACGTTCTACCAGGCACAACTCAATACTGATATGATGATCATTGCTTTTTTCCTCCTGATTTATTTTAGAAGATGGAAGTAAACGGAACTATCTCCGGCCATTATGATGGTGGGCTTTCAGTATAAAAGGACAACATTTGCAAATTAAACCATTCCACACATTGTCCTTCCATCAAGTAGTAACAAAAAATACTGGTAAGTTTTCATGTAGAACAAAAATATATTATTTGCAGTCTGATAGTGGTGATATCGAAACTTTTTCACAGTAAGCACAACAATGTTTGATATAATTATAGTGAAAAGAAACCTCTTTATCATGTTCTTTTTTTGCATTCGTAGAAGATGAACAAGCTGATCACAATCTTTGCTCTTGCTGCCGTAATCGGTGAGTATCAATTATTGATTAAATTATCATTAATAATTATTAGTGGAGCTTAAAATAGACCGGATGCCTTTAAGAGTAAAATAGTAAAGCTATACAGAGCTCATTTATGACTAGCAGAACTTAAAGGCTGTGGACCATCTCAGGTTATTTGTAAATTTTATAGGTTTCTGAAACCCTGATTAAACAAATTTCAGCTTCATGTTGACCATATAGTCATCCTAGCTTGAATTTATAGTTATCTATGCTTGAATCATGTTTCATTAAATCACTTAGGCCTGGCTGTAGCTGGAGGATACTCATCTTCAGGTGGAAAAAGCGGTAAAGGTGGACACAGCGGTAAAGGTGGAAGTGGAGGTAAGGAAACGCTTTGTTAAAAATAAGTAATTTTGCTTTTTACTTTGGCCACTCTCCACCATCTTTAAGAAAATACTGCAAAGATGGCAGGTTTAGCCATATGTTCAAAAATCATTGTTAGTTCACAACTCATATTACTTTTAAAAAAATTATTGTCACATGTTTAGCTTTTTTTTATTCAAATTAACAGGCAGTTCCATTAGCGTCAACATACCAGATGTAAAAATCCCTGATGTGAAGATTCCAGATGTGAGGGTAACTGTACCAAAAGTCAAAGTAACAGTACCAAAGGTGAAAGTCAGTGTCTCCAACCCCAAGCCAGCACCAAAGGCAAGCTACAGCTAAGGTAAGCAAAACTCAGTTTACAAGTTATTGATTGCTCGTGTTGTGTTCATTTATACATTATAAACCAAAAACGCAGTAGTCTTTAATCATTCAAAACGCTTATAGAATATGTGAATACTCATGCCCATTTATACTTTCGTTCAATTCAGGTTGTGGCCATAACGACAGAATGATGATGTGTCTCTGATGCTCAGTTACTACTCTAAGTGGACAGCATTTCCCTCTGTTTCTCTGAAAACTATATCAGCTGATAACTATGACAACTAAGAATAAGATGATTCCCTTTTATAAAATAATTCAATAAAACTAGTAATAAAATGTAATTGACAAATGCACCAACCTATGTTTGTGTATTTTTAAATTTCATGTCAATATCCACGACTCTCATCATAAGGCTCCAAAGTGAGTTATGATTTTATTGAGAGGACTAACATTATTGGATAGGTATATCCTGCTAGCTAACACAGCATATAAACGGCATGTGGATCTGCTACTGCTATAATCCAAACAATATGAACAACTATTAGATGATTTAAAGTAAAGTGAATCGTGCTTTATCAAAACAGTGTATATTGCATCATTGAAAGAAAGTCCAAAAATAATACAACTGTCCAAGATATTCAATTTAAGAATTGGTCATCAATCGAGGTCTGAAAAATTTGGCATTAGTCCTTAATTTCCAGAGCCCTGACTCAAACACGCCATTCACTTTAAAGTTAGAATATACATCAATGAACAATTGACTGCTCAGTGGCTTTGACAACAAAACATCCTAAACACCATACGGGGAGATTAATTGCAACGGATATCCCTGCAAGGAATATATCCATGACCTCTCTGGAATCATTACGATGATTGTTATTTTGTATTGAAAAACTTGAAATTAACAGTGAAATTTATTATTATTAAACATCACGTTTGTTTGTATTGACAGCAGTCTTTAAGTTTACAGGGTCAGTTTTGCTGTCAATGAATTTGAGAGTCCTGAGAGAATTTGAGATATCATGACACACTTAATCAGCCTCAGCCAGGAAACATGAAAGCTCAATATACTATGTTAACTATTTATTTGTGTGTCTGATATAATTTTTATTTTCGTTACCAAATGTGATAATTAAAAAATCGCAATTGATGTGACATAAAAGATGGTGAGATTTTCTCTTTTAAGAAACTTTGGATCTGCAAACTCAATCTCCCGGATCAAGGAAACATTCTGTTCGAGCTAGTTAACTAGTTGATAGAAGGCAACAAAAAGAACAGGAAGTTAAGAAGAAGTAGCCTACTCTCAATCATAAGTTTCAATAGTTTTTCCAGTATAATTGCAATGCGTTCAAAATTTTTCCACCATAAGTGAGGGGATCATAAATTCCATCATAGGAGATGGCAGCGATTTTAACAGCAAGAGAGATTTATGCAGGAAATTATAATATCCGTACTAGCTCTGCTTGACTGGACTACCTCTGCCCTAGTCCCCTGACTTCAGTGAGATTATAACTTTTCAAAGTCATTATGTGTACGCTCTTACCGGAAGATGATGTTTTTCTTTTTCGTCACAGTGTTGAGAATATCTGGGAGTGGCAAATTTAGTATTATTACTTAGTGTATCTTTTGTAAGTATCCTTGTATTATGAGAGCTTTTTACACTTAGCTCAAAGGGTAATCAACTGCCACATAACATACATTGCCAGCCAATCAGTATCAGTCCGCACTTGAATTTGCATCTCATCATACAGGATAAAATGCATCGACATATCTTGAAACATATCGCTAATAGGTTGTGGCTATGAAGACAGAGTGCTGAGTAGTTTATTTTTGGCTAAGCGTATCTATCCTATTCCTCAACCAAGGTACATTGAACCTGATAACATAATATAATATTAATTGAAATGATTGGTCTCATACTATACTTTAAATTAATAATCTTCTAGTTCTCTACAACACCATTAGTTGTAAGACAGAGATTCAAAGGCCAGGATACGGGTTAAAAAAATCTATTGATGACATGGCAGCTACCAACACCATTTAAAAGTAGGCTGAATATTAGGTTTAGAGTACAACCTCTCAGTTTTGGACATTTTGACATAGAAAACCTGATGATGACTTGACATGACAGTTAGCAGTAAAAAACAGAGCATCGAAGCCTTTGAAATGGGTTCAAGGGGTCAACTGAAAGTTCAGAATACCTCCGAAAGGGTATTGGTCTGAAACATTAGGAATTGACTCCCTTACTTCTTAGTTCCCTGATTCAATCTTCACCTTCAAATTAAAGGCGCTAGATACGGTGGTCAACAATCAACTCCTTATTTCATTACAGCTACAGCCTTCATCCCCACAAGAATTGACATACAAATCCGGTTACGTTGTTGGAATCTTTATATAGATTTATTTATCTTTACTCCCGTAGTACACCCAAGCTTCTCACCATAATTTTTTGCTTATAACTGCTATGCTACTTAGTCAATCACCTTCTCAATTTCACATTATATCCACCAATGTCTTAAATTACTAACACATTTGAGTGTCAATTAGAAATGGATTGATGCTACGAAAATAAAAGTCTTGCAGTCAGAAAGTGAGCATTGGCGGTTTGTGGCAACACCACATTTAACTTTCTGTGATTTAAGCACCAATCTGAAATGATCTTCTTTGACATACCAAACAAAAACTAAATATAATATACTCGATAAGGTAATGATATCTGAAGAGCAACTCTGAGTCTAGAAATTATATTCACTGTGAGTGCAAATGAGGCAAGCATCGAACTTTTATACCGGCGATCACTTCTACACAGGCTACGTATACTTCATTCAACTAATAATAATACATTGAGATAAGTCTACTGAGTGTGTAAAACTTAAGTAAGAGAAACAAGACACAGCTGATATGGCTGGCAAGTAGCAGTGAAAAGATTAAGTTAGCCCGGTAATTTCTATTTCATCACAATGATGTGTTTGTGGTTGAGATTTTGGCTTATTTTAATGTGAAAACATAGTGACACTTTCCACTGGCTGGTGGCTGCAAGTGAAAATACTTGCAAGTGATTTTTATAGTGTCACATGAAAAATATTCCGAAAAAATGGCTATATGCGCTCTAAAAATGTATATTTCCATGCCCAATACTAATATATTCTCAATGATAAGTGTTTTGGGATGCATTATAATTACACTATTGTTCAACCATAATAACCTAGCATTTTAATCATCCCCACATGATCCTAGATGTAATCACTCAGCTTTCTTTTCATATGGTAATACAGAAAATAGCTAAAACTTTTAACATGACTAAGCTCTTCACTAGTCGTTGTGCAGGGCACCAGTGCTGAGCCATTTCTGTGGCACTTTAATATTTATATCCAACTTTATTCATGGATATTTTATAACGTCCAACATTGTTATGACAGCACTATTAGGCGAGAAACATCTATATGCATAGTAAGTCATCTCTCTGTATTTTACTCCATGTATTTAATGTGCTAAGTTGAAATTATTCATGCTGGACATTTACTATGATATTCATTGATTCGTCGATTGTATGTAATGCGAATCTTCCGAGTTTTATTATACATTCACTTAACAAGGCACGTTTGTTATAGGATGCCAGTAGCCCTCTAACGTCACCAACGCACTCGGCTAGTCATCACCTCTGATATCATAATGATTAGCGTGTACTCTGATTATTCGCAGAGCATAGTTAAGATGTAAGTCTGGCGATGTGTTTTGCTTTTTATTAATTCACATTCTGTGTTTCTTTTGTATTCCATATGCCGATCCACAATTTGATGTAATTATGATTGTTGACGGACATTACAATTTACTTGATAATTAATTAGGCTACTATTCTATTTAGATAATCGGGGCAGTCTAAGATAACCTATCAGTATTTACTCAGCTCTACGTATTGGTGGATTTATCCTCCTAATATTTGTAAGTTCACTATCAAACACGTTTTTGCACTTGTCATTTTGTCATTCATTTAATTCCCTGGATTTATAATAGATGCTTCACAGCTATGACTTTGAGAATCATCATACGCTATAATTTATGTCATTCAATGGTACATCAATGTAATACCACACAATTTTGCATCTTTGTTTTATCACTGATCACTTTGCTTTTATTCCAGGGCACAAATAAATTGATGTGAAATCAAACTCATCCACACGTCACTGTAGCCACAAATCTAATACACCAATACTAGTACAATAAGTTATTTGATACAGGCACTGGGCATGTACATCCAGTTTGCGTCGTGTCATGTATTTTGCAAAGATTAAGTTGGACAAAAACTGCTGCTATTTTTGTACTCATTGTCCACTCTAGAGTATATAATAACTTTATGGTTTGAAGTCACAAAATGTTTCATAACGTGAATATAATGTAATGTAAAAACTGAAAGCTATTATTCCACTATCAAGTATACCTGTGAAATATCATGACCTGGTCATTTATTAATCAATTATTTAATTAGTCACTTTATCTTCGCAAATTTCCATGTTTGCAATCAAATTTAAAGTGTCTAGGAACGCAAAAAGCACCCACTGTTCTTATTAAAGATTTGCCATTGCAATGAACAAACAAAATTAAATTTTTTCACACAAGGACATTATTGAATGATGTAACCTTATTTAAAGTGCGAAAATCCAGGGTCTAGATAGATCTAGAGGGGTCTAGAGTATGTTATCTCCCCTGTCACGGATTCACATTTAAATGATGATCCACTTACAGTATAACAGTAAGCCTAGCCCAGGCGTACCTAGGACAGTTAAGAGAGTGCTAAAATTGCACAAGAAATGATCACAGAAAATTATTGGTCAAAGGTGGTCTACTCAAAGATGCTTCGGTGTTTACCCATAACATGGGAGATAACATACTCTAGACCCTTCTAGACCCTGGGTTTTTGCACTTTAAATTAGGTTATATCCTCCAATAATATCCTTGTGCGAAAAACTTTTACTTTTTTTGCTCTTTGCAGTGGTTGTTTTTTGATTTCCTCGGCACTTTATCAGAATAGCAGCTACAACAATTTTCTTATGACAAGAATATATAAAACCGATGCATGGCTGATTTATCCCTATTTGTCCGAGATTATGTAAACCAATCAGCAATCAATATACACTGCTCGCAAAGTTGTTTATCATATCGACTGAATCATGGACGTATTCATTACAATATCCTGGTTTGTTCTTGCCTATTTAGGTACTAAATGCAAATCACTATTGAAGGCTTGACAATAACTGTGTCACTAAGGAGATCAACCTGACTTACTGTCAGCACATACAGGACACAGGTCAATGATGAAATCATACCATTATTAATGTCCTGTGCCTGCCACATACTGCCCATCTGAGAGGATATAAATTTCAACTTGGAAATCGGCCCACATAAAATTTGAACAAAATGATGATACATTATAACTATATAACGCTTCTTTTTTTTTTTTTCTAGCTTTTATTGCACTAAATTAATATACTAAGATGGTTATTTAAAAAATATAAATGGTTATAAAAGGCAAATGGACAACCAGATAGCCAGTCAAAGGCTAGTGTGAAGGCTGCCCAGCTCAAGTTTTCCTCCCCTACCGCACGACCCCACCGAGAATATATAATATTATGTCAATAAGAGTTTTTTGGTCTAGGTAAGAAGCTATGGCACGCATCGTGAACAAACAGAAATTCAGTTTTCTAACAAGTTCAGCTATGTGTTTGGAGAATGAGATATTGCTGTCTAAAGTTATTCCAAGAAACTTTGTATCCGGTTTTATTTGAAGAGGAATGTTGTTTAAATCAAATTCACATACTGATAGCTATACTATGGCCAATGAAGACAAACGGAATTACCTTATTGCCCTCACTAGCCATGTTCAGATCAGTATTGTTGGGACAAAGATAGTGTCACAGTTGTTCTCTTTAATTATCAAGCGTCTAGACTTGTGAAGAAGTTGATTAAAACGCAGCTAACCTTTACAAAACTAGTCATCAATTTATGTGAAAACAGCTTCTTGACTGATATTTTTGTTTTAAAATGAGCAACAAGCCTTCATTATGGACAAAATGCAACTGCTCCAATTGGAGAACAGGTACAATAATAACGTATATCATAGCTCTTGCGGAGGTACATTCACATTTTTGATGTGTGCTGCGAAGGACCGCATGCGTCGTCAACTTGCAGCTCCAGATCTTTTGATCTGAAGTACCCTATTACCCATGCCGCCGCATACGGCTACTGTTACACAGAGGTAGATGGGGTGTCTTTAACGTGCACGCTTTAAAGGTCTAGTCACTACAGAGGGCCCTCGTTATTTTTATAGTCCCTATCCAAAGGGACTGTGGTCAACCAGAGTTTATTTGTTTGAAACTCTTCCCCAATCGGGGATCGATCCCGAGGCTGGCGATCAAGAGGCAGGAATCCTACCACTGTGCCAAACTGACTGACAGGCTAGGCTGTAAACTAAATAATCAATATTCAAGAAGAATTTTGGTACAATGATCAATGGCATAGCAATCCCTTACCAACAGATCCTCTTTGTGTAATTGCGTTTTGAACTAGCATATCTACTCACATCTGGATAAATAGCTCATAGATTCGCAGGAAAATCTGGCCATTCATGTGATTTCGCTGGCAATTTTCTGCACGGGAATTTGCATGTAATATACGGTCCTGGGATCCCCTGGTTCCGGACATCATTAGTGAATTTCCCGTTAATAAGCCGATTGGTTAATTTCTGACTGTAGCTATAAAACATTTCAAGTACTAAAATCCATATTCCTAATCATTATCATAAAACTATTGTAAAGGGAATACTCTTTGTTCCCAATTCTGGTGTTGATATTAATGATGGGCCCTGAGACGTCTGAGCATGATGCCCCCAGTTATTAGCGGCTCCTATTCATTTGCATGGGTACCAGTGGCTTAAAATTTTGAAATTTTAGGTGAAGTCATGAGGAATTCAATGATATATATGACATACCATATAAGTAATTATACATAAGCATCATAATGAAGGAAATGAAATACTCCAGTATCCAAATCACAAGCCAAATGGAAATCAAATACACAGAAATGTTGATGGTTTGGTAAAGGAGATTGGCGTCACTTAATTTGAACACACAGTGTCCTCCTTGAGTTATGGTTCTGTTCCATAGACACGTTGCCGAGGTAAAAATTTCCTTTCGGTGCCACAGCTGACATAAACATCATAATTGGGTTAATGAAAAACTCCAATTCCTGTCCAAATCACAAGCCAAATGGAAATCCAATACATATAAATTTTGACGGTTTGGTGAAGGAGATTGGCCTCACTTTATTTGAACACCCAGTGTTCCTCCTTGAGTTATGGTTCTAATCCATAGACAGCTAACAGGTAGAAATTTCCTTTCGGTGCCAACAAGAACAACATTCATTTTTAATTTCAGTTGTCTTGTCAATTTCAGTTGTCTTGACATTAATTTTCACACAATTATTTGTGAACTATTTTTGGCGCTCTAGAAAAGAAACCTGCCAAAGTGCCTACAAGAGTGCAGAGTGGCTCAAGCAGTTATGTCAGTCTGAAAAATCTTAATCTTTTGTTTTCAGTTTAACTGGTCCAAAAAAGCTTTTGAAGGAAGAAGACATAATGCTCTGTTTCCACCTAATTAATACTATCCTCCATAGATAAGACAGTGACAGTGACTGTTTTGCTGGAAACATAAATCTGCCAGTATGATACGATAACATGTCCCCATCATAGAATGACAGGCCCTTTCTAGATCCGGAAACTGGATGACACATACAGATACAAATAAACCTTGTTATCTGACGTTTCATAAGCGAAACAGTTGTGTAAGACTGTGACACCCTTGTTGTCAGGTTTCTGGAAGCTAGGCCTAATGTCAGTGATTATTAGCTGACAGAATTTGACTTCCCTTCCAAACTGTCAATACTTCTTATTTTTATCATAGGAGGCTGAGTAATAGAATTATAATAGAGCATACTTCCATTCATATTTTAGGTAGAGGTAGTCACCCTGATCCTGATCCCCTTCAATTGACGGCTCCAGTGGCGTAATCCAATCATTAAACCGCATGCGGATGTAATGTTGCAGTATAAGTTGAGGGTCTCCAATAGTAACACAGCTAAAAACAAGGCCTCAACAGTGACTTACTTGCATTAAGCATAAAATAGGTAATACCAGCAATTACAATACAGGATATTATGGAATAGAAACAAGATCACGCTTGATCTGATAAACAGTAATGCCTGCTGTGTATGCAAATCCTGTCAGATCTTTTGGCATTCTGTTAGTTGACCATAGAGTTGACCATAGCTTGCAAATTCAGTACTGAATGGGTGTTTCTTTTGCCAATTCATCTTTTTTAGCATTTTCTTTTAGAAGAAGATAGCTAATTATTGTTATTATGTTAGCTTTATTCAATAATGAAAGAAAACCAGAAACTTTCTTATATAAAGTTTATCTTATTTTTTTGTTCAGTCTGAATTGATTAACAATGGCATTGACAGCTTGGCATTGAACCATAAACAATACAGATACTGTGGTAGTGATTCACTAGCGCAATCCTAATACATTCACACTGTGCCCCTCTGGATCGATTCCAGCTTTGAATTCTTGCGGCAATATATTAGTTTTGTGTTTGCGACATTTCCTTTTCCTGGCAGCTTAAGGATTGCTCAAAAAATACACATTGGTATGCACATACATGGGGACACCATTATTAGATTCCAGAATATATGAGAATAATTGCGTTTTGTTCACTTTGACTTAACTTGCATCCAGTATTGCAGCCATTAAGCATTCTTGATAGAACAACAACATGAAGAATATGCTGATAAGTTTAAAATTTAATCGGCATGTCAACATGTGTCATCTGATTAACCATGTTGATGGGGTTATGATACTTAACAGGTACACTGGGCAGTACTTTGTCAAACTGCTTTCTACCACCCCCACCACAACCACTACCACCACCACCATGATATCCCATTAGTAATGTTCTTCTGAATGGGGAACAGAAAATAAATTGTCAAATGAGACACTCATCAATCACTAGATAGGCAAGCTTTAGTAAACTATGCAATTACATCAGCAAAAATATAACAGGATATGTGATATGATAGGATTAGATTTTGATGCGGCATGATTATCAGCCTATAAAAAGCAGTGAGGATAGAATGTTTATCACAGAACACTGTTCATCACACAAGTAACACAGTCTCCATATCAACTAAGGTAAGGTGAACAATTACATACAGTGTCAATTTGCTTGCACATGTTTCAGAAGTCTCTCTTTGCAATCCCTCTGTATAGAGTATGATGTCTGCTTGCTATTTGTGGGTCCTTGAGTGGCTGTGTAGTCCTATCCTTGATCTACATAGTTTTCCACAACGGTTGCATATGAAGGTGTCACTCTCTTCTATGGATGAGCTCTCTTGTCTCAGTTTGCTCCTCACGGTGCTCTTTCAGAAGTAATCATAGACAGTTAGCACAGTGATACATAATTTTGCCTCCCTTAATTTTTTTTTTATGTTCTTTCTTTTAGAATATAAACTGCTGTTATCATGCTTGCATTGAGAGCACTCGTTCTTCTGGTTGTTGCGGTGGCTTTTGCACAGTGTGGAGGCAAAGGAGGAAGCAAAAGGGGTTCAAGCAGCGGTACTAACGGAAATGGAAACGGTAACGGAAACTCAGACGGAGGAGAAAATGGTAATGGAAACGGAAATGATAACTCAGGAGGTGGTACCAATGGAAATGGCAACGGAAACGGCAACTCTGGTGGAAGCAAAGACTATAGATATATCTTGTCTAAATAGGTTTACCCGGATAATGACTAAAGAGAGACTGCAAGTGCTCTATTTCTGAATGTATTTTTACTATAAGATGACTTTGAATATGCCCTCGTTTTTTATCTCAATAAATTAAGTGAATTTAAAAAAAAATATCACCTCTGTTCATTTTAATCTCATCAAGTTACAACAAGAAACTTTATTTAATTTATGCTGATAGACCATACATGGACACTCCCACCTATTATTGATAGATTTACCCAGAACAAGCAGCAATAATTGATTAGATATAAGCAGAGTGGGACATACAAACACAATCAGAGTAAACTATTCATGTTAGAATAAAATTAATACAAATGAAATCACAAGGATGGGATTCTATGTAGTCAGACTTTGAAGTATGCAATGTAATGTTATATTGCCGCACTGATTTTCCAAAGAATTGAATAAGATAAATTTGAATGCTTAAACCACCGCTGCCACATTTGCAAATGTGTGCTTATTGAGTTCTATATAGCTCAAAAATTAATGTAATGAGGCCGCTATCTCAGAATTTTAACCTATTAGTCAAATAATTTGCACAAAGTTTAAACCAAATGTTTCCTGG
Organism: Membranipora membranacea; assembly: GCA_914767715.1. Lineage (NCBI taxonomy): Eukaryota > Metazoa > Bryozoa > Gymnolaemata > Cheilostomatida > Membraniporidae > Membranipora > Membranipora membranacea. Next base: position 37,676,151 of record OU612065.1, read on the forward strand.
AAGCAGTGTTCATATCTCTGATATTATTGTATGAAGTTAGACAATCAGTGTGGAAACTCGGATAATGGTTTGTTGATATTACAATTCAATTCCTTTCTGCATTTCTGTTTTAGTGCAAAAAATACTTTTACCTTCTTGCCACATAGATCAATGAAGACAATAATGTAAGTTCTGTCATAAGACAGGGAGTGAGATTATTGAAATGGCCTGCTAATTTAACCATTTGAATTGAATTTAAGTCATTCTGCAATCACTATCAGTTAACACTTCTGTAGCAATCATTTAAACCTGGATCTATATATATATATAATCTTTATTACTGAACCAATGATCATCTTCTAAAAATTAGAGGCGACCTTTAGAGGTTTCGTCACAATATAAGTAAGGAAGGCAGCCTGGGCATGAAAATAAAAACAGAAAAAAATTAATTCTTAGACTTTATAATTTACACATCCGGCATTGCTGTAACACATGAGTAAAGTGTTGCCTCTCAATTCAGTTCGTTTGAGGCGCGTTGTATGTCTACTAGGTCTGCGAGCACTCGGTTGAGGTAGTAAATGATGCAGGCAGTGTCCAGGTGTCTTGATCTTGTTGATGTGTTGATGGCACATAGAGTCAATATATTCGTCTAGTGGTATGATGTTTAGCAGGGTTGTCCTTTCACTATACTTGTCACAGCCTGGGGCTATAATTTTCAGTGAGAGTTTTTCCAGCTGGATTACTCGTTTCTTCTGTTGGTCGGTCATCATGCAGAACCGGGCTACGCTTCCATATGTCATACGAGGCCGTATACATGTAAGGTAGAACCTCGTGAGTAACCGCTGAGGTACGCCAGAGCATTTGAGGTTAAGAAGGGTATAGGTTAGCGGTCTGACATTCTTCAGGATCGAGTTGACATGGTCTTCGAAAGACAGATGCTGATTGATAGTGATTCCTAGAAATCTAGTCTTAGTTGACGGTGGTAATTGTTATCCATTCAGCTTCAGTTTTGGTGGGTGGAGTTGGTATCGAGCATGTTTGTTGGTCAGATGCATAATAGATGACTTTTTTGCATTAGCCACCATATTATACTCATCGCACCATGTCGATACTGTGTCTAAAGAGGCTTGGAGGTCCAGTTGTTGGTTTAGTGTTTTCGCGGGCAGGCCAGTTAATGTCAGGTCATCTGCGTATTTTATTATGACACAATCAACTTCAAGGCTGTCCTCATATAAAAGCCAGAAGACAGGACCTAGCAATGTTTCCTGGGGTGTTCCATTTATAACTGCTAATGTTCGGCTGGTATTGTTGCCGATGCGTACTGATTGGTATCGGTGTGTGAGGAAGATGTTGATGATTTACACTAGATTATAGTTGATACCCTTCCTCGTTAGCATATCTTTCAGTTTTCATCTGCCCATCTTGTCAAAAGCCTTTGACATGTCAAGGAAAGCGACTATCACATATTTTTACTTTGGTTCATCTAATAATTGGGTCCATCTATGCTCTACTCAGACAATATCTTATAGCAAATTTTTCTGGTATTTCTTACAGATAATTATGGAGAATCAGAATCAGCTATTTATATGTGTCCAAATTTCATCTTGAAATCAGAAGAACTTGATAGTCTTACAAAACTAAAACCATTTAATTTGCATCTAATTGTACCAATGCTGTGAACCAGGTATCGCTGCATTTCACAAACTTACGACAACCAATTTTTATCCTTCTCAGTTCAGATGAGTTAGTCGGCATGATACAATTACCATCTCCAAATGGCTTTAAAGAGCTGTAACACTGTAATTAAAACAAATATTCAGGCTGCACATGTTTCATTTGTTAAAATTAACAAGATAATAAATCGTAAGAACACAGCTGCCAGACTTTTTGCTTGTAGGGTCTTGTAGTTGCTTCAGAAGTATTTTTGTAGTTTATGATCTGGTACACAGCTAACATAATGTATGGATCTTTAATGACAACCAAGTTTTAAAAACAACCCACCAAAATCTTCTTTAGTTTTTGTCTATAATTGGCTTAGGACCTGAACTGAGACCTCTCCTTCATTTACCAGATTGATAGTTTTCCTAAACCCTCAGATGCCAGTGCTGTGTACCCGGATTAAGCAAGGTTAACAGTTCCAATAACTCGCACCCAGTAAGTCACAGCATTAAGGCAACAAGAATACGAAACGACAACCCACAAAATAAAGGGTCCACAGTCAGTTGGCTAGGTGAAGGGGAACAATCAGCATGAGAAGTCAAGCTCAGTTATCACCAAATTATTATTATCTGTGATTGATAGTAACATCAATAATGAAAATTTTTCTGAAAAACGGAAATCAGTTAGTATGATACGCTCACATGTACCCATCATAGAATGACACGGTCTTTCTAGCTAAAGTATTTTTGTCTTAATTTTTGTAAGCGAAAACCATTTTGTTAGACAATGATATCCTTGTTGTCAGATTTCTGGAAGCGTAGGCCTAATGATTATTAGCTGACAGAATTCAACTTCCCTTCCAAACTGACAGAAATGAACTTCCCTTCCAAACTGTCAATACTTCCTGTTTTTATCATAGGAGGCTGAGTAATAGTATTATAATAAAACATAAATCTATTTAGATTTTAGGTAGAAGTAGCCACCCTGATCCTGATATTCTTTGATTGACAGCTCCATGCAGCATAATTGGATCATTAAACTGCCTGTTGTTTCTATGATAGGTTGTTCATCTCCCTGAGTGACACGGCTAATAACAAGGCTTTAATAGTAGGAGAGGTATACACCCGAGGGTGCTGGGGGCTGGAACAATCAACAATGAAAGCTCCCCCAGTGGGACTGGAACCCACAACTCCTGCGACACTAATGGCCTGGCAGTGAATAGCAAGCGCGCTAACCGATTGCACCATCTCACCATCCCCAAAAAAGAATGGGTTGATGGCGCTAATTAGATAGCCCGCTATTCACTACTCGGAGTTGTGTTCTCTCATCCCACAGCACATTCCAATCCACCATTGCCACCCTATGAAACACAGCGTACATGTTAGGGTTATTGGCCTTACATGGCCCATTGCTGGGACCCCTTGTAGTAGGTTTAGCTGTCTTTCCAGCTTTTCAGCATGTCTTTCCATGCTGTCACATGTCTTTCCATGAGTCAGTCAGTAGACAAGTAAACAGGAGAGGTATACACCCGAGGGTGCTGGGGGCTGGAACAATCAACAATGAAAGCTCCCCCTGTGGGACTCGAACCCACAACTCCTGCGGCACTAATCGCCTGGCAGTGAATAGCAAGCGCGCTAACCGATTGTGCCATCTCACCATCCCCAAAAAAGAATGGGTTGATGGCGCTAATTAGATAGCCCGCTATTCACTACTCGGAGTTGTGTTCTCTCATCCCACAGCACATTCCAATCCACCATTGCCACCCTATGAAACACAGCGTACGTGTTAGGGTGACTTGCATAGAGCACTAAAATAGTTTAAACCAGCAAGTACCAAAGCAGACTATGGCATGATTTGATGCATTTGATTTGATTTGGGCATTTCTAGATTGCTACTAGGGACTGGCTATTTTTGCAAGCCCTTTGTTTTGCAAAAGAAAGCTAATGATGCTATTCTAGATATGGAATTCAATGGAGTTTTGGTATTCTGTAGATTGACCAATGAATGAGAATTTCTTAGGGCAAGTTAATTAATTTTTGATATTATGCTAGATTTATTTTCAAATGCGAACATTTGAAGAGACAGAAATCGCTGTGTCCGAAACTAACCTACCAAAGTTGCAGCACATAAAGAAAACAATTTGATGGGCTTGGAAAGAAGGCATATGCCTCAAATGTTCTTATGTAAAGTCACTCTTTGTTAAAAACTTTTGTTCAGTCTGAGTCGATTAACAGCAGTAATGACAATTCGGCAGTACAAAAAGGGATGTAATGATTCACAAGCACCATGACTGGAATGGAATTTAGTCAAAACAGACTAATATCATTACCCAGAGTCAGGATATACAGAGGGGAAACCTTTATTATAGGAGGTATAGTGCCTGCAGTTTTCATTCACTGGGAAGGGGGATTGTCTATATGGATACCTGCCAATTTTACTAATTATGTAAATTACAGTGGCAATTTTCATGCAGACACACCTACCTATGATGAGCCATAACTCGTTCTGTATTCAGCATAAAGGCTCATTTCCAACTTTTTGGAATGTCCAATATTCAAGCTATACAAATTATTGTCGACATTTTTTGCTAGGTTACATATTCTATGAGATGTCCAGGTTTTTCAAAAAATTGGTTATAAGTCATGATTTATATGTGACAATCGATAGATTTCTGGTCATCAAAACTGTACTGACCAAATTCACACGTAAATCTAAATGAAATAACTCATTTCAAAGACAGAACATAGATGTGGAAAGTATGCGATAAAGTTCAACATTGAATCTGAAAATAACAAGTAAAAAATTGCTGTAAGAAGTACTATTCTTCCAGTGCACAAAGTCCCAGTGACCTAGTGTCAAGTGCTTCCCATATTGACCGGATTTAGCGGGTCATGATACCCTATATGTATAGTGGGCAGTGAAATTATAGTTTTCTGCAATGAAAGTAAGTGGAGCAAAATTGTCATCTACTTAGTTTGCTAAAAACATGTAGGTTTAAATCACATTCTGAAAAATGGGCAGCCGAATAGTTGGTGACTTCTGGGCAAGGCCACAATATCTGCACCAATTTGCAGTTTGTTGCCAGGTCAGAGCTCACCTGGGGGTCAAACAAGTCCTAGTAGGCAGTGAAAGTGTTAAACTTCTTTCTTTCAATGCAATCACACTATCATGATAATTTCCATCAGTCACAACCATGATATCCCAACGGACATAAGATACTCATCGATCACTAAATAGGCAAGCTTTCATCAACAAGGTAGTTTCGACAGAAAAAATGTAACAGGATATTTGATACGATTGGATTTTGATGAGGTATTTTAGTCGTATAAAAGGCAGCGGGGATAGAATGTAACTCACAGAACACGGTTCATCACACAATTAACACAGTCTCCATATCAACTAAGGTAAGGCAATTCTCTATAATTTCATTCAACTTACTTATGTTTAAGAAGTGATCATAGACAGCTAGCATATTAATATGTCAATTCAACCTCCGATCATGTTTTTGACTTTCAAATTTTTCAGAATATCACCTTCTGTTATCATGCTTGCACTGAGAGTACTCGTATTGCTGGTTGTCGCTGTGGCTTTTGCACAGTGTGGAGGCAAAGGCGGAAGCAAAAGTGGCTCTAGTAGCGGTACTAATGGAAATGGAAATGGTAACGGAAACTCAGATGGAGGAGAAAATGGTAATGGAAACGGAAATGGTAACTCAGGAGGTGGTGTCAACGGAAATGGCAACGGTAACAATAACTCTGGTGGAAGCAAAGATTATAGCTATAGCTGGTCTAAATAAGTATATTCTGATACTGACTGAAGAAGGACAGCAAATGATGTATTTCTGAAAGTAATATTTACACTAAGTTCACTTTGAATTTGCCCTATTTTCATAGTACATTCTCACAGAGTTGTGATGGCTTAAGTTTTTTTATCAGCCTAATCATCGAAATTGAATCGAATGACCTATATCCATCCCCTAAGATCACCTTGATTAGCAGATCTTCCAAATTAAACTACCATACTCATATAACAATCACAACAGTTCAATAATGGAAAGCTCGATATATTGTTGAGTTATATGATGATGTGTTTATTTGTCTCATCAATTAGAGAAATAAAATGCTTCATGTGAGTGCTCTCTTGTTAAAAGTATGGACGGTAAAAATAAATGGAAAAAAATTCATATAAAAAGTTTACTTTTTTGAAAAAACGCTATTTAGATAGTGAACACAGTTAGCTCTAAAACAAAGTTTGCGAAGGTTTACTCTGTACCGGATGGTGGAATATCGGCCTGATGGGCATTGAGTAAATGTCAACATGGGAGTTTGTTCGGTTGCCACCATGCGAAGACTCTTTGTAGTGAGTTTGTTGTGGTAGAGATAGGCTACTGCGGTGAAGGTGATATCTCCTGCAAGGCGACCGGCTGAGCGCACCACTCGCTGTAGATGTTTTTTAGAGTCTGCACTAAGAGGAGAATATATCACTACTAGATGATAGAGTAGGATGCTTTCGATGAAGGATTTGTAGCATGATGTAATCAATCTGGTATCTATTCCCAGATGATACAGCTTGCTCATAATGCGAAGTCGAGTTCTAGCTTTCTTTACAGTTCGGTTGGCAGAGGCTGTAAAGTCAAGTTTAGTAGTTAGCGTAGTAGTATACTGCAAGATTCAGGCATGAGATTTGGTTTGACAATTGCCTCAAATGATAAAGGCCTACTCTCCTGTGAGAAAGGCGCTATGATCTGTTTCACTGTTTGGTTATTTGGAGTTGTTCCAGTTCGGCTGGCCGTACTTTCCAATGTTTTACTAATTACAAACTCTGTCACCACTAAGACTCTGTGTGTATTACTGACTGAACTGCACTTTTCGATCATACTTTCACTTTTTTCTTCCACTTAATTCCAAATATTGTAGGGAAAAATATTGGTGTGATATACTTGCACAAGAACATTATTGAAGGATAGAACTGATTTCAAATTGGGAAAACCCAGGGTCTAGAAGGGTCTTGAGTTTGTTATCTCCCCTGTTACAGATGAACTCTAGAATATCCTTGTCTTAAGCTAGCTTTGACCAATACTGATTTGTATTAATTTCAGTGTAAGTTTAGCGGCCTGGTAACTGTCCTAGGCAAACAGGATTAGGCTTACTGTAATACTGTAAGTGGATCATCATATTAGTGTTAATATGTAAAATTAGTTATAACTTTTAATAATGTTCTTGTGCAAGTAAATTCCGTATTTTGGCATTGCAATGAGAATGCTTTGATATGAACATTGGTTGTTTTTCGCTTCCATAAACGCTTTAAAATCAAATGATAAACATTGACAAGTCTTTCGGATGTTCTGTTTAGCTAGCTTAGCTAGTCTTCCTGTCTTGGTTTATACAGATCAGGGCTATGATTCCAGGGATCAACTGTGTATTTAAGTGTAATAAAACGCTCCTCCTCTTCCTAGCCATAAGGAGAAGATGTCGGTTGCTTTCTTGTCTCCCTGGAACCTCAATAGTGTGACATACTGGGTACAGGTCATCAGGGTTATAAGCCTTGCCACAGCGCTTTCAGACTGCAAATAAAGCGACAAAGATTTTTTTCAATAAATGAATGATAGTCTAAAATTAGAAGATCTGAATTCGCATGCAATCGTGCCAATGCTGTGTAAAAGATATTGCTCCATGCCAAGGATAAAAATATATCAATTTTAATTTTGATAGTCTTCTCTTTGCCTAAGAATTTCGTTTTCAAGTTTTTGTACATAACGGTGAACTATTTTTGACACTTAAAATAACATATCATAATACTGGCAGATTTATGTCTCCCACAAAACTGTCAATGCCACTAATGTTAAATCACTGGGAGACATAATGATGGGGTTACAACAGCACTATTGTTTTCTTCCTGCTATATAATTTTATTCTTAAACCAGTAAAATTGAATGCGGGAATTTCAGACTTTGCAAATCGTAATAATTGCTGGAGCCATTCAGTACTGGCGCATCAATTTGGCAAGTTCTCTGGTAACTGAATCACACAGACTGAAATAAACCAATCGTGGCCAAAATTTCACAAGAGAAATTGTTGTGTAAAACGGTGACATCCTTGATGTCACGGTTCTTGAAGCGTACGCCTAATGTCAGTGATTATGAGTGAGCATTCTTTGAGCAATTTAATGGTTTCGGGTATAATTCTTGTCATGGGAAATTGTTGTGGCTTGTGTTATGTTCGGTAGTAAACACAAAAAAATTGTAAAGATAGATAATACACTACCCAAATGTGCCAGTGTATGTCAAAAGCAGATCAATAATATCATAAATTGGACTTTTCTGTAAAATTTTCGCTGCTGTCCAGCTCCAACTTTCAAATCAAGTCAAGCACCCGCCCACTTTTTTCATTGGATTTTACATTTGATTTCGAGTGAAGAATAGAAACCGTTCAAAAATGTTTAGTCAACGGACAGATCATGTTTTTTTCACGGCTTGTGATATCAAAAGAATCACGTCGTACGTACATCAAATTGAAGGGATTTTTGTCCTGTGTTAGAATATCATCCAAGCAAATAAAAATACGGCTTTTTCTTGCCTGTTTCTCCTTACAACAAAAGGCTGAGCGCACAAGTGCGGTTGGTGCAACCCTCTAATTTTGGCTATTATATTTTTACCTATATTAACCTTGTTATTGTACTTTTTCGCCTAAATATTTTCAGCCTATACCTTTTTTTAAATTTGCGCAATTTATGCCCTGAATAATTTCAGCCTCTCGAAAAGTTCACCGATAAGTGGTATCTGTAAACGATACTTTTGGCGTTACAGTAGCTCTCGCAGACAAAAAAATTTACCCGCTGTGTTCTGTTACGCAAAAGAATTAGATGAGATTAAGATCAGATTAGAAGGACCTATTCCAAAAATGGTAGGTTTTTCCTTCTTGCAGAATGCATTTGATTACCATGAGTCTTAGTGGTGACAGAGTTTGTAGTTAGTAGAGCATGGGAAAGTATGGCCAGCCGAACTGGAACAACTCCAACTAATCAATCAGTGAAACAGATCCTAGCGCCTTAATCATTTGATGCGATTGTCAAACTATATCTCATGCCTGAATCTTGCAGTATAACTCAAAAATATATCAAGCTTTCCATTATTGATCTGTTGTGATTGATATATGAGTATGGTAGTTGAATTTGGAAGATCTGCTAATCAAGGTGGTCTTAGGGGATGGATATAGGTCACTCGATTCAATTCCGATGATTAGGCTGATAACAAACTTAAGCCATCACAACTCTGTGAGAATGTACTATGATTTAATCAGCAAAGATGAATCAATACAGTGTTTGGTGTATTAACTTTGTGAGATTGAAATAAACTGAAGTGATAATTCATTTTCCCAATTCAGTTTACTTATTAAAATTCCGTGAAAAAAAGGACAAATTCAAAGTCCACTTAGTGTTATATCACTTTCAGAGATACATCATTTGCTGTCCTTCTTCAGTCAGTATCAGATTATACTTATTGAGACCAGCTATAGCTATAATCTTTGCTTCCACCAGAGTTGTTGTTACCGTTACCATTTCCGTTGACACCACCTCCTGAGTTACCATTTCCGTTTCCATTACCATTTTCTCCTCCGTCTGAGTTTCCGTTACCGTTTCCATTTCCGTTAGTACCGCTGCTAGAACCACTCTTGCTACCACCTTTGCCTCCACACTGTGCAAAAGCCACAGCAACAACCAGAAGAACGAGTACTCTCAGTGCAAGCATGATAACAGCAGGTTATATTCTAAAAGAAAGAAAATAAAAAAAACATTCAGGGAGGCAAAATTATGTATCACTGTGCTAGCTGTCTATGATTACTGCTGAAACATGAAATTGTATAGAATTGTATAGAATTGTTACCTTACCTTAGTTGATATGGAGACTGTGTTACTTGTGTGATGAACAGTGTTCTGTGAGTTACGTTCTATTCTCACTGTTTCTATAAGCCGACAATCATGCCCCATCAAAATCTTATCATATCAATCATCATCAAATATCCTGTTAATTTTTGCTGATGTAATTGTCTTGTTGAAAAAGCTTGCCTATCTAGTGATCTGTCTCATTTGACAATTTATTTTCTGTTCCCTATTCAGAAGAACACTTCTGTTGGGATATCATGGTGTCACTCTAAGAAACAGTATGATTGAGGTAGAGGAAAGCAGTTTAGTATCATGACCCAATCAACATGGTTGATCAGATGACACATTTTGACCCGCCGATTCAATTTAAAACTTATCGACATACTTTACACAGGGTCGTTCTATCAAGAATGTTTAATGGCTGCCATACTGGATGCAAAGTCAAGTCAAAGAGAACAAAACGAAATGATTCCCATATATTCTGAATTCAACTAATGGTGTCCCAATGTATGTGCATACCAATGAGCAATCCTTAAGCTGTTAGCAAAGGGAACTGTTGCGACCACAAAACTGCAGCAAGAAGTCAAAGCTGAAATCGATCCAGAGGGGCACCATGTGAATGCATTAGGGTTGCGCTTGTGAATCTCTACAACACTATCTGTATTGTGTATGCATTGATGCTAAGCTGTCAATGCCACTTTTAAAGCAGAAATGCCAAGTGCAGGGTCACCATACCATATATCATTTTGAAGAGCTCAAAAAGTTATACAAGCTTGTAGGTTCCCAAGGTGCTCACAAATTCTCTGAATTTTTAACAGTTTGAAAAATTGATATTTGATTTTGATTTCTGTCCCTAAACCATAGGATCCAAGTCTGCCGTGGAGGCAGTTAGCTAAGAATTGATATCCTATCCCAAGAATTCTATAAATCCTTTATGGATGAAAGATCCATTTTTTATCGCGCATGCCTAATTCCCTTCTCTCCTCGGCTCTTTTGCCTCTGTATTCTGCAGGGGAAATAAACCCTAAGAAGACCCAATCGTTATCCCATAAATTTTTTTAAATCAAAATTTAAATCATTGTTGGTAGGTATGGTGCACACTAGGTCCCTATAAAGCTACTCACAGTAATGAGATCATTCCGATGATAAAAAAAAGTACATCTGTCATTTCTGCTTCAATCAATGCCAAACAAGATGAATTGTCCAAAGTAACGCTCATTCATTACTGAATTTTCAAGCTATGGTTAACTCGATGGTCAATCATCAGAATACCAAAAAATAATGACAGGATTTATCGGATCAAGCTTGATCCTGGATCAATTCTATAAAATCCTGTAATTTCTCGTTTTACCCCTATTTTATACTTAATGCAAGTCACTGTTGAAGCCTTGTTAAAAGCTGTGTTACCTATTTTATGCTTAGTGCAAGTAAGTCACTGTTGAAGCATTGTTATTAGCTGTGGTACCAGAGGAGACCCTCAACCTATACTACAACAACACATCAGCATGCGGTTTAATGATTGGATTATGACTCTGGAGCTGTCAATCAAAGGAGATCAGGATCAGGGTGACTACCTCAACCTCAAACCTAAATAGATGTATGATCTATTATAACTCTATCACACAGCTTCTGATGATAGAAATAAGTAGTATTGACAGTTTGGAAGGGGATTCAAATTCTGTCAGCTAATAATCACTGACATTAGGCCTACGCTTCCAGAAACCTGACATCAAGGATGTCACAGTCTAGCACAACTGTTTCGCTTATGAAACTTTAGACAACAAGGGTTTATTTTCGTCTGTATGTGCAACCCAGTTTCCGGATCTTGAAAGACCCTGTCATTCTATGATAGTGACATGTGATCGTATCATACTGGCAGATTGGCGTTTTTTAGCAAAACTGCCGCTGTCTAATCAATGGAGGATAGTAATAGTTTGGTGGAAACATAGCATTTATTATGTCTTTCGTCCTTCAAAAGCTTTATTTTAGAACATGTAAATTGAAAGCAAAAGAATTAGATTTTGCACACTGACATAATTGCTTGAGCCACCCTGTATCCGCGCAGGCACTTTGGCAGGTTTCTTTTCTAGACTGTCAAAAATAGTTCACAAAAAATTGTGTAAAAAATTGAAGTAATATTTATTGACAAGACAACTGAGATTAAAAATTAATGTTGTCATTGTTGGCACCGAAAGGAAATTTTTACCTCGGCAAGGTGTCTATGGAACAGAACCATAACTCAAGGAGGAACACTGCGTGTTCAAATAAAGTGAGGCCAATCTCCTTCACCAAACCGTCAAAATTTATATGTATTTGATTTCCATTTGGCTTGTGATTTGGATACTGGAATTGGAGTTTTTCATTTCCACCATAATGATGATTATGTCAGCTGTGTCTCATCTCTCTTACTTAATATTTACACACTCAGTGGAATCATTTAAATTGATTATTATTAGTTAAACGAAGTACAAGTAGCCTGTGTAGAAGTTATCATTTGCAGTCACAGTGAATATAAATTCTACATTCAGAGTTGCTCTTCAGATATCATAACCTTATTGAGTATGTTTATATTTGGTCTCAATCTCTGAGAAATAAAACTGTCTCTGTAGGGTGCTCTGTAAAAATTATTTAAACTGTTGATTCTGTAAAAATAAATAAAATGATAAGACCATAAAAAATACTATTACTTTTTGAAGACACTATTTAGGTATTTGATACATTCTGCTCTAATATATGTAGTAATAATAGTGTATAATATTTAGTTTTTGTGTTTGGTATGTCAAAGAAGATCAATTCAGATTGGTGCTAAAATCACAGAAAGTTAAATGTGGTGATGCTACAAGCACCAATGTTCATTTTCTGACTGCAAGACTTTTCATAGCATCAATCCATTTCTGATTGAGACTCAAATGTGTTAGTAATTTAAGACATTGATGGATATAATGCTGAGGGATACTGATTGGTTGTTAATTTATGTTATACGGCAGTCAATTAGACATATACCCAGTAGTGACCACTTTATTGTCTTGTAACCAATTATTGATACCTTTGGGCTAAGTGTAAAAAGCTCTTATCATACAAGGACACTAACAAAAGATACACTAAGTAATAATACTGAATTTGACACTCCCAGATATTCTCAACATCGTGACGAAAAAGAAAAACATCATCTTCGGGGAAGAGCGTAAACATGATGACTTAAAAAAGTTATAATCTCACTAAAGTTAGGGGACCAGGGCACATGTAGTCCAGTCAAGCAGAGCTAGTTAGGATATCATAATTTGCTGCATAAATCTCTCTTGCTGTTAAGATCGCTGTCATCTCCTATGATTGAATTTATCATCCCCTCACTTACAGTGGACAAATTTTGAACGCATCGTAATCATACGTGAAAAACTATAGAAAATTATGATTGAGAGTAGGCTACTTCTTCTAAACTTCCTGTTCTTGTTGTTGCCTTCTATCAACTAGTTAACTAACTCAAACAGAATGTTACCTTGATCGGAGAGATTGAGTTTGCAGATCCCAAGTTTCTTAAAAAAGAAAATCTCACCCTCTTTTATGTCACATCAATTGCGATTTTTTATTTATCACATTTGGTTACGTAAATAAAAATTATATCAGACACACAAATAAATAGTTAACATAGTATATTGAACTTTCATGTTTCCTGGCTGAGGCTGATTAAGTGTGTCATGATATCTCAAATTCTCTCAAGACTCAAATTCATTGACAGCAAGACTGACCCTATAAACTCAAAGACTGGTGTCAATAAAAACAACTGTGATGTTATATAAAAATGAATTTCACTGTTAATTTCAAGTTTTTCAATTCAAAACCACAATCATCGTAATGGTTCCAGAGAGGTCATGGATATATTCCTTGCAGGGATATCCGTTGCAATTGATGTCCCTTTGTGGTATTGAGGATTTTTTGTTGTCAAAGCCACTGACAGTCAATTGTTCATTGCTGTATATTCTAACTTTAAAGTGGATGACATGTTTTAGACAGGGCTTTGGAAATTAAGGACTAATGCCAAATTTTTCGGACCTCGATTGATCACCAATTCTTAAATTGAATAACTTGGACAGTTGTATTATTTTTGGACTTTCTTTCTATGATGCAATATATACTGTTTTGATAAAGCACGATTCACTTTACTTTAAATCATCTAATAGTTGTGCATATTGTTTGGATTATTGCAGTAGCAGATCCACATGCCGTTTATATGCTGTGTTAGCTAGCAGAAAACACCTATCTAATAATGTTAGTACTCTCAATAAAATCATATCTCACTCCGGAGCCTTTTGATGAGAGTGGATATTGACATGTAATTTAAAAATACACAAATATAGGTTGGTGCATTTGTCAATTACATTGTATTACTAGTTTTATTCAATCATTTTATAATAGAGAATTATCTTTTTCTTAGTTGTCATAGTTATCAGCTGATATAGTTTTCAGAGAAACAGAGGGAAATGCTGTCCACTTAGAGTAGTAACTGAGCACCAGAGACACCACATCATTCTGTCATTATGGCCACAACCTGTATTGAACAAAAGTATAACTGGGCATGAGTATTCACATATTCTATAAGCGTTTTGAATGATTAAAGACTACTTCATTTTTGGTTTATAATGTATAAATGAGCACAACACAAGCAATCAATAACTCGTAAACTGAGTTTTGCTTACCTTAGCTGTAGCTTGCCTTTGGTGCTGGCTTGGGGTTGGTGACACTGACTTTCACCTTTGGTACTGTTACTTTGACTTTTGGTACAGTTACCTTCACATCTGGAATCTTCACATCAGGGATTTTTACATCTGGTATGTTGACGTTAATGGAACTGCCTGTTAATTTGAATAAAAAAAGGTTAAACATGTGACAATAAATTTTTCAAAGTATTATGAGTTGTGAACTAATAATGATTTTTGAAGATATGGCTAAACCTGTCATCTTTGCAGTATTTTCTTAAGGATGGTGGAGAGTGGCCAAAGTAAAAAGCAAAATTACTTTTTTTTTAGCATAGCGTTCCCTTACCTCCACTTCCACCTTTACTGCTGTGTCCACCTTTACCGCTCTTTCCACCTGAAGATGAGTATCCTCCAGCTACAGCCAGGCCTAAGTGATTTAATGAAACATGATTCAAGCTTAGATAACTATAAATTCAAGCTAGGATGACTATATGGTCAACGTGAAGCTGAAGTTTGTTTAATCAGGGTTTCAGAAACCTATAAAATTTACAAATAACCTGAGATGGTTCACAGCCTTTAAAGGGCAACCATGGCTTCAAACAACTTTTCATTGATTAAAAGCAGATTGCACCTTCTGCACAGGGAAAAAGACAAAATCTAATTCGGATAATTATTCAGCCAGAATTCTTTCATCCATCAGGTACTCAAACTCAGCTAAAATAAGTTACCACAGAGCAGTTTCCTGTTCCTGTAATTATTTAGTCTGTGCTCTATCATCATTACAGCGATGTCTTGGAACCTCCCTTAAACTGGAGTGTTACCCAGCATAGAGTCAGCAACTACTTTTAGTTTTGCATCGCGTAATGCACAAAGCTGATGCTGCCTAGGATATTATTTACTACCCATCAGTGCATTGCTGCGAAACCTTGGTTACCCTTTAAATACTTCTAGTCATAAATGAGTTCTGTATAGCTTTATTATTTTACTTTTGAAGGCATCCAATCTATCTTAAACTTGTCTAATTATTATAAATGATAATTTAATCAAGAATATATACTCACCAATAACGGCAGCAAGAGCAAGGATTGTGATCAGCTTGTTCATCTTCTGTAAAGTCAAAAAAACAACATGATAAAGAGGTTTCTTTTTACTATTATAAAATATTGTTTTGATAACTTTGAAAAGGTTTTGTTATTACTACCATGAGACAGGTGACATTATAATTTTGTGCTTACCAGTATTTCTTGTTACAGTCTAGATTGAAAGAAAATGTGCGGAATGGTTTAAATTTGTAAAGGGTGTCCTTTTATACTGATGGCCAACCATAATTGTGGCCAGAGACTGTTACGTTCACTTCCATATTCTAAAATTAATCAGGAGGAAACAAGCAATGATCATCATTTCAGTATTGGGTTGTCCCTGGTAGAATGTATTCATCCTGTTATCCTATGTGATTTGAGGTATTGACAAAAAATCACTTCAGAATTATATTATGTGACGATTCTACTGGATATCGTGTTCATGTTTATTCACACTGTTCAGTGATCACATTTTATTTCCAGATTGCAAGCAGCTAAAGATTTTGTAAATTCACCATGTTTACAGTACATACCTTGAATTTGTATGATAGTCTTGGATTCTCTGCTCTGTTACTGTTAGCCAGAGCTTTCCCAGGTAGACCTTTGCCAAGAAAAGCTATGAGTGACCAAAGCTGGGAGGTTTCATGCGAAATCAAAAATGGTCTTGGTCATTATCATGCAAACATGGCATATCATTGTCTGTGATTCTCTGAATAATTACTTATGATGCTAAAGGGAGTACTAGACAAATTAGAATGGGATTTGACAACGTGAATATTAGGTCTCATACATTGTTCGGCTCTCAGTGTTTCAGGCGTGGTATTGGTCGGATATGGTTAACCAAAAATCAACTATTCCGCAGTCTGCTGTCATTGCAATGGAAGCTAGATTTTAACGTTTGGAATTAAAATGAATTCTGTCAACAGCGAAGATGAGGCCAACATGGGCAATCAGCGTTGTTGAGGTTGCAGCTTTGTTAAGGTACCAGTCCACACACTATACAAGATGTGGCAAGAAACCTTGATGGACAAGGTCAACTCTGCAGAGGTGGCACCTCAGAGCAGTAGGTGGCCTGACTCTTTCTGAGTTCCTTGATGTCTGTCAGTCCATTCCACAGAGCTGCCTCTTGTGGGGTTCAGTTTATGAAATGAGATGAGATGTGTCAAATAAACTCTGTGAACAGACAGAAGTTTTAATATATAGTTTTGAGTAAAGTTTGATTCATGAAAAATGGTGCAGAGGAAGCTAATCTTCCCGATTTTTAAAGTGTTAAGCATTTAATTGTGCTAAATACAGTATATTACTTGTGCTGGTTGCATCTGCGTTGCCCCATTTCTCAATATGTTTCATATAATTCAAAAACCATCACGGTTTTACACATTCCAAAGTCTGAGAAAAAAATCATGATACAGTTCAACATTTTGGCGCTGGTGTTTTTCCATTTTTTTAAAAACTATGTATTTATGATTGTTTTTCTCTAAATACAAAGATTTTATCCCATAATTCTTTTATGAAATTCCCGCATTCAATTTTACTGGTTTAAGAATAAAATTATATAGCAGGAAGAAAACAGTAGTGCTGTTGTAACCCTATCATTACGTCTCCCAGTGATTTAAAATTAGTGGCATTGACAGTTTTGTGGAAGACATAAATCTGCCAGTATTATGTTATATTATTTTAATTGTCAAAAATAGTGCACCATTATGTACAAAAACTTGAGTTAACAGAAGACTATCGAAATTAAAATTGATATATGTTGATTCTTGGCATGGAGCAATATCTTTAACACAGCATTGGCACAATTGCATGCGAATTCAGATCTTCTATTTTTAGACTGTCATTTCTTTATTGAAGAAAATCTTTGTTGCTTTATTTGCAGTCTGAAAGTGCTGTGGCAAGGCCTATAACCCTGATGACCTGTACCCAGTATGTCACACTATTAAGGTTCCAGGGAGACAAGAAAGCAACCGACATCTTCTCCTTATGGCTCGGAAGAGGAGGAGCGTCTTATTACACTCAAATACACAGTTGACCCCTGGAGTCATAGCCCTGATCTGTAAAAACCAAGACAGGAAGACTAGCTAAGCTAGCTAAACAGGACACCCGAAAGACTTGCCAATGTCTATCATTTGATTTTAAGGTGTTTATGAAAGCGAAAAACAACCAATGTTCATATCAAAGCATTCTCATTGCAATGCACAAAAAGCGGAATTTACTCGCACAAGAACATTTTTAAAAGTTATTATTAATATTAACTAATTTTACATATTAACACTAAAATGATGATCCACTTACAGTATTACAGTAAGCCTAATCCTGTTTGCCTAGGACAGTTACCAGGCCGCTAAACTTACACTGAAATTATCACAAATCAGTATTGGTCAAAGCTAGCCTAGGACAAGGATATTCTAGAGTTCATCTGTAACAGGGGAGATAACAAACTCAAGACCCTTCTAGACCCTGGGCTTTTCCCGATTTGAAATCAGTTCTATCCTTCAATAATGTTCCTGTGCAAGTATATTTAGTTTTTTGCTCCACTGCTATGAGAATACTTTGATATGAGCATTGGTATAACATAAAGTAATAAGGATCAAATTAAATATCACCTTTTTAAAAACTGCTCGGGAATTTGTTTGATATGATTTATATATCATAAAATCAAGGTCCCTTATCAGCTGATCACTGATTTTTTAATCTGAGAAACACAAATTAGATTCAGCTATAGCAGATTCAACTGAATTTTATGGTATAATAATCATGCAGCTCTAGCTTTCTTTGAACAAGGTAAATTCAAAGATTAGTATTGATTAATAAAGTTTGAGTAAAAGTGGCCTCAGTTCAATATGTGCTAAATGAGGGATGGTGTGCTGAAAACCTTAAACTATTTTCATTTAAATTTTAGCTACTGAAATTTCTTGGTGCTGGGGGGGGGGGGGCAAATTGTCCCAGATAGCCATCCCAGTCAATGTGAACATGAAAAGGACACAATCCCTGTCGGTCTGGGCATGTATCTTGATAGTTTGTTAGCGTCAAACTTTTCAGACTCATTTCACATCTGGATACTATGTGGACACAACATTGGGATAACATGGGACTATCTGGGACCTTTTGGGACCATCTTGGAATATCTGAGACAATCCTAGACAATGTGAACATTATCCCAGCACTATCCCGAGACTAAAGCCTTATAGCTAGTCCAGTATGAGTTTTACAATGTGAACATGAGACTGGGAATATCATACATAAGCGGCTGGGATGGCATCCCAATGTCATATGGGACAATTTGGACCAAGCTTTAGCTTCTGATCCCAGTAATGTGAAAATCAATAAAAAAAAAGAAAAATAATAGTAGTCAGTATAATAGAATCGATGATTGACTCTTTATTCATTACAGAGCAAAATTTAACAAACAATGAAAATTACGTGCGTAATTTAATTTTTAAGGGTGAATGAAATCGGCTGGGTATTATGTAACATTACAGTCAGAATTTGCTTCACTTGATGGTAATAATTTCGAGTTCAATAAACGGTCGCTGGATATGTTTTAATCAGGTTGAGAAGTGTGCCAACAAGCACAAGATCACTCTCAGGGGCTGACCGAGGTATCTCGGATCAACCTGGGTTCAGGTATCAGGGACCCATAGTAATCAAGCCTTCCAAAAAACAAATTCTAATCTAGTATGGTTGTTCAAAATGCCCCAAAACACGAATGAATTGGAGCAAATCTGAAACTGTGATGCATGTTGTCTTAGCTGCGCCCTTTAGGACGGATTGACTAGAAGTTTGCTGCCTCGCCTCTTTGTAGAATTGGCATGAGATTACAAAGTGAAGGGCTGTGGCTTTGTCTTGACCACATATTGGGCAGTCTATTTCATCTGTTAGCTTGAGTTTTTGCAGGTGTACCTTGAATGGCCCTTGACCAGTTTCAACTGATATGATGTTACTGATCTCTGAGCGTCCAAAGCAGAGGAGCCCAGTTTTAAATTTAAGATTCATTTAACTATTGAATGATTTTGTCTGATTACTATGTTTACAATTTCTCTGATAAATATTTTTCCAATCCAACACCATCACCCACAAGATCACTCAAACAATTGTAAACTAGTTTTGATACTGTAGAAAAAACAACCTGCCAAAGTGCCTGCGCTGATACAGGGTGGGTCCAGCAGCTTGTTAGTTTGCATAATCTGAAATTCTTCTATTCAGTTTTTTACATAAATTTTCACAATCAAACCAGCCGTGAAATAGTGTGACATCCTCGATGTCAGATTTCTGGAAGCGTAGGCCTAACGATTATTAGCTGACAGAAATCAACTTCCCCTCCGAACTGTCAATACTACTTATTTTCATCATAGGAGGTTGAGTAATAGAATAATAATGGATCATACTTCTGTTTAGATTTGATATTGAGGTAGTCAACCTGATCCTTTTCTCCTGATATCTTTTGATTGACAGCTCCAGGCATAATCAAATCATTAAACAGTATGCAGATGTGTTGGTTGTATGATAGGTTGTTGGTCCCCTACAGCGACACAGCTCATAACATGGCTTCAGCAGTAAATTACATCAAACACTAAAATAGTTTAGATTAGCAGTTAGAGGCAGGATTTGGTAAATATTAGTTCCAGGATTTAGCTTGATCCGACAAACAATTTGCAACTCTTGTCAGATTGATCGTATTCTGTCGAATGACCAACTACTTGCCGAAATCTCGCCAATTCAGTCTTTGTATGAGCATTTCTTTGGACAATTAATTTTTTTTTGGTATTCTAGTTAGAAGAATATAACTTTTATTCTTAAAATGTTAGATTTTGTTTTTAAACGCGCAACTTTGAGGAGAGAGAATTCTCAGTGTGGGAAACCAACTTACCTAAGTGGCAGCAGATTTGGAAAACAGTTTGATTGGCATTGAAAGCAATGCATATGCCATGAATGTCCCCACGTAGAGTAACTATATCTTTAAATTCTTTTATTCAGCCTGCTTTGATTAACAGTGGCACTGACAGTTTGGAATTGAAGCATACACTAAACAAACAAGGTTGTAGCTTTTCACTAGTGCGCAGTGCATGAAATGTCATTTCAGGCTATTTACAGGCTAAAATCATTTTCAACTTATGAAATCCATTCTTACACAACTTTCGACCACTTTAGATAAGTTTTGCGATTGCTGCAGTTTTCTTTCCTGGCGGCCTTAGGATTGCTCTTATAAACACTCATTTGTATGTGCATACATTGGGACACCCATATTTATTACCAGAATATATTATAATCATTATGTTTTGTTTGCTAGAACTTGTTTCAGTAAGACAGCCGTAACAAATTCTCGATAGAACAACAAGGTTGAAAGTATGATATAAGGTTTTAAATTGAATCCGAAATTGGTCGGTCAAAAATTGCCGAAACAAGTCCTATACTTGATGAGCCCAATGTCACAATGACATTGCCTCCTCCTTGTCTGGTGACTATATTGATCGGGTTGAGATACTTGGGATACATGGCGATGAAATTATAGTGTTCCAAAGTGAAAGTTAGTAAGCGGAGCCATATCACAATCTACTTTTTTAACTGCTTGCTATTGGTACGGGCAAATTGTTAGGATTCTTTCAAAAAGTGACACCATGATATCCAAAAAATATATAATATCAGATGAGGAAATGAATAATAAATTATTTTGGTGGTGATGTGTCACTGCCGTTTCTAGGTCTGATTTCTTTCTTCGTAACCAAATGGCACCTTTTTCTCATCTAACCTACAAATATACCAACGTTGAGATATTGACAACCTGCTTTACCAGACATCATCATTGTAATCTGCTTATCATCTGCCTCATGCTTTCCCCGAAAGGAGGGTCAGAGGATCCTCAAGTTAGTTAGAGTGCTCTGAAGCCAACAGTATGCGCCCCAACCATAAGCGACTCTGGCTGGCTGGCCAACATGAACTTGATCAGCTTGCATCATGATCTCGATTCTCGACAGCTAATTGCTTGATCGTAAACAAATTTTGCGTGAATCACAAGCATAAAAATTAAATAGACACTTTTGTTATGTGAATCTTTCAGGTGGAACTTGGGACTTGTAAAGATGGTAATGTTAATGACTGCCCTGGTTTCCAGTCGACAGATGACATCACTATCATTGCCTCCATGAGGCCGCTGCTCTCTCATCAGCAGCAGACAATGGTAAGAGCAGGTTGTTTTACAACATTTAGTTTTTAATTGATTGTTATGATACAACTTTGCAAAGCATGTATAGGTGTAGGCTTGATGGCATCATGGATTGGATTAATATGAAAATCCATGCTGTCATCTTGCAGAGTGAATACAAGGAGTAAGTGAAATCTATCCTGTTAGCTGGTCAATCATTTTTCCTGTCTCTGCTACAGTTCAAACTCTCACACCCTCTCATCCTCGCTGTCGCATTAGTTAACTTGATTATTTGTATATAGGCAAAGCTGTTAAATCCATATTCTCGACAGGGTTGTGCAGTGGTTAGAATTTGAGAGTTGCAGGTTCAAATCCCAGTCACTACTCATGCTGGTAAAGGAGGTGATCTCCGGACAAAAGCCTAGCTTGCCCACCCTAACTTTGAACAAGTGCGCACTGATTAAATGTGTAGTATCATTAATCTTATGTAAGCATATTCCCATTGCCCCCCCCCCCCCCCCCGAAAGTGGCAATGTATTGAAAAAAAGGTGAATATTATATAAGTGACATATCTGATTTTTACACACATGTGTCTCACAGCTGAAGACTAGATTAGATTTTATTTATAACAAGCGAAATGATTATAAAAACTTGAAAACTGTTGAAGAGGCTGAATAAGATGCGGATTTATTCCATGAAAAGCGACACCCCACTCCCCCAACATGACAATCTCGATAAGAGCTTTAGTCTGTTTATACTCTGTATGAGACATTTAAGAACATCTCACCCACCAAAATCAGACTATGTACAGGTCAACACACAGTGTCAAGGCCCCAATAAGAGGCACATGGTGTCTGAATCTCCCTACTTAAGTCATTGTTTAGTTCTTTGTTCTTATCTCTATTATTTTTCTTTGAAAAAATGCTTCCGCATATGTCAACAGTCTAATCAATCAACATTCCCTTTTCCTGTGTTTTTTTATCATCGTATTTCTTGAATACCTCCCTACGCTCATTTAGCTGTGTATAATCTAATATCAATTAGTTTTCTTTCAACAGAAACCTGCTAAATTAGCTGAAACTACAGCAAGGAGAAATATACAATGAATTTGAGTTTAAGCTTCAACGAATTCAAATGTTGTCTGGAAACAGCATTATCATCTCCTTCTGTGCCTGACATTATTATAAATAGAGGCCGCTTCTTGAAAGACAATGCTAACTTTTCTCATCTTGTCTAATTCATCAATAAATAGATGAGATACAATGAGGGAAGACAGGGAGTGTCATTATTGATAAATCAATGATTTCTACTAGACCTGATTTAAATTCTTCTTTGATTGGTCCTGAACACACTGCTCAAGAAGTGGCACAACCATTTGGTTCTAAAAGGGCTGGTCCGCCTTGGATGCTTCAAGAACCATTTGATAAGCTAAGGTGCAGATCGGCAAAACAATTGTTCTGAGCTTGCTATGTGAGCCTTGCTCATGACAAATGGGTTGGTGTTCATATGTTTGTCGATTCTGAACCAGATTTACATTATCTATTATATGCCAAGTACCCTTTCAGCCAAGCAATACAAAATAACTGCTGATCGGACTGCCACATTTGGTTATGAATAACTGAATCACACCAATATTTTTTCCTACAATATTTTGAATTAAGTGGAAGAAATATGTGAAAGTATGATCGAAATGTGCAGTTCAGTCAGTAATACACACACAAGATTTATATTCTCTTGAAATAGATTCATTCTTCTCATTGCCATCTCCGCCTGTACCGCCTTAAGAGTTTGTTCTCATGTTCGATTGCATTTGGATCAGTGTGAGTTTCGGTAACCATTTCATCCCAGCGTTATTTCTCTTTGATTTGACAGGTTGCATATTTGATTACCATGAGTCTTAGTGGTGACAGAGTTTGTAATTAGTAAAACATGGGAAAGTACGGCCAGCCGAACTGGAACAACTCCAAATAATCAATCAGTGAAACAGATCCTAGCACCTTTCTCACAGGAGAGTAGGCCTTTATGATTTGAGGCGATTGTCAAACTAAATCTCATGCCTGAGTTTTGCAGTATAACTCAACAATATATCGAGCTTTCCATTATTGAACTGTTGTGATTGTTATATGAGTATGGTAGTTGAATTTGGAAGATCTGCTAATCAAGGTGATCTTAGGTGATGGATATAGGTCATTCGATTCAATTTCGATGATTAGGCTGATAAGAAACTTAAGCCATCACGACTCTGTGAGAATGTATGATTAATCAGCAAAGATGAATAAATAGAGTGTTTGGTGTATTTACTTTGTGAGATTGAAATAAACTGAAGTGATAATTCATTTTCCCAATTTAGTTTATTTATTAAAATCCTGTGGGAAAATATGGCGAATTCAAAGTGAGCTAAGTGTAATATTACTTTCAGAAATACATCATTTGCTGTCCTTCTTCAGTCAGTATCAGATTATACTTATTTAGACCAGCTATAGCTATAATCTTTGCTTCCACCAGAGTTGTTGTTACCGTTGCCATTTCCGTTGACACCACCTCCTGAGTTATCATTTCCGTTTCCATTACCATTTTCTCCTCCGTCTGAGTTTCCGTTACTGTTTCCATTTCCGTTAGTACCGCTGCTGGAACCACTCTTGCTACCACCTTTGCCTTTGGGACATACTTGACACTAGGTCACTGGGACTTTGTGCACTGGAAGAATAGTATTTATTACAGCAATTTTTAACTTGGTGTTTTCAGATTCAATATTGAACTTCATCGCATACTTTCCACATCAATGTTCTGTCTTTAAAATGAGTTATTTCATTTAGATTTAAGTGTGAATTTGGTCAGTACATGGACACATCCTAATTTTGATAACCAGAAGTCTATCAATTGACACATATAAATCATGATTTATAGCCCATTTTTTGGAAAACCTGGACATCTCATAGGATATGTAACCTAGCAAAAAATGTCAACAATAATGTGTATAGCTTGAATATTGGACATTCCAAAAAGTTGGAAATGAGCCTTTATGCTGAATACAGAACGAGTTATGGCTCATCATAGGTAGGTGTGTCTGCATGAAAACTGCCACTGTAATTTACATAATTAGTAAAATTGGCAGGTATCCAAATAGACGATCCCCCCCCACAGTGAATCGAAACTGCAGGCACTATACCTACTATAATCAAGGTTTCCCCTCTGTATATCCTGACTCTGGGTAATGATATTAGTCTGTTTTGACTAAATTCCATTCCAGTCATGGTGGTTGTGAATCGTTACATCCTTTTTTGTGCTGCCGAATTGTCATTACTGTTGTTAATCGACTCAGACTGAACAAAAACAAAGAGTGACTTTACATGAGAAAATTTGAGGCATATGCCTTCCTTCCGAGCCTATCAAATTGCTTTCTTTATGAGCTGCAACTTTGGTAGGTTGGTTTCGGACACAGCGATTTCGCATTTTAAAATAAATCTAGCATAGTATCAAACATTAATTAACTTGCCCTAAGAAATTCTCATTCATTGGTCAACCTATAGACTACCAAAAATCCATTTAATTCCTTATCTGGAATAGCATTATTAGCTTTCTTTTGCAAAACAAAGGGCTTGCAAAAATAGCCAGTCCCTAGTAGCAATCTAGAAATGCCCAAATCATCGACACTGTAGGGGTATAATTACTGTTTGCAATTTTGTAAACAAGACAATTTCTCAGGCTAATTATTCATATTACTAGGGACAGCCAATCTGATCACAGTCAGATGGGTCCCTGTGTTTAGTGTCCTAACAGTATAACGCTATGATACTATTTCCATTCTATGAGAAGAATCTAATTCAGTGCAAAAATCTAATAGGATTTGCAAGCGCGGGAGCAATTTTTGATAATAAGATTCAGGTAGCTTGATTCAAAATCTATTTTATACCATAGTCTGCTTCGGTACTAGCCGGGTTGAACTATTTGCGAGTTATTGGAACTGTTAACCTGTTACACAGCACTGGCATCTGAGGGTTTATGAAAACTATCAATCTGATAAATGAAGGAGAGGTCTCAGTTCAGGTCCTAAGCCAATTATAGACAAAAACTAAAAAAGATTTTGGTGGGTTGCTTTTAAAACTTGGTTGTCATTAAAGATGCATACATTGTGTTAGCTGTGTACCGAATCATAAACTACAAAAATACTTCTGAAGCAACTACACGACCCTACAAGCAAAAAGTTTGGCAGCTGTGTTCTTACGATTTATTATCTTGTTAATTTTAACATATGAAACATGTGCAGCCTGAATATTTATTTTAATTACGGTGTTACAGCTCTTTAAAGCCATTTGGAGATGGTGATTGTATCATGCCGACTAACTATCTGAACTGAGAAAGGATAAAAATTTGTTGTTTTAAATTTGCAAATTGAATGGTTTTAGTTTTGTAAGACTATCAAGTTCTTCTGATTTCAATAATGAGTAATTCAGTAATGAGATCATTCCAATGATAAAAAAAGAGTACATCTGTCATTTCTGCTTCAATCAATGCCAAACAAGATGAATTGTCCAAAGTAACGCTCATTCTTTATTGAATTTTCAAGCTATGATCAACTCGATGGTCAATCATCAGAATAACAAAAAATGATGACAGGATTTGCAAACACAACAGGCATTGCTGTTTATCGGATCAAGCTTGATCCTGGATCAATTCTATAAAATCCTGTAATTTCTCGTTTTACCCCTATTTTATACTTAATGCAAGTCACTGTTGAAGCCTCGTTAAAAGCTGTGTTACCTATTTTATGCTGAATGCAAGTAAGTCACTGTTGAAGTGTTTTTATTAGCTGTGGTACCAGAGGAGACCCTCAACCTATACTACAACAACACATCAGCATGCGGTTTAATGACTTATTGGATTATGACTCTGGAGCTGTCAATCAAAGGAGATCAGGATCAGGATGACTACCTCCACCTCAAACCTGAATAGAAGTATGTTCTATTATAATTCTATCACACAGCTTCTGATGATA
Source organism: Membranipora membranacea (assembly GCA_914767715.1). NCBI lineage: Eukaryota > Metazoa > Bryozoa > Gymnolaemata > Cheilostomatida > Membraniporidae > Membranipora > Membranipora membranacea. Next base: position 37,702,581 of record OU612065.1, read on the forward strand.
GAAATAAGTAGTATTGACAGTTTGGAAGGGAAGTCAAATTCTGTCAGCTAATAATCACTGACATTAGGCCTACGCTTCCAGAAACCTGACATCAAGGATGTCACAGTCTAGCACAACTGTTTCGCTTATGAAACTTTAGACAACAAGGGTTTATTTTCATCTGTATGTGCAACCCAGTTTCCGGATCTAGAAAGACCCTGTCATTCTATGATAGTGACATGTGATCGTATCATACTGGCAGATTTGCGTTTTTGTGCCACTGATCAATTGAGGATAGTAATAATTTGGTGGAAACAGAGAATTTATTATGTCTTTCGTCCTTCAAAAGCTTTATTTTAGAACATGTAAATTGAAAGCAAAAGAATTAGATTTTGCACACTGACATAATTGCTCGAGCCACCCCGTATTCATGCAGACACTTTGGCAGGTTTCTTTTCTAGAGTGTCAAGAATAGTTCACAAAAATTTGTGTAAAAAATTGAAGTAATATTTATTGACAAGACGACTAAGATTAAAAATTAATTTTGTGCTTGTTGGCACCGAAAGGAAATTTTTACCTCGGCAAGGTGTCTATGGAGCAGAACCATAACTCAAAGAGGAACAATGTGTGTTCAAAAAAAGTGAGGCCAATCTCCTTCAACAAACAGTCAAAATTTATGCGTATTTGATTTCCATTTGGCTTGTGATTTGGATACTGGAATTGGAGTTTTTCATTTCCCCCATTATGATGATTATGTCAGCTGTGTCTCATCTCTCTTACTTAAATTTTACACACTCAGTGGAATCATTTAAATGTATTATTATTAGTTAAATGAAGTACAAGTAGCCTGTGTAGAAGTTGTCAGAGGTATACAAGTTTGCTGCTTGCCTCATTTGCAGTCACAGCGAATATTATTTCTATATTCAGAGTTCCTCTTCAGATATCATAACCTTTTTGAGTGTATAATATTTACTTTTTGTGTTTGCTATGTCAAAGAAGATCAATTCAGATTGGTGCTAAAATCACAGAAAGTTAAATGTGTTGTTGCTACAAGCACAAATGCTCCCTTTCTGACTGCAAGACTTTTATTTTCCTAGCATCAATCCATTTCTGATTGAGACTCAAATGTGTTAGTAATTTATGACATTGATGGATATAATGCTGACGGATACTGATTGGTTGTTAATTTATGTTATAGGGCAGTTGATTAGACAGATACCTAGTAGTGACCACTTTATTGTCTTATAACCGATATTGATACCTTTGAACTAAGTGTAAAATGCTCTCATAATACAAGGACACTTACAAAAGATACACTAAGTAATAATACTAAATTTGACACTCCCAGATATTCTCAACATTGTGAAGAAAAAGAAAAACATCATCGTCGGGGAAGAGCGTACACATGATGACTTTGAAAAGTTATAATCTCACTGAAGTTAGGGGACTAGGGCGCAGGTAGTGCAGTCAAGCAGAGCTAGTTCGGATATCATAATTTGCTGCATAAATCTCTCTTGCTGTTAAAATCGCTGCCATCTCGTATGATTGAATTTATGATCCCCTCACTTACAGTGGACAAATTTTGAAAGCATTGCAATCATACTGGAAAAACTATCAAAACTTATGATTGAGAGTAGGCTACTTCTTCTAAACTTCCTGTTCTTGTTGTTGCCTTCTATCAACTAGTTAACTAGCTCAAACAGAATGTATCCTTGATCGGGGAGATTGAGTTTGCAGATCCGAAGTTTCTTAAAAGAGAAAATCTCACCCTCTTTTATGTCACATCAATTGCCATTTTTTATTTATCACATTATGTAGTCAGGAATTTTGTATTTTTAAGCTCTAAATCACTATCAAATATGCTTTTTAAAAGTTTTATTGTATCACGAATCTCCTATTGCTTACCCATTATTTTTAAAACCTTGTATGCTGCTGACAAGCAACGCCTGTGTAAAATTTTCAAGGACGCTATTAAGTTAGGCATTGAACATCCCGACATTTATACCATGATGGACAATCAGACACGAACACTGGCCTTACGCTATATTCACGATGAGGATCATTTCATCAATGATTTGTTGAGCAAATGTCCATCTGGCAGATACCGTACAGTAAAACATAGAAGCTCACTGGGGAGAGAATGTTTTCTGCGTCATATCACTCTTATTTTAAAGGAAATACTTTTTTAGACAGAGATTTGATTTCTTATTCCAAGTGTCTTCGCTTTTTCTTGCTGATTCAAAGTGCCAGCAATTACACTGTATTTCGCAACTCATTTTTTCTTTTAATAATGCTGTCAGTGATAGTAATAAAATCCATCCATTTGGTTACGTTAATAAAAATTATATCAGACACACAAATAAACAGTTAACATAGTATATTGAACTTTCATGTTTCCTGGCTGAGGCTGATTAAGTGTGTCATGATATCTCAAAGTCTCTCAAGACTCTCGAATTCATTGACAGCAAGACTGACCCTATAAACTTAAAGACTGGTGTCAATAAAAACTACTGTGATGTTCTATAAAAATAAGTTTCACTGTCAATTTCATGTTTTTCAATACAAAACCACAATCATAGTAATGATTCCAGAGAGGTCATGGATATATTCCTTGCAGGGATATCCGTTGCAATTAATGTCCCTTTTTGGTATTGAGGATTTTTTGTTGTCAAAGCCACTGACAGTCAATTGTTCATTGCTGTATATTCTAACTTTAAAGTGAATGACGTGTTTGAGACAGGGCTTTGGAAATTAAGGACTAATGCCAAATTTTTCGGACCTCGATTGATGACCAATTCTTAAATTGAATATCTTGGGCAGTTGTATTATTTTTGGACTTTCTTTCAATGATGCAATATATACTATTTTGATAAAGCACGATTCACTTTACTTTAAATCATCGCAGTAGCAGATCCACATGCCGTTTATATGCTGTGTTAGCTAGCAGAATACACCTATCTGATAATGTTAGTACTCTCAATAAAATCATATCTCACTCCGGAGCCTTTTGATGAGAGTGGATATTGACATGTAATTTAAAAATACACAAATATAGGTTGGTGCATTTGTCAATTACATTGTATTACTAGTTTTATTGAACTATTTTATAAAAGAGAATTATCTTTTTCTTAGTCGTCATAGTTATCCGCTGATATAGTGTTCAGAGAAACAGAAGGAAATGCTGCCAACTGTCTTCTGCAAAGTCAAAAAAACAACATGATAAAGAGGTTTCTTTTTACTATTATAAAATATTGTTTTGGTAACTTTGAAAAGGTTTTGTTATTACTACCATGAGACAGGTGACATTATAATTTTGTGCTTACCAGTATTTTTTGTTACAGTCTAGATTGAAAGAAAATGTGCGGAATGGTTTAAATTTGTAAAGGGTGTCCTTTTATACTGATGGCCAACCATTATAGTGGCCAGAGACTGTTACGTTCACTTCCATATTCTAAGATTAATCAGGAGGAAACAAGCAATGATCATCATTTCAGTATTGGATCGTCCCTGGTAGGATGTATTCATCCTGTTATCTTATGTAATTTGAGGCATTGACAAAAAATCACTTCAGAATTATATTATGTGACGATTCTACTGGTGCTCGTGTTCATACTGTTTAGTGATCACATTTTATTTCCAGATTGCAAGCAGCTAAAGATTTTGTAAATTCACCATGTTTACAGTACATACCTTGAATTTGTATGATAGTCTTGGATTCTCTGCTCTGTTACTGTTAGCCAGAGCTTTCCCAGGTAGACCTTTGCCAAGAAAAGCTATGAGTGACCAAAGCTGGGAGGTTTCATGCGAAATCCAAAATGGTCTTGGTCATTATCATGCCATCAATCGATATCATTGTCTGTGATTATCTGAATAATTACTTATGATGCTAAAGGGAGTACTAGACAAATTAGAATGGGATTTGACAACGTGAATGTTAGGTCTCATACATTGTTCGGTTCTCAGTGTTTCAGGCGTGGTATTGGTCGAATATGGTTAACCAAAAATCAACTATTCCGCAGTCTGTTGTCATTGCAATGTAAGCTAGATTTTAACGTTTGGAATTAAAATGAATTCAGTCAACAGCGAAGATGAGGCCAACATGGGCAATCTGCGTTGTTGAGGTTGCAGCTTTGTTAAGGTACCAGTCCACACACTATACAAGATGTGGCAAGAAACCTTGATGGACAAGGTCAACTCTGCAGAGGTGGCACCTCAGAGCAGTAGGTGGCCTGACTCTTTCTGAGTTCCTTGATGTCTGTCAGTCCATTCCTCAGAGCTGCCTCTTGTGGGGTTCAGTTTATGAAATGAGATGAGATGTGTCAAATAAACTCTGTGAACAGACAAAAGTTTTAATATATAAAGTTTGATTCATGAAAAATGGTGCAGAGGAAGCTAATCTTCCCAATTTTTAAAGCGTTAAGCATTTAATTGTGCTAAATACTGTATATTACTTGTGCTGGTCGCATCTGCGTTGCCCCATTTCTCAATATGTTTCATATAATTCAAAAACCATCACGGTTTTACACATTCCAAAGTCTGAGAAAAAAATCATGATACAGTTCAACATTAAGGCGCTGGTGTTTTTCCATTTTTTTCAAAACTATGTATTTATGATTGTTTTTCTCTAAATACAAAGATTTTATCCCATAATTCTTTTATGGATAAAAAAGGCATTGTAAAATCCAATTTAAGATAAAATTTTAGATAATTCGGCCCCAGAACCAAGTGTTTATAGTACCTGCCTCAGAATTCATATTTTCTTTATTGATACCTTTATCCTTCGGTAATATGTAAAAAACCTCAAATAAGATAATTCTGAAGAAGACACTTTCATCCTTGTCTGTCTGACTGTCTATCAGGCAAGCGAATGGGTAATTACCCGGCCAGAATAAAAGGTCCAAACATCTGAATTCAAAGACTATGGGCAGGAGATTACCAGGATTTTCTGCAAAATTGTGTTTGTGCCTGTTATGTTCTGCGATCTAAGGGAAAAAGGATTTCATCAGGGCGACCGCTCCCCATCTTAAATCTGAATAAAAATGATGATCTATTATAAATTCACTACACTGCATCCTCTTATTAACAGAACCATTGACATTTTGGAAGGGAAGTTGATTTTGTCAGCTAATAATCAGTGACATTAGGCATACGCTTCAAGAACGTGACATCAGGGATGTCACAGTTTTACACAACAATTTACTGGTTTAAGAATAAAATTATATAGCAGGAAGAAAACAGTAGTGCTGTTGTAACCCTATCATTACGTCTCCCAGTTGTTTAAAATTAGTGGCATTGACAGTTTGTGGAAGACATAAATCTGCCAGTATTATGTTATATTATTTTAAGTGTCAAAAATAGTGCACCATTATGTAAAAAACTTGAGTTAACTTGAAAACAAAATTCTTAGGCAAACAGAAGACTATCGAAATTAAAATTGATATATTTTGATTCTTGGCATGGAGCAATATCTTTAACACAGCATTGGCACAATTGCATGCGAATTCAGATCTTCTATTTTTAGACTGTCATTTCTTTATTGAAGAAAATCTTTGTTGCTTTATTTGCAGTCTGAAAGTGCTGTGGCAAGGCCTATAACCCTGATGACCGTACCCAGTATGTCACACTATTAAGGTTCCAGGGAGACAAGAAAGCAACCGATATCTTCTCCTTATGGCTAGGAAGAGGAGGAGCGTCTTATTACACTCAAATACACAGTTGATCCCTGGAATCATAGCCCTGATCTGTATAAACCAAGACAGGAAGACTAGCTAAGCTAGCTAAACAGAACATCCGAAAGACTTGCCAATGTCTATCATTTGATTTTAAAGTGTTTATGAAAGCGAAAAACAACCAATGTTCATATCAAAGCATTCTCATTGCAATGCACAAAAAGCGGAGTTTACTCGAACAAGAACATTTTTTAAAGTTATAACTAATTTTACATATTAACACTAAAATGATGATCCACTTACAGTATTACAGTAAGCCTAATCCTGTTTGCCTAGGACAGTTACCAGACCGCTAAACTTACACTGAAATTATCACAAATCAGTATTGGTCAAAGCTAGCCTAGGACAAGGATATTCTAGAGTTCATCTGTAACAGGGGAGATAACAAACTCAAGACCCTTCTAGACCCTGGGCTTTTCCCGATTTGAAATCAGTTCTATCCTTCAATAATGTTCCTGTGCAAGTATATTTAGTTTTTTGCTCCACTGCTATGAGAATACTTTGATATGAGCATTGGTATAACATAAAAAAATTAATAAGGATGAAATTAAATATCACCTTTTTAAAAACTGCTCAGGAATTTGTTTGATATGATTTATATATCATAAAATCAAGGTCCCTTATCAGCTGATCACTGATTTTTTAATCTGAGAAATACAAATTAGATTCAGCTATAGCAGATTCAACTGAATTTTATGGTATAATAATCATGCAGCTCTAGCTTTCTTTGAACAAGGTAAATTCAAAGATTAGTATTGATCAATAAAGTTTGAGTAAAAGTGGCCTCAGTTCAATATGTGCTAAATGAGGGATGGTGTGTTGAAAACCTTAAACTATTTTCATTTAAATTTTAGCTACTAAAATTTGCTGGTGCTGGGGGGGGGGCAAATTGTACCAGATAGCCATCCCAGCCAATGTGAACATGAAAATGACACAATCCCTGTCGGTCTGGGCATGTATCTTGATAGTTTGTTAGCGTCAATCTTTTCAGACCCATTTCACATCTGGATACTATATGGACACAACGTTGGGATATCATGGGACTATCTGGGACCTTTTTGGACCATCTTGGAATATCTGAGACAATCCTAGACAATGTGAACATTATCCCAGCACTAATCCGAGACTAAAACCTTATAGCTAGCAGTAATGTGAAAATCAGTAGAAAAAAAGAAAAATAATGATAATCAGTATAATAGGATCGATGATTGACTCTCTATTAATTACAGAGCGAAATTTGGATAACAAACAATGAAAATTATGTGCGTAATTTAATTTTTAAGGGTGAATGAAATCGGCTGGGTATTATATAACATTACAGTCAGAATTTGCTTCACTTGATGGTAATAATTTCAAGTTCAATAAACGGTCGCTGGATATGTTTTAATCAGGTTGAGAAGTGTGCCAACAAGCACAAGATCACTCTCAGGGGCTGACTGAGGTATCTCGGATCAACCTGGGTTCAGGTATCAGGGACCCATAGTAATCAAGCCTTCCAATAAACAAATTTTAATCTAGTATGGTTGTTCAAAATGCCCCAAAACACGAATGAATGGGAGCAAATCTGAAACTGTGATGCATGTTGTCTTAGCTGCCCCCTTTAGGACGGATTGACCAGAAGTTTGCTGCCTCGCCTGTTTGTAGAATTGGCATGAGATCACAAAGTGAAGGGCTGTGGCTTTGTCTTGACCACATATTGGGCAGTCTATTTCATCTGTTAGCTTGAGTTTTTGCAGGTGTTCCTTGAATGGCCCATGACCAGTTTCAGCTGATATGATGTTACTGATCTCTGAGCGTCCAACGCAGAGGAGCCCAGTTTTAAATTTAAGATTCATTTAACTATTGAATGATTTTGTCTGATTACTATGTTTACAATTTCTCTGATAAATAATTTTCCAATCCAACACCATCACCCACAAGATCACTCAAACAATTGTAAACTAGTTTTGATACTGTAGAAAAAACAACCTGCCAAAGTGCCTGCGCTGCTACAGGGTGGGTCCAGCAGCTTGTTAGTTTGCATAATCTGAAATTCTCCTCTTTAGTTTTTTACATAAATTTTCATAATCAAACCAGTCGTGAAATAGTGTGACATCCTCGATGTCAGATTTCTGGAAGCGTAGGCCTAACGATTATTAGCTGACAGAAATCAATTTCCCCTCTGAACTGCCAATACTACTTATTTTCATCATAGGAGGTTGAGTAATAGAATAATAATGGATCATACTTCTGTTTAGATTTGACATTGAGGTAGTCAACCTGATCCTTTTCTCCTGATATCCTTTGATTGACAGCTCCAGTCATAATCAAATCATTAAACAGTATGCAGATGTGTTGGTTGTATGATCGGTTGTTGGTCTCCTACAGTGACACAGCTCATAACATGGCTTCAGCAGTAAATTACATCAAACACTAAAATAGTTTAGATTAGCAGTACAGGCAGGATTTGGTAAATATTAGTTCCAGGATTAAGCTTGCTCTGATAAACGATAATGTTTGCTGAGTTTGCAACTCTTGTCAGATTGATGGTATTCTGTCGAATGACCAACTACTTGCCTAAAGCTCCCCAATTCAGTATTTGTATGAGCATTTCTTTGGACAATTCATTTTTTTTGATATTCTAGCTAGAAGAATATAACTTTTATTCTTAAAATGTTAGATTTTGTTTTTAAACGCGAAACTTTGAGGAGAGAAAATTCTCAGTGTGGGAAACCAACCTACCTAAGTGGCAGCGGATTTGGAAAACAGTTTGATTGGCATTGAAAGCAATGCATATGCCAGGAATGTCCCCACGTAGAGTAACTATATCTTTAAATTTTTTGATTCAGCCTGCGTTGATTAACAGAGGCACTGACAGTTTGGAATTGAAGCATACACTGAACAAAAAAGGTTGTAGCAATTCACTAGTGCGCAGTGCATGAAATCTCATTTCAGGCTATATACAGGCTAATATCATTTTCATCTTGCCCCTCTGGATCAATCCATTCTTACACAACTTTCGACCACTTTAGATAAGTTATGCGATTGCTGCAGTTTTCTTTCCTGGTAGCCTTAGGATTGCTCTTATAAACACACATTTGTATGCGCATACATTGGGACTCTCAAATTTTATCCCAGAATATATGATAATCATTGTGTTTTGTTTGCTATGACATTATTTCAGTAAGACAGCCACATCAAATTCTAGATAGAACAACAAGGTTGAAAGTATGATATGAAGTTTTAAATTGAATCCAAAATTGGCCAGTCAAAACTGCTGTGATGAGCCCAATGTCACAATGACATTGCCTCCTCCTTGTCTGGTGACTATATTGATCGGGTTGAGATACTTGGGATACATGGCCATGAAATTATAGTGTTCCACAGTGGGAGTAAGCGGAGCCATATCACAATCTACTTTGTTAACTGCTTGCTATTGGTACGAGCAAGCTGTTAGGGTTCTTTCAAAAAGTGACACCATGATATCCAAAAAGAGACTTCAAATCTATAGTATCAGATGAGGAAACAATTAATAAATGTCAAAGAGACACTCATCAATCAATTAATAGGCAACTGCTCATCAACACAGTAGTTACATCGGCAAAAATATAACAGGATATATGATATGACAGGATTAGGATGCTGTATGATTGTCGGCCTATAAAAGGCAGTGTGGATAGAATGTAGCTCACAGAACACAGTTCATCACACAAGTAACACAGTCTCTATATCAACTAAGGTGAGGCAACAATTCTACACAGTCTCAGTTTCTTTTCACATGCTTATGAAGTAATCATAAACTACTAGCAAAGTGATACTCCGAATAAACCTTCTTTCATTATTTTTGATTTGCTTTCTTTTAGAATATATTCTTCTGTTATCATGCTTGCACTGAGAGTACTCGTCCTTCTGGTTGTGGCCGTGGCTTTTGCACAGTGTGGAGGCAAAGGAGGAAGCAAAAGGGGTTCTAGTAGCGGTACTAATGGAAACGGAAACGGTAACGGAAACTCAGACGGAGGAGAAAATGGTAATGGAAACGGAAATGATAACTCAGGAGGTGGTACCAATGGAAATGGCAACGGAAACAACAACTCCGGTGGCAAAGACTATAGCTATAAATGGTCTAAATAAAGATAATCTGATCATGACCGAAGAAGGACTGCAAATGCTGTATTTCTGATGTATTCGTTTCACCAAATTGACTTTGAATTTGCCTTGTTTTTTATTGAATCTTAATCAATAAAGCAAATTTAGAAAATTAATTGTCACTTCTGCTAACTTTAATATAGCACCATACATAGTCACTCTGACATAACATTGCCGGCTATACCTAGAACAAGCAGAAATAATTGATGAGCTGTAATCTGAGCGGGAAAAAACATAATCACAGAAAACTTTTCATGTTAGATCACAATTCATGCAAATAAAAACACAAGGATATGACCTATATAATCAGACCATGTAGTATGTAATTTATGTCCATATATATATACATATATATATATATATAAATATATATATATATAGATTTATAACCACGCTTTTATGGGACGGTATGGTATATATTTCCCCAACTAAGTGGACCAAATTTTTTGTGGGGGCAGAAAAAAACCCCACACTTATAAAGTTGTTTAGGCAGCCCTAGAGCCTACTGGGATTGCTCCTAACCCTATGTCTAATAACTTCATAATTTGAAATTATATTTTAAGAAGACAACTCCAACCCACAAAAACGAGCAATTTGGATATGTGTTTCTCTTAAACCCTGCGGGGTCACAGGATTTCCGTCCCACAGGTACCAGAGTAAACACATAATTATTACCCATAATAGTTGGTTTGCGGGGTAAACATAGTCATAAAAACCAAGGAAGTTCACGAAAATCCTCCTATAAACTAAATGGGTATCCATGGATGAAGATTTAACGTATAACCCAACAGATTATATTTTATCCTTGCTGCAATCTTTATCAGCTTTGCAAAGATTTTTAGTATTTGAGGAAATAGCTTACAGTGTGTGTCAATCATCTAAGAGATCACTTTGTTCCTTGCATGATTTAGACACAGATGCATCAATCATCAGATGCGCTTTGCAGTGTTGCTGATCCTAATGTTATTATTCGAAAACCAATCTATCTGCCTATAGCGACATGTTCTTGGCACTATTAACTCAGTACGGACAAGCAACATCGTGCCATATGTGTTTGTAAAATGATTTCCAAGTGGAATTAGTGATGCCGCCTTTAGTCATTGGATGGAATAACCTTGGCTCAGAAACACTTCGGCATAGCACGCAACCCAAAACAAAAAGCCTAAACCCAAACTCACCAACCCATTTTGGTCTTGGCCCAAACATATGTGCATAACTGGGCCTTAATGTGCACAGCACCGAGTCACACAGCTCAGGAATCATAGCCATAATATATACGCCTGCCTCTGGGTTAGTGCTTGACCACGTAACTGTTTTGGAGACGTAACATTCCATTTATAACCCATGTTCAGATCGGTATTAGGGTCTGGATGCAGCTCTACTTAGATAATGGATTGTGTTCCCTGATGCGTGTCACTCAGATATTGTCAATGCTGCTAGTTGAGAAAATTCACTAGTTGTGTGCACTACTGCCCTCATTCTTCTGCATTCAGGAATCTGAGGATCAGGACAGAAAACAGGACCCCTCATCTATGAAATGATTTGAGTTACATATTTTGGGATATATACAGTTTAGAAAATTGCTTGTGTAAATGAATTGTGCCTAATAATTTAACGATAAACCTGTTTACAATGGTTGACGATAATAGTATTTTGTGCTCATAGTTACTGACAACTTACACATCCTATGCTTGTTAATCACATTCTTTCCAAAATGTACTACGCCTAAACATTTAACTGTGCTTCCTATCTAATAAGAGTTCGTAATAGACATGGGTCGGAGGAAAAAGAAAATCTCGGATGAGTTTGCAGACATACAAAAAGGAACACCCATCACTGCCCTGTATCCCCCAGATGGGAGATGGTACGCAGCAAAAGTAATAAGTTGGGAGAGAAATAAAGTTACAGTTGAGTACACCTCAGACAACCACAGGCGTTGCCTGAAGCCATTCCAAATACAGGTATGATAGCAAATAAATCTGCTGCTCATCACTATTTAAAATCATTGTATCCATATTGCATGTGTTTTCAACTTTTTTGTTCATTTTATAGAAACAGTAACACTTTTGACGTAGCCTACCATCTGGTCATCAAATTTGATCAAGTACGCAGCACCCTATTTTCACATTTTGGTATTACTCCATCCACTTGTGTATGTGTTTTGTATAGATGCAAATCAAAGGTATGTTTTGTTTGTTCGCTCAAACATTTACTTGTTCCGTTTTCTTAAACAGTAGATAAACCTACATCCAATTTTGCCATTTGAGATTATTGATGTTATTGCCATGAAATGCTCGAGTTTGGACAAAGTAGATGTTTGGTTCTGTCAAGGCATTATTATTGGATCTTTGGTTGCACGTTGAGTGGAAGATATGCGAAGCACCGATTTTGAAGACGGATAGACTTTTTGTCAAACTGGTTCAATTAATTACACTTTCTCTTCCCATTCTGTATTCTTTAATAGTGTGTCAAGTCATTATTTTCCAAGCTACGGGGTCTCTACATTCATTGACTGGCTCATCCATTGATATATTATGCTATTATTAATTAATATTCATAATGATCCACTTGTGGGCAGTTTTGCAGGCTGTTGTGCAATTTCAAGTTTGATCTGTTCTTGTTTGTTCGAAAATTCAGATAGTAGCTCAACAGACAAAGACTATGCTAATACATGTAGTTCAAAAGAGGTAGATACCGACATAGATGGAGTAGCTGCATTAACCCCAGGAGCTGGTGATGACGTAGATGGAGCAGCTGCAGTAAACCCGGGAGTTGGTGATGCAGTTGGTGGGTAGATTGGTTTGAGCCAGGCACTGTTATTGTACTTTGGTATGATTCGTAACCCAAGCCTATGTAGCAGTTTGAGTTTGAAAGATGCACCGTGACTGCGTGTAATATTAATTGCATAGCAGTGGGGACCTTGATTTCTGTTCGGAGAAATTTGTACAAATTTGCAATAACGATTCCAGGCCTGCAATATATTTCATATACATGTGCCACTCATTTTGTTGGTTCAAAGGTTTCTGTGTTCAAAATGCTAAAGGGTCTTTACATACATTGATTGGTCGACCCATTGACTGCTCAGATTAGCAATGATGATATTCTTATAAACATCCATTCGTCTTAAACTTTAGACTTATTTCTTCGATTTAAAGCTGGTGATGACATAGATGGAGCAGCTGCAGTAAACCCGGGAGTTGGTGATGCAGTTGGTGAGTAGATTGGTTTGAGCCAGGCACAGTTATTTTACTTTGTTATGATTTGCAACCCAAGCCTATGTAGCAGTTTGAGTTTGGAAGGTGCACCACTGCGTGTAATATTAATTGCATAGCAGTGGGGACCTTGATTTCTATTTTGAGAAATTTGTACTAATTTGCAACAACGATTCCAGGCCTGCAATATATTTCATAAACATGTGCCACTCATTTTGTTGGTTCAAAGGTTTCTGTGTTCAAAATGCCATGGGGTCTTTACATACATTGATTGGTCGACCCATTGACTGCTCAGATTAGCAATGATGATATTCTTATAAACATCCATTCGTCTTAAACTTTTGACTTATTTCTTCGATTTAAAGCTGGTGATGACATAGATGGAGCAGCTGCAGTAAACCCGGGAGTTGGTGATGCAGTTGGTGAGTAGATTAGTTTGAGCCAGGCACAGTTATTGTACTTTGGTATGATTTGTAACCCAAGCCTATGTAGCAGTTTGAGTTAGAAAGGTGCACCACTGCATGTAATATTAATTGTATAGCTGAGGGGTACTTGATTTCTGTTTTGAGAAATTTGTACAAATTTGCAATAATTATTCCAGACCTTCAATATATTTCATAAACATGTGCCACTCATTTTGTTGTTCCAAAGGTTTCTGTGTTCAAAATGCTATGGGGTCTTTACATACATTGATTGGTCGACCCATTGACTGCTCAGATTAGCAATGATGATATCCTTATAAACATCCATTTGTCTTAAACTTTTGACTTATTTCTTCGATTTAAAGCTGGTGATCACATAGATGGAGCAGCTGCAGTAAACCCGGGAGTTGGTGATGCAGTTGGTGAGTAGATTGGTTTGAGCCAGGCACAGTTATTTTACTTTGGTATGATTTGCAACCCAAGCCTATGTAGCAGTTTGAGTTTGGAAGATGCACCACTGCGTGTAATATTAATTGCATAGCAGTGGGGACCTTGATTTCTATTTTGAGAAATTTGTACAAATTTGCAACAACGATTCCAGGCCTGCAATATATTTCATAGACATGTGCCACTCATTTTGTTGGTTCAAAGGTTTCTGTGTTCAAAATGCTATGGGGTCTTTACATACATTGATTGGTCGACCCATTGACTGCTCAGATTAGCAATGATGATATTCTTATAAACATCCATTCGTCTTAAACTTTAGACTTATTTCTTCGATTTAAAGCTGGCGATGACATAGATGGAGCAGCTGCAGTAAGCCTGGGAGCTGGTGATGACATAGATGGAGCAGCTGCAGTAAACCCGGGAGTTGGTGATGCAGTTGGTGAGTAGAGTGGTTTGAGCCAGGCACAGTTATTTTACTTTGGTATGATTTGCAACCCAAGCCTATGTAGCAGTTTGAGTTTGGAAGGTGCACCACTGCGTGTAATATTAATTGCATAGCAGTGGGGACCTTGATTTCTGTTTTGAGAAATTTGTACAAATTTGCAATAACGATTCTAGGCCTGCAATATATTTAATAAACATGAGCCACTCATTTTGTTGGTTCAAAGGTTTCTGTGTTCAAAATGCTATGGGGTCTTTACATATATTGATTGGTCGACCCATTGACTGCTCAGATTAGCAATGATGATATCCTTATAAACATCCATTCGTCTTAAAATTTAGACTTATTTCTTCGATTTAAAGCTGGTGATGACATAGATGGAGCAGCTGCAGTAAGCCTGGGAGCTGGTGATGACATAGATGGAGCAGCTGCAGTAAGCCCGGTAGTTGGTGATGCAGTTGGTGAGTAGATTAGTTTGAGCCAGGCACGGTTATTGTACTTTGGTATGATTTGTAACCCAAGCCTATGTAGCAGTTTGAAAGGTGCACCACTGCATGTGTACATAATATCTGATTCTAGAAGTTCCTCACCCCCACCATTTTCCCAAAATATTGCCATGATGCCTATGTTGAGTTTTCCCTGTAATTGTTAGCAACACAGATATCCGGCAATGGTTTATCATAGTCACAGGTTCTGCTCATCACTACATTTTAAATGGTGCCGATAATTAAGTATTTTGAGCGACTTCCTTATTATTGCTTGATTCAGGGCCTCCAAGCTTCAACCTTGATAAGTATTCATTTACCGGAAGAGCAATGTGCACCTTCTTCATTATCTAGCAATGCCCCTGACACAAGAAGAACATTTTCATCTCAGACGACAGTACGCAATGGCTGGTGATGATCTTATGGTAGCCTTGGCAGGTAGGTAACCATGAATAATATTTAGGCATGCAAGTGTTTTCAATGTTGAGGAATTATCTTGAGGGCAAATCAGGGTTCATGATGCACATACAATTTGTTTATCTGATCCAACTGGTTAATGTGTAATTGATATAATTATAAACCAGAAAATCTCTAAACAATGTATTACTCTTAGCTGATGCTCCAAACATTGATGACGGATGGCAGGCCCCAGAAGGAATTTCTGCTAGAGATGAACTGATGACAGCAACCAGTTTGGCTGCTCACGCAGAGGCCACTAGATATAGTCAGCATCACTCTCAAGATAATGTGGGCTCATTGCTTTCACTAATTGGAGAAGTAGATAAAAGTGATTTGCCAGATCTGACGAAAAATCCTCCTAATCTTAGACGATGTGGTATGCCAAGTAAGCTTTCAGGGCTCAATCTATACTAACCTCGTTTCTCATGTGTTGTTAATGGCCGTGTACCATGAATAATAATGTTGACTGTTCAGCACATTTTATAATTTATGTTATAGGTAGTGAGGATAACCTTGTGCGGCAGCTATTTATTAGCAAAATAATTTATACTTATGAGGTTTGCAAATTAAGCTGATCCTGGTAAAATGTAGTAATGTAAGGTTAATTGATGGATTACTCGCAGCAGTGTAATTTCCTGCAACATAGTGACAAACCGCCTCACAAATTTAGAGGTTTTTAGCATATATAATGTATATTCACAGTAACTATATACTCGGAATAATGTCTGTTTTATTCAGAGCCGGCAGCCCTACCTCCTATTGAGACATTTTGCACAGGTTGGTTAGCCAATGTGAATTGTTATCAGGCCTGTGATTTGTTCGCTTATCTGTGTTTTTTAAGCAGATTTTTGGTTTGCTAGTATGTGTACTTGTTCTGTCAATTTCGGCTTACGATCCATAAATTAACATTTCCTCTAGGATATTACTGTCATGAATCCCAGCAAGCAGTTTCAAAAATTTTCAATCACAGGTCAGATTGAGTCACCATATAGTATAATCATCGAATATTCCATGAATACAGGTGTCTGTAGCTGCTAGTTGCATTAGTTTAAATAGTGGGACAAGTAAATGCGGCATGCTTCACAGAATATTTCCTCTATCATCTACCTACAAAACGATAGTTTTTTAAAGTTGTGAGTAAACATCATGATTTCCGGACTCTATAATTTGCATACCATGATCGTTAGAAGTTTGGTCTTGTTAAATCTTAGCAGATATGAGAGGACAAGAGCGAGATTGGCAAGAACAGACAGACGAGAATGACATCGATTCTGATATCGATCAGCTATGGTTGCCTAATTCCCAGCGCCCCAATGTTTGGCCAGCACGATCTAGTGGTAGCGAAAGTACAGATAGTTCCTCAACAGACAACGAGGCAGATACCAAAAAGGATAATCAAGGTGGAGCAGCCGCAGTAAGCCCAGGAGTTGGTAGTGCAGTTGGTGAGTACATTGGTTTGAGCCAGGCACGGTTATTGCACATTGGTACGATTTGTAACCACTGCCTACGTAGCAGGATGAGTTTTAAAGGAGCACCACTGGGTGTAACATTAATTGTATAGCTGAGGGGCATGTGATTTCTGTTTTGAGGAATTCGTACAAATTTGCAATAATGATTCCAGGCATTCAATATAATTCATATATATGTGCCACGTTTTTTGTTGGTTCAGATATTTACGGGTTTACACTGCTTATGGGGTCTTTACATACAATGATTGTTTATGCTAGCAATGATGAAGTACTCATAAACATCCACTCGTCATGAACTTTCGACTTATTTCCTCGATATAAAGTTTACTCTGTCAATGCTTGTTCGAAAAGCAGATAATAGCTCAACAGACAAAGACTATGCTAAAAGTGTTAGAGAGGTAGATACCCACATAGATGGAGTAGCTGCAGTAAGCCCAGTTGGTGATGCTGTTGGTGAGTATATTGGTTTGAGCCAGGCACGGCTATTGCACATTGGTATGATTTGTAACCCAATTTTCTGTTGCAGAATGAGTTTAAAGCGTGCTGCATTGTTGTATTTGATCTTAATTGTGTAGCTAGGGGGTACTTCATTTCTGATTTGAGAATTTTGTGCAAATTTGCAACAATGGGTTTAGGCCTTACAAGCAACTTTATAATATTGATTCATGGGCTTGAAACAGTTTCACCATTCGATGTTATTAGTGTTTCAAGGTGGCTGTAGTTTTGACATATTTCTATCGGCTTTGGTAGATGAAGATGAAACCAAGGTGCTGTACTCTGCATACAAAACTCAACTAAAATCAGGTAGGTCTGCCTTTTCTCATAAAATAATTTGAATTTATCCTTGTTGCAGACTGTGTTACTAGTGGGAAAATATCACAATGCAAGCAATGGATGATTCTAGCGACTAAATGTAGAATTTCGATAATGCATGCTTGAGTTTTTAAATCATGATCATATTGTAGAAGAAATAAATGCATGGCTATATGTCATTTTGTTTGACTTGTGGCTGTTTGCTTTTGTTTAGTTACCGTTCCGGTTTATACAAACAAGCCAGGTGGGAAAAGAAATTACGAAAAGACTGATCACTGTTTCTACTGCAGTAAAATAATTCAGAGCAAAGTGACAAGGCACATTCTCCGACATCACACTGACAAAGAGCTGGTAAAACAAGCTATATCATCAACAGGGAAGCAGCGTGAATCTTTACTGTACAAAATCCGGCAACTTGGGAACTATATGCACAATGTCCAGGTAAAGCCTCCTGCGTTTGCAAATACCGTTGTTGGAAAAGTTGAACAATTATATATTTCTCCAGGAACTTTCAGTCGGGTAAATATTTTTGTTTACCTATTGTGCACTTAGGGCCTACTCAGGATTTTACACAGTTTGATATTGTAAATAGTGTATGGTGGTTTGAGCAGACCCAACTATCTTCTTGGTGGTGAAAGCATATAATAGCAAGACCAGTATCCAGCAGTTGCAGATGACCTCAATAATATTTCATCAATTCCCTCCCTCCGGCCCGATGAAGGCATTAGAAATTAATAAAAAACATTCAAGCCTCCAGGTTTATGGTCCATGATAGAAAATATGGGGGCTCATAATATTCCATCCATTCCAGCACCATCACTCTGTATTTGCTTATTCTAAAACTCTAAGACAACAAACTATAGCATAGAACACCTGTTACCTATTTGACAGGTTATAAGACGGGGGGAGGGCGAACTTGTCGTTGCTCGAAGGCCAACTGCCGCAACAGGAGCAGAACACTACATTCCCTGCACCGTGTGTTACCAATTTTGTCACAAAGATAGTATGCACCTTCATCTAAAGCATTGCCCCCTAGTTGAGAAAAGAACAAAGCCTAACGACTCCGTTGCTGAGGGGCTACTTCTTCTTCAGCCTTATATCCCTCCGAACGAAAAACTAGAGGATTTGATCAATGGGATGAGAGAAACCAAAGAGCATGCTGGTAGGTAATACCTTGTTTTTCGTAGGGGCCTAAAAGTGATGTCTATGAGCTCAAATTCTGTGTACAGCTGCTCTTTGGAGTTGTTGAAAGTGTTGAAAACTTATTGTTATGCAAAATAATCAAACGTGATCACAGTTACCATGATAATATACTGCATTCTGCCTACTGTCTATCGACTCCCAACTTAATGTAATCTGCTTGAAATACTGTCAGAAAATAGCCTTTACCCCAACGTGCCCATTAAATTATGTGATGCAGCCTAACATGAGTTCCAGATGTCTAAGATATAGGCGGATGAGTAGCTTCCCAAGATGCAGATCGCCTAAGTTTCCCAACAGCTATTGAATTAAATGATTTGTACTTTTTATCCATAGCCTCATATATTTCATTACATGACAAACCAACCCTTTTGATTACGTATTTCTTCATTTTTATTGTGCGTCACTCTGATTCAAAACATTGTCAGATGTTTTATGTGAGGATCTTTAATGAATCTTATCTTATTGTGCTTGCTCTATTCCTCTAGGCATTGTTGATACTATTGTCAACGACAATCTCATCAGGCTGTATGGAAACCACCAGCTGTTGAGGAAAGGAGACACATTTTCCTTTGCTGAGAAGAATCAAATCCGTGGAAAGCTCCGCTTTCTAGCTAGACTACTACATATGGTTCAAAAGCTAACTCAATCCAAGCAGAGCTTCTCAGAGCTTCTAAACCCGACACGCTACTCTGCCTTTGTGGAAAGCGTAACCGAGATACGAAAGTCAAATAATCAACTGGCAATACAGCTAGGAACAATGGTAAAAAAAATGTGCCTACTTAACATAGGTGAAAGTATAAAACAAGGAAACCAAGACATGAGGAAAGCTGGTGAGGATTTCCTCACACTGTATAACGGAAGCTGGAGCGAAGAAGTTGTGGCCTCCACACTCCGAATGCAAAAGCTACACAAGTTAAACAAAACTTTGGAGCTACCTCTAACAGCTGACATTGTTAGGTTCACTGAATTCCTGCGCCAAGAGATAGAGCATGAAATGATAAACTCGTCAAGCTACTCCCGACTGTCTAAGTTGGTGTTGGCATCCCTGCTTGTGTACAACAAAAGACGTCCGGCAGAAATTGCAGATATAAAAGTGTCCGACTACCAACTAGCAGTATCATCAGAAGAACAGTGTCCAGAGGAGGTGATGAGTTCACTAACTATCGAAGAAAGAGTGTTAGCCAACAGGTATGATCTTTGCATTATGAGCTGCATCACAAATATTTGTCACAGTGTGCAATGATTTAGTTTTTTTCTCTACTACACGTAAATTAGGCAACCTCAGATTACCTTTTCTCAGGCCTCCTCACCAGTTTGCCGACTAATAGAACTTAACTTTAAACTTTTTCGAGCAAAACACTATTGGTAAACTAACAAATTGAATTTCACTTTGAATCATGTGAACGTATTTCATAGGATGCTGGCGTTAGAGGTCAAGGGAAAATCAACACGCGGCATCAGAGGTGTTTATGTACTGGTGGATGCACATATTCAAAAGGCTATAGAACGCCTCTTGGTTTCTCGGCCGCCTGAAAATCCTGCGTCTGATTATCTCTTCGCCAGGTGAGAGTGCATTCTTGAAAGCATAAGCCTTTTGGCGTCTATGTAATAGCTATGGTCATTATTCAAAATTCTTTTCAGGTCTAAAAACTGGCCAAGTTTGCCTTGAAATCACTGCAAATATCCAATAGGGCAAAAATCTACTAAATAGCACTGATACAATTTATGTTTTCAAAAATTTCCATTTCCAGACCCATGTCTATTCGGCCTTACCAAGGGACAACTGTATTGAGTGAAGTGGTGGAATGGTGTGAAGGGTTGGAGAAACCTAAACTTATACACTCACAAAAGCTCAGAAAGTATCTGGCTACTACCTGTCAGGTATCTCTGCTCACATGGATTCGACTAAATATGTTTACTATTTTTTCATACATTGCAAACAACACCACTCGGTATTGATTGGAATGGATCCTGAAGCCTTGAATATTGCAATAACTTTCTGATATGCTATACATCCTCCACTGGAAATCTAACAGAGCCGTCCACATTCCAAAATCTGTAATCTTGAACCAGTTCTGACAGTGTCCCAACATACATTCAAACATGTTAGCTCAGGGAACAAAGAATGGGTAATAAAACATCTAAACGCAGTTACAACATAAAGCTAGAAATTATGGTGTTGAAAGTTGCAGGCAGCAGTGGGCGATGTTTTTTAAATAATACTATTCTACTTATCAGATACTAAATATGGATAACTCTGATATTCGGCTGCTCTCAGATCACATGGGGCATGATGTCAATATTCACTTGAATCATTACTCCATGAACCTCAATATACTGGAAAGGAGCAGGGTTGCTAAAGTGTTGTGTGCGGTGGATAATGGCCATTTGAGAAGGCTAAGAGAGAAGACATATGTAGGGCAGGTGACGGTCGAAAACTCCTGGCTAGCCGATGAGAGTAAGTTATAATGGTACCAGAGAGAGGGCTGTAGCATCATGTTTCCTCACTCATAATTCAATGTATGGCCTGATATAACTGCTTGATAATGACACTATTAGTTCTCCAAACCAGTGGCCCGGTAAAATGTAGGAGAGCAAAACCTGCGTCATCACATCAACCATTCTATTGCGGCATCATTGTAAAAACTAAGAAATTGTAATAATGAGCTCCACAGTAATAAAATTAATTCATAGCTTCATTGTAACAACATGGCACATGTTCGACAGCCTGTCAAGAAGCCTTACATAGGGAGTTTGACTGAATATTGTGCTGTTGTTAATTTTAGGAGAGTTGAAGGCTGACAGTGATGCAGAGAATGAGAATGCAGTTAAAGGTAATTTCTCATTTCATCAACCTTCACAAGGAATGGTAGCCTAACTTATGTGTAGAGCTATAGCATGCGTTAGTATAATAAGGCTTGTCTGCACTCTTTGTTGGATGAGCTACATCTATTCATGAAGCAGAATCAATTAGTCTGAACATCATTGATAGAGTTGGATATGTTATGTTAAACATGTATGTCTTGAGAGCTGGATCGAAAGCGCAATAAAAAGTCATATAACTAGGAGTTTGTGTAAATATTGTGCTGCTGTCAATTTTAGAAGAGTTGAAGGTTGACAGACATGCAGAGACTGCAAATGCGGCTACAGGTAATTTCCAATTACATCAATCGTCGCTAGTAGGCTAACTTGTGTGTAGAGCTATAGCATGTGTTAGCAGAGTTAGGCCTATCTGCACTCATTGTTGGATGAGCTATCTAGTCATGAAGCAGAATATCTGTCAATATCCTGTCTGTAATAATGTCTGAATATCATTGAAAGAGTGGGATATTGTTATGTGAATCATGTATGTTCAAAGAGCTGGTAGTATCAACTAATTGACGGTGTGACTGTGATTCTTCAAAAAAAGAGAAAGTATGCTAACACATCATATTTAGGATGGCTACACTCTTGAGATCTCAAAACATAACCAGTACATATATATTTCACCCGACCCCCTGATGTTCTTTATTGATTTTGCTAAGCCTGCGACATCACTTGATAGCATGTCTGTCTCAATTGTAGATGAATCTCCTATTGAGAAACCGGGTGAGGCAGCGAGGCCAACTGCAGGTGGGGCACTATTTCATTAAATCGGAAGTATCATTTGCTTTTCAATTCATCGTTTATTTCTCACTACCAATTTCATCAATTATAAGGAATAGCATCGGTATGTTGGGGTTGGGATGAATATCTGCAATGATGGGATGACATTATCATAGCAGGTTTGTTAAGTTAACCCATATATCTCAATTGAAACTCATGACTGTATATAAATCTTTGTTACAGGTCAAAGGGGTTTATGGACCAGAGAGGAGATTAGGCTGCTTACGTCAACATGGAATGTTAAGAGTGGGATTTTGCCAACAGCGCAGCAAATGGACAACCTAAAATCCAGTCTTGGAAAGACTAGGACCCGGGTCCAAATCCGGTCCAAGGCCCAACATCTTATAAAAAAGGGCGTTTAAAAGGGAAAACACTTTGTAAAAAAAAAGGTTTTCACTTTGATAACTACTACTAATACTTAGACTCGTTTTTTTATATTTCATAGCGAAGGTATTGCTTCTTACTACTGTTAATTATTAATCTTTTAAATAAAACTCATTTAACCCAATGTATCTGACACTGTTTGCACTCAGAAGCTTGTCAAGAGCAGAGCTTTCAACGATGACAGATCATGCCGATTGGCTTGTTGTAAACCATTGAAGAATACAGTTTTTGATATTTGGAGTTTTCTTCTCCCAACTTAAAAATATATATATTATATATAATTATATATGAAGGTATGTGTTTATTCAACACACAATGGGGCATATATATAAATATATCACTTTGATATTTTGGATCCCATAACCCCGAAATAAAAATGGTCCTATCTACGCAGAAATTCATAAATACCCCGCATCAGGTTTTTGTGAGTATATATATATAGTTATAAATAGATATTATATGGTAATTAGTATATTTATGTGATATAGTATATGTTATATTGCCACATTGATTTCCAAAAAAGAAAGAAAAATAGAAATTTTGATGTTTGAGCTCCATATATTTCCAAACAGTGTTATCATCATCGTTCATTTCTCTGACATTATCATATTCAATGAATAAAAACTCCACAAAGATACTTATTTTTCAATACACTTACTGTGCCTGACGTTTTCATTATCATCCTTCTAAACGAGCAGCCATCTTTGTTTCTGCATATCGGTATTAGTGCAAAAGAAAGGTAAGATGGTAAATAGAAGGAAGCTTCTTATCCTTTCTGTTCATGCCACATTAATCAATGAATGAATGAGAAACACTTCTGTAGCTATCATTTATACCTAGATCTATTCTCTACTCACAAAAAATTCTCATGTAAATTTGTTTCTGGTATTTCCTACAGATTATTATTCAAATTCAACTTAATGCAAATATCAAGCTTTTCACCTGTATAAGAACTCTTTTTTGACAAAAAAGATTGAACAGTGCTTATTCAATTACTTTCATGAATTATATAGAACAAGGCGAACGCAATATCTAAACAAATTCCTTGTCAACTAAATTTGATAATTTCAGCAACAACTGTAGTTCTGTCCTCGTTGATTGGTCCTTAGCAGATGGCTAAAGAGGTGGCACTACCATTGGTAGCTAACATGGCTGTTCTGACTCGGTTACTTCAAGAAAATTTTTCGATAAGTTATAGTATGTAGTGCAATGTGATATTGCGCTTTGATTTGCCAAAAACTTGAAAAAAAGAAATTTGGATGTTTAAGCTTCAACGAATTCAAATGTTGTCTGGAAACAGCATTATCATCTCCTTCTGTGCCTGACATTATTATAAATAGAGGCCGCTTCTTGAAAGACA
Source organism: Membranipora membranacea (assembly GCA_914767715.1). Lineage (NCBI taxonomy): Eukaryota > Metazoa > Bryozoa > Gymnolaemata > Cheilostomatida > Membraniporidae > Membranipora > Membranipora membranacea. The sequence goes on from OU612065.1 coordinate 37,726,755, forward strand.
ATGCTAACTTTTCTCTTCTTGTCTAATTCATCAATAAATAGATGATATACAATGAAGGAAGACAGGGAGTGTCATTATTGATAAATTAATAATTTCTGCTACACCTAATTTAAATTCTTCTTTGATTGGTCCTGAACACACTGCTGAAGAAGTGGCACAACCATTGGGTCCTAAAAGGGCTGGTCCGCCTTGGATGCTTCAAGAACCATTTGATGAGCTAAGGTGCAGATCGACAAAACAATTGTTCTGAGCTTGCTATGTGAGCCTTGCTCATGACAAATGGGTTGGTGTTCATATGTTTGTTGATTCTGAACCAGATTTGCATTATCTATTACATGCCAAGTTCCCTTTTTGCCCAGCAATACAAAATAACTGCTGATCGGACTGCCACATTTGGTTATGAATAAGTGAATCACACCAATATTTTTCCCTACAATATTTTGAATAAAGTGGCAGGAAAACGTGAAAGTATGATCGAAATGAGCAGTTCAGTCAGTAATACACACACAAGATTTATATTTTCTTAAAATAGATTCATTCTTCTCATTGCCATCTCCGTCTGTACCGCCTTAAGAGATTCTTTTCAAGTTCAATTGCATTTGGATCGGTGTGAGTTTCGGTAACCATTTCATCCCAGTGTTATTTCTCTTTGGTTTGACAGGTTGCATATTGGATTACCATGAGTCTTAGTGGTGACAGAGTTTGTAATTAGTAAAACATGGGAAAGTACGGCCAGCCGAACAAGAACAACTCCAAATAATCAATCGGTGAAACAGATCCTAGCGCCTTTCTCACAGGAGAGTTGGCCTTTATCATTTGATGCGATTGTCAAACTAAATCTCATGCCTGAATCTTGTAGTATAACTCAACAATATATCGAGCTTTCCATTATTGAACTGTTGTGATTTTTATATGAGTATGGTATTTGAATTTGGAAGATCTGCTAATCAAGGTGATCTTAGGGGATGGATAAAGGTCATTCGATTCAATTTCGATGATTAGGCTGCTAAAAAACTTAAGCCATCACGACTCTGTGAAAATGTATGATTAAAGTGTTTGTAAAGGAACAGGTTTCTTGGTATCATTTTTGAGCTTGAAATCAGATTAAGACAGCTATCATACATGCATTTGCATATAAAATTAGTCATCAGGGTTATTTGGTCTGGTAGGTTTTGGGGTTATAAGTTAACAACATTGAGTTGCCCACTCATGCACCGCCCAACTAGTCCAGGCGATTTGTGATGGGCCTGTTATTGGGGAAATACTGTAGTATAAGTGACTATTGTGGTTAGATAAGAACTTTTGCAAATTTATGTTCACATTTTAAAATAAATCTAGCATAATGTCAAAATTTAATAAATTTGTCCTAAGAAATTCTCATTCATCGGTCAACTGACAGAATACCAAAAATCTAACAGGATTTGCAAGCACAGGAGGAATTTTTGTTAATAAAATCAAGCTTGATTCAGGATCTATTTTATACCATCCTGCTTTGGTACTTGCCTGTTCAAACTATTTTAGTGCTCTATGCAAGTCACTGTTGAAGCCTTGTCACTCAGGGAGATGAACAACCTATCATACAACCAACACTTCCACATGCAGTTTAATGATCCAATCTGCCTATGGAGCTGTCAATCAAAGGATATCAGGATCAGGGTGACTACCTCTACCTAAAATCTAAATAGAGGTACGTTCTATTATAATTCTATTACTCAGCCTCATATGCTAAAAAACAGGAAATATTGACAGTTTGGAAGGGAAGTTCATTTCTGTCAGTTTGGAAGCGAAGTTGAATTTTGTCAGCTAATAATCATTAGGCCTACGGTTCCAGAAATCTGGCAACAAAGATGATACTGTCTAACAAATAATGGTTTCGCTTACTAAACTTAAGACAAAAATGATTTATCTGCATACGTATGTGCCATCCAGTTACCGGAGCTAGAAAGACCCTGTCATTCTATAATGGGTACATATGGGCCTATCATACTGACTGATTTCTGTTTCTCAGTAAAATTTTCAATATTGATGTTACTGTCAATCACAGATAATATTATTTGGTTATAACTGATCTTGATTTTTTTCATCCTGTTTATTCCCCTTCACCTAGCCAACTGACTGTGGACCCTTTATTTTGTCGGTTTTCGTTTCCTTTTCTTGTTACCTTAATGCTGTGACATACTGGATGCGAGATATTGGTACTGTGAACCTTTCTCATTCTGGTACACATAATTGGCATCTGAGGGTTTACGCTCACTATCAATCTGGTTGTTGAAGGAGAGCCCTCAGTTCAGGTCCTAAGCCAATTATAGACAAAAACTATCAAAGATTTTGGTGGGTTGTTCTTATAACTTGGTTGTCATTAAATATGCGTACATTGTGTTAGCTTTGTACCCAATTATAAACTACAACAATACTTCTGAAGCCACTACAAGACCTTACCAGCAAAAAATTTGGCAGCTGTATTCTTTCTATTTATTATCTTGTTAACTTAAATCTATGAAACATGTGCAGCCTGAATATCTATTTTCATTAGGGTGTTATGTCTCTGAAAAGCCATTTCGAGATGGTAATTTCATCATGCCGACTAACTCATCTGAACTGAGAAGTATAAAAATTGGTTGTCGTAAATTTGTGGAATGCAGTGATACCTGGTACACAGCATTGGGACAATTAGATGCAAATTAAATGGTCTTAGTTTTGTAAGACTATCAAATTCTTCTGATTTCAAGATGAAATTCGGACACATGTAAATAGCTGATTGTTGGCAATAAGCTGATTCTCAATAATAATCTGTAAGAAATACCAGAAAAATAAATATAAGATGTTGTCTGAGTAGAGCATAGATCCAGGTTTAAATGATTGCTACTGAAGTGTTTACTGATAGTGACAGCAGAATGACTTGAATTCAATTCAAATGGTTAAATGAATAGGCCATTTCAATAACCTCACTCCCTGTCTTATGAGAGAACTCTCGTTATTGTCTTCATTGATCATGTGGCAAAAAGATAAAAAATTGCCTTTTGCACTAAAACAGATAAGCAAAAATGTAGTGAGTGACTGAACGCTTTGATTTTAACCTGCATGATTTTAGAGAACTAAGTAGATTACGATTTGGCCCCACTAACTTACTTTCATTGCAAAAAACTATAATTTCACCGCCCACTATATACGTAGAGTATCATGATAAACCAAATCCAGTCGATTTGGGACACACTTGACACTAGGTCACTGAGAATTTGTGCACTGAAAGAATAGTATTTATTACAGCAATTTTTAACTTGATGTTTTCAGATTCAATGTTGAACTTCATCGCATACTTTCCACATCAATGTTCTGTCTTTGAAATGAGTGATTTCATATAGATTAATGCGTGAGTTTGGTCAGTAAACGGACACATCCTAATTTTCATGACCAGAAGTCTATCAATTGTCACACGCAAATCATGATAGGTAAAGTATGTGTAACACATCTTTTAACAAGGCTTCAACAGTGAATTGCATTAAGTATATAATAGGGGTAAAACGAGAAATTACAAAACAGGATATTATAGAATAGATCCAGGATCAAGCTTGATCCGATAAACAGCAATGCCTGTTGTGTTTACAAATCCTGTCATCTTGTTTTGGCATTCTGATGATTGACCATTGAGTTGACCATAGCGAATTCAGTAATGAATGAGCGTTACTTTGGACAATTCATCTTTTTTGGCATTGATTAAAGCAGAAATGGCAGATGTTCTTTTTTTTTATCATTGGAATGATCTCATTACTGTGAGCAGTATTATAGGGACCTAGTGTGCACCATACCTACCAACAATGATTTAAATTTTGATTTAAAATAATTATGGGGTAACGATTGGGTCTTCTTAGGGTTTATCTCCCCCACAGAAAACAGAGGCAAAAGAGCCGAGGAGAGAAGGGAATTAGGCATGCGCGATAAAGAAGGGATCTTTCATCCATAAGTGCTTTATACAATTAGATCTCTTGAGATAGGATATCAATTCTTAGCTAACTGCCTCCACGGCAGACTCGGATCCTATGGTTTGGGAACAGAAATCAAAATCAAAAATCAATTTTTCAAAGGACTAAATCAGGAAAAATCAGAGAATTTGTGAGCATCTTGAGAACCTACAAGCTTCTATAACTTTTTGAGCTCTTCAAAATTATACATGGTGACCCTGCACTTGACATTTCTGTTTTAACAGTGGCATTGACAGCTTAGCATCAAAGCATACACAATACAGATAGTGTTGTAGAGATTCACAAGCGCAACCCTAATACATTCCCGCTGTGCCCCTCTGGATCGATTCAAGCTTTGACTTCTTGCTGCAGTTTTGTGGTCGCCACAGTTTTCTTTTCTAACAGCTTTTGGATTGCTCATTGGTATGCACATACATTGAGACGACATTAATTGAATCCAGAATATATGGGAATCATTTCGTTTTGTTCTCTTTGACTTGACTTTGCGTCCAGTATGGCAGCCATTAAACATTCTTGATAGAACGACAATGTGTAAAGTATGCCGATAAGTTTAAAATTGAACCGGCGAGTCCAAATGTGTCATCTGATTAACCATGTTGATGGGGTTATGATACTAAACAGGTACACTTGGCAGTACTTTGTAAAACTGCTTTCCTTACCTCAATCAAACTGTTTCTAAGAGTGACACCATGATATCACAGAGTAAGGATATACAGAGCGGACACTTCAATGATAGTTATAGTCATAGACTTAATATACTACCTAGACAGGCCAATAGCATTCAATACTGTGCCACTTAAATAGCAGACATGACGTAATTAGTTTGTGCTGTGAGCCATAGTTTACTATTTATACCATTCAATGAAATAATGTGAAGAATCAAGGGACGCCGCGCATGATATCAGCTCTTGTCCGGCCCCTAATTATTTAAACACAGAGAAAATTTGTGAGTTTATGTAAAAGACCTTTCCGCATGAGATGGTATAAAAAATTGACTTCTTAGGCGAATCCAAAGCGAGAACAGACCTGATAAGTTACAATCATTAGCCAATAAATATTGAAACAAATACAGCCGTCTACTCTTAACACTTCTACCACTACTATTCAAATGCACAGAATACCCACAACACAGTATCACAAATATTTTGTTGGATGAGCCAGATCAAAGCACCACCACCATCATCATAGATTTTTGCATAAATATTCCTAGTCATGACTGAGCACAACCTGCTCAGCTTGGATTCCTTGTTAAAAGATTTTACTGCAAATTTTATTGTCGCTTCATGAGGAAGAATAGATCTGTGCTGTAAATTGAGTATGCCAACTCCAGATATGTATGTATGATGAAGCTAGGGTAAGTGACATATATATATAAAGTCTTTGGTAATCTCTCATCCATGAAATAATATAGTAAATCAAGACACGCAGGGTATAATACCAGCCAAATTATATTAGATCTGTTTTAATTTATGAGATAAAAATTATCAAAACAAATACAGCCCTGTACTTAACCACTTTAATCACTACATGACAAAACAGAGGGCTGTTACTGCGGGATTATACTAATTTTTGAGGGCACGACCAAGGCTAACGGCTACCATTATTGCTGTTGTGGGCACGACAAAAATTAAAAACACTACCACTATCAGCGAGCATTGCAAAGTTAGATATGACTGGTTGCAGTATACGTTATAATTAATCAAATTAGTACAGCAATGTAAGCTAACCACTTCTTACACCTACTTATCAAAAAAAATATATACTGTGGGATTATACTGAATTTTGCGGATGGGTCAAAGACTAGAAAACTACCACTATCGGTGATTGCTGCAAAATTTCCAAACGAGACACTATCACTATCAGCGATCGCTGAAAATTAGATATGACTGAGTCACTGAACACAATAAGCCTGCTCAGTTTGGAGCGCTTATTGTCAGTGTTTGCTGCGAGTTTGGTTGTTTCATGGTGTATTCTGACCAGCGTATATCTCTTCACTTTTAGGGGTTTGTAGATAGTGTTGCAAGGATTGGAAAATTGTTGGGATAGCATCCTTTTTGAGCAAAGCTCTCCCACCCACACCAGGAGGCCTTCTAAATGTATCTCGTTTCAAATGTTCGCTACATAGAACAGCATATTTGGGTAGAGTCCAGTTCTTGCGTTTAACGGCCGAAACCCATACCTTTAGTCTCTCCTCGTTATTCCTGGGGAAGGCGTGGAAGCTTAAATTAGGATTTCCTGCCGGGGTATTTTCACAGCCGTAAGCAGCACACCAGTTTCTAGATGACTTTTTTAAAAGCATCACAAATAATTACATATACAAATAATTATCATTAAACTACAGCTTTTGATATGATAAACAGAAATTGTAAAATCAATTTCATAGCAGCATCAGCATGGCCAAGAAAGATTTGCGAGATCACCGATTAAGTCTACTCACACTTTTTGACTGCTGTGCCAGTTCTGAGTTAGATATTTCGGGAGTAAATCAGAATTGTCATCTCAAATAGTGTCCCTCCAGGCCCCCCCCCCCCCCCCCCCGCCCCATCACTATTGTTCCACCTTTTTTTTCTTACATTCAAATTTTACCACACCCATCGATTATTATTTACTATGTCTATAGCCTTAAATTTATGTGCAGGTATAGAAGGATGTGGGTATTATTATGTGACAATATTTAATTGATTTAGATCTTAGATGGATGGGACAAGCAGAAATTATGCAAAAAAATTCAATCCAATAAAGACGGAAATATGACAATGCATACATGAGAGCCACCACTGGGCTGTTTCTTACCTTATCATCTTGTGAAGTGGTAGCAGCAGGATTTTCATCTTGTGAAGATGAGGCAGCAAGATTATCATCTTGTGAAGATGAGGCAGCCAGATTATCATCTTGTGAAGACGAGGTAGCAGGCTGTAGGCTCATTTAAAAATAGTTTTGCTATAAACTGAGCGGCGTGGGTATTATATCCAGAACTTCTATGTTTGCCTTGTATCTCGCAACTGATGATAGTAAAATTGCAGCTGGGCTCACTTGTGAAGATGAGACAGCAGGCTGCAGGACGCAGGTTCACGTTATATAAATAAATAATCTCAACGAAGTATGAATATTAAAACCAGTAACCACTTTGTTTACATAGTATCTTTCATCTTCTGTTTCAGTACAGGGCTGTATTTGTTTTGATAATTTGTATCTCATAAATTAAAACAGATCTAATATAATTTGGCTGGTATTATACCCTGCGTGCCTTGATTTACTATATTATTTCATTGATGAGAGATGACCATAGACTTAATATATATATATATGTGCCACGTACCCTAGCTTCATGATACATACATACATACCTGGAGTTGGCATACTCAATTACCAGCACAGATCTACTCTTCCTCATGAAGCGACAAAAAAATTGCAGTAAAAACTTGTAACAAGGAATCCAAGCTGAGCAGGTTGTGCTCAGTCATGACTAGGAATATTTATGCAAAAATCTATGATGATGGTGGTGGTGCTTTGATCTGGCTCATCCAACAAAATATTTGTGATACTGTGTTGTGGGTATTCTGTGCATTTGAATAGTAGTGGTAGAAGTGTTAAGAGTAGATGGCTGTATTTGTTTCAGTATTTATTGGCTAATGATTGTAACTTATCAGGTCTGTTCTCGCTCTAGATTCGCCTAAGGAGTCAATTTTTTATACCATCTCGTGCGGAAAGGTCTTTTACATAAACTCACAAATTTTCTCTGTGTTTAAATAATTAGGGGCCGGACAAGAGCTGATATCATGCGCGGCGTCCCTTGATTTTTCACATTATTTCATTGAATGGTATATAGTAAACTATGGCTCACAGCACAAACTAATTACGTCATGTCGTGCTATTTAAGTGGGACACATTATGATCAGTGAAGCATAAGCATTGTCCTGTCTAGGTAGTATATTAAGTCTCTGGTTATAGTGCATGCGGTTTTTGAATCACTGGGGGAAAATTGTGCACAGCTGGATGCCAAAAAGTCATTATCTCTATGTGTTATAATGGCATTTTTCTTGCAGACATCCCTACCTTTGATGGGCCTGTATTTATCCTAAAGACTGATTTCCAAATTTGTTGGAATGTCCAACCTTCAACCTATACACCATATTATTGTCATTTTTTGCTAGGATTCATAGGCTAAGAGTGATCCAGGTTTTTGAAATGAGTTTTGTCATATAGATTTACATGTGACAATTGATAGACGGCTGGTCATCAAAATTAGGAAATGTCCGTGCATTGACCTAAGCCCTATGTGAATCTATATGATAAAGCTAATATTAAAAACCTGGATTACTCATAGCCTATGTATCCTAGCAAAAAATGACAATAATATGGTGTATAGCTTGAAGATTGGACATTTCAGAAAAGTTAGAAATCAGTCTTTAGGATAAATACAGAATGAATTATGACCTATCGAAGGTGGCTATGTCTGCATTAGAAAACTATCCACTGTAACTTTTATATATTCTGAAATTGGCAGGTGGCCAGACTGATGAATTTCCCCCAGTGGATAAAAACCGCAGGCACTATAGCGATCATTGAAGAGTCCGCAAGAAACACAGTCTCCATATCAACTAAGGTACGGTAACGATTCTATACAATTTCATTTTGCTTACACATGTTTCAGAAGTAATCATAGACAGCTAGCACAGTGATACATAATTTTGCCTCCCTGAATGTATTTTTTATTTTCTTTCTTTTAGAATATAAACTGCTGTTATCATGCTTGCATTGAGAGCACTCGTTCTTCTGGTTGTTGCGGTGGCTTTTGCACAGTGTGGAGGCAAAGGAGGAAGCAAAAGGGGTTCCAGCAGCGGAACTAATGGAAATGGAAACGGTAACGGAAACTCAGACGGAGGAGAAAATGGTAATGGAAACGGAAATGGTAACTCAGGAAGTGGTGTCAACGGAAATGGTAACGGTAACGGCAACTCTGGTGGAAGCGAAGACTATAGATATATCTTGTCTAAGTAGGTTTACCCGGATAATGACTAAAGAATGACTGCGAGTGCTATATTTCTGAAAGTATTATTACTATATGATGACTTTGAATTTACCCTCGTTTTTATCTCAATAAATAAAGTGAATTTAAAAAAAAACATCACCTCTGTTCATTTTAATCTCATCATGTTACAACAAGAAACTTTATTTAATTTATGCTGATAGACCATACATGGTCACTCCCACCTATTATTGATCGATTTTCCCAGAACAAGCAGAAAGCAATAATTGATTAGATGTAAGCAGAGTGGGAAATACAAACACAATCAGTGTAAACTATTCATGTTATAATAAAATTTATACAAATGAAATCACAAGGATAAGATACTATTCAGTCAGACTTTGAAGTATGCAATGTAATGTTATATTGCCACACTGATTTTCCAAAAAATTGAATAAGATAAATTTGAATTCTTAAACCACCACTGCCACATATGCAAATGTGTGCTTATTGAGTTCTATATAGCTCAAAAACTAATATAATGAGGCTGCTATCTCAGAACTTTAACCTATTGGTCAAATAATTTGCACAAATTTTAAGCTACGATGGAACCAAATGTTTCCTAGAAGCAGTGTTCATGTCTCTAATATTATTGTATTAAGTTTAACAATCACTGTGGAGACTCGGATGATGGTTTGTTGATATTAGAATTCAATTCCTTTCTGCATATCTGTTTTGGTGCAAAAATACTTTTATCTTCTTGCCACATAGATCAATGAAGACAATAATGTCAACAAGTTACTTTTTAACTACTCTGTTATCTGTAAACTTTCTAGAGAACCTCTTTAAACAAATAATTAAATAATGTACGTTCTCTCATAAGACAGGGAGTGAGACTATTGTAATGGCCTGTTCATTTAACCATTTTAATTTAATTCAAGTCATTCTGCTATCACTATCAGTAAACAATTTTGAAGCAATCATTTAAACCTGGATATATGCTCTACTCCGAAGATATCTGATATCAAGTTATTCTTGTATTTCTTACAGATTATTATTGAGATACATCTTATTGCAAACAATCAGCTATTTACATGTGTTCGAATCTTATCTTGACATCAGAAGAGTGAGCAATGCTTGGTCAACTATTTACCTGCAACAACTTCATTTCTCTAATCAGGGTTTAAGTAATATTCAAACATTATACATCAGCAACCTAATGAAGGAAATGAAATACTCCAATCTTAAGCCTGTAGCTCTGTGGGGTTATCAAGCCGATAAGCAGAGAAGAGTTCTCAGTTCAAGTTTCAGGAAATAAATTATACATATGTTTTGTTTGGTTGAATTGAAAATATTGGTGTGATATACTTGCACAAGAACATTATTGAAGGATAGAACTGATTTCAAATTGGGAAAAACCCAGGGTCTAGAAGGGTCTTGAGTTTGTTATCTCCCCTGTTACAGATGAACTCTAGAATATCCTTGTCTTAAGCTAGCTTTGACCAATACTGATTTGTATTAATTTCAGTGTAAGTTTAGCGGCCTAGTAACTGTCCTAGGCAAACAGGATTAGGCTTACTGTAATACTGTAAGTGGATCATCATATTAGTGTTAATATGTAAAATTAGTTATAACTTTTAATAATGTTCTTGTGCAAGTAAATTCCGTATTTTGGCATTGCAATGAGAATGCTTTGATATGAACATTGGTTGTTTTTCGCTTCCATAAACGCTTTAAAATCAAATGATAAACATTGACAAGTCTTTCGGATGTTCTGTTTAGCTTGTTTAGCTTAGCTAGTCTTCCTGTCTTGGTTTATACAGATCAGGGCTATGATTCCAGGGATCAACTGTGTATTTAAGTGTAATAAAACGCTCCTCCTCTTCCTAGCCATAAGGAGAAGATGTCGGTTGCTTTCTTGTCTCCCTGGAACCTTAATAGTGTGACATACTGGGTACAGGGCATCAGGGTTATAAGCCTTGCCACAGCGCTTTCAGACTGCAAATAAAGCGACAAAGATTTTTTTCAATAAATGAATGATAGTCTAAAATTAGAAGATCTGAATTCGCATGCAATCGTGCCAATGCTGTGTTAAAGATATTGCTCCATGCCAAGGATCAAAATATAGCAATTTTAATTTTGATAGTCTTCTCTTTGCCTAAGAATTTCGTTTTCAAGTTAACTCAAGTTTTTGTACATAACGGTGAACTATTTTTGACACTTAAAATAACATATCATAATACTGGCAGACTTGTGTCTCCCACAAAACTGTCAATGCCACTAATGTTAAATCACTGGGAGACATAATGATGGGGTTACAACAGCACTATTGTTTTATTCCTGCTATATAATTTTATTCTTAAACCAGTAAAATTGAATGCAGGAATTTCAGACTTTGCAAAATGTAATAATTGCTGGAGCCATTCTGTACTGGCGCATCAATTTGGCAAGTTCTCTGGTAACTGAATCACACAGACGGAAATAAACCAATCATGGCCAAAGTTTCATAAGAGAAATTGTTGTGTAAAACGGTGACATCCTTGATGTCACGGTTCTTGAAGCGTATGCCTAATGTCAGTGATTATTAGCTGACAAAATCAACTTCCCATCCAAAATGTCCATGCTTCTGTCAATCAGAGGAAGCGGTGTGGTGAATTTATAATAGATCATCATTTTCATTCAGATTTAAGATGGGGAGTGGTCGCCCTGATGAAATCCTTTTCCCCTTAGATCGCAGAGCATAACATGCACAAACAATATGTTTAATGGTTTCATAAATCTGCTGTTAGTAAATAATATCCTATGGTAATTGGCAATCCTTGAATATTTCTTTTCGTTAAGTGGGTTCATGACTTTGCAAGCTGCCTATAAGTAGGTTTTCTCGTACATTTTGTACTATGTTCGCTGATAAGACAAATGAGTTGACAGACTCGGGAAATTATGAGTGAGCATTCTTTGAGCAATTTAATGGTTTCGGGTATAATTCTTGTCATGGGAAATTGTTGTGGCTTGTGTTATATTCAGTAAACACAAAAAAATTGTAAAGATAGATAATACACTACCCAAATGTGCCAGTGTATGTCAAAAGCAGATCAATAATATCATAAATTGGACTTTTCTGTAAAATTTTCGCTGCTGTCCAGCTCCAACTTTCAAATCAAGTCAAGCACCCGCCCACTTTTTTCATTGGATTTCACATTTGATTTCGAGAGAAGAATAGAAACCGTTCAAAAATGCTTAGTCAACGGACAGATCATGTTTTTTTCACGGCTTGTGATATCAAAAGAATCACGTCGTACGTACATCAAATTGAAGGGATTTTTGTCCTGTGTTAGAATATCATCCAAGCAAATAAAAATACGGCGGACTTTTTCTTGCCTGTTTCTCCTTACAACAAAAGGCTGAGCGCACAAGTGCGGTTGGTGCAACCCTCTAATTTTGGCTATTATATTTTTACCTATATTAACCTTGTTATTGTACTTTTTCGCCTAAATATTTTCAGCCTATACCAGATGACACATTTTGACCCGCCGATTCAATTTAAAACTTATCGACATACTTTACACAGCGTCGTTCTATCAAGAATGCTTAATGGCTGCCATACTGGATGCAAAGTCAAGTCAAAGAGAACCAAACGAAATGATTCCCATATATTCTGAATTCAACTAATGGTGTCCCAATGTATGTGCATACCAATGAGCAATCCTTAAGCGGTAAGAAAAGGGAAGTGGGGCGACCACAAAACTGCAGCAAGAAGTCAAAGCTGAAATCGATCCAGAGGGGCACCGTGTGAATGCATTAGGGTTGCGCTTGTGAATCTCTACAACACTATCTGTATTGTGTATGTATTGATGCTAAGCTGCCGATGCCACTTTTAAAGCAGAAATGCCAAGTGCAGGGTCACCATACCATATATCATTTTGAAGAGCTCAAAAAGTTATACAAGCTTGTAGGTTCTCAAGGTGCTCACAAATTCTCTGAATTTTTAACAGTTTGAAAAATTGATATTTGATTTTGATTTCTGTCCCTAAACCATAGGATCCAAGTCTGCCGTGGAGGCAGTTAGCTAAGAATTGATATCCTATCCCAAGAGATCTAATTGTATAAAGCCTTTATGGATGAAAGATCCATTTTTTATCGCGCATGCTTAATTCCCTTCTCTCCTCGGCTCTTTTGCCTCTGTATTCTGCAGGGGAAATAAACCCTAAGAAGACCCAATCGTTATCCCATAAATATTTTTAAATAAAAATTTAAATCATTGTTGGTAGGTATGGTGCACACTAGGTCCCTATAAAGCTACTCACAGTAATGAGATCATTCCAATGATAAAAAAAAGTACATCTGTCATTTCTGCTTCAATCAATGCCAAACAAGATGAATTGCCCAAAGTAACGCTCATTCATTACTGAATTTTCAAGCTATGGTTAACTCGATGGTCAATCATCAGAATACCAAAAAATGATGACAGGATTTGCAAGCACAACAGGCATTGCTGTTTATCGGATCAAGCTTGATCCTGGATCAATTCTATAAAATCCTGTAATTTCTCGTTTGACCCCTATTTTATACTTAATGCAAGTCACTGTTGAAGCCTTGTTAAAAGCTGTGTTACCTATTTTATGCTTAGTGCAAGTAAGTCACTGTTGAAGCATTGTTATTAGCTGTGGTACCAGAGGAGACCCTCAACCTATACTACAACAACACATCAGCATGCGGTTTAATGATTGGATTATGACTCTGGAGCTGTCAATCAAAGGAGATCAGGATCAGGGTGACTACCTCAACCTCAAAACTAAATAGATGTATGATCTATTATAACTCTATCACACAGCTTCTGATGATAGAAATAAGTAGTATTGACAGTTTGGAAGGGAAGTCAAATTCTTTCAGCTAATAATCACTGACATTAGGCCTACGCTTCCAGAAACCTGACAAGGATGTCACAGTCTAGCACAACTGTTTCGCTTATGAAAGTTTAGACAACAAGGGTTTATTTTCGTCTGTATGTGCAACCCAGTTTCCGGATCTTGAAAGACCCTGTCATTCTATGATAGTGACATGTGATCGTATCATACTGGCAGATTGGCGTTTTTTAGCAAAACTGCCGCTGTCTAATCAATGGAGGATAGTAATAGTTTGGTGGAAACATAGCATTTATTATGTCTTTCGTCCTTCAAAAGCTTTATTTTAGAACATGTAAACTGAAAGCAAAAGAATTAGATTTTGCACACTGACATAATTGCTCGAGCCACCCTGTATTCGCGCAGGCACTTTGGCAGGTTTCTTTTCTAGACTGTCAAAAATAGTTCACAAAAATTGTGTAAAAAATTGAAGTAATATTTATTGACAAGACAACTGAGATTAAAAATTAATGTTGTCATTGTTGGCACCGAAAGGAAATTTTTACCTCGGCAAGGTGTCTATGGAACAGAACCATAACTCAAGGAGGAACACTGCGTGTTCAAATAAAGTGAGGCCAATCTCCTTCACCAAACCGTCAAAATTTATATGTATTTGATTTCCATTTGGCTTGTGATTTGGATACTGCAATTGGAGTTTTTCATTTCCCCCATTATGATGCTTATGTCAGCTGTGTCTTATCTCTCTTACTTAATATTTACACACTCAGTGGAATCATTTAAATTGATTATTATTAGTTAAACGAAGTACAAGTAGCCTGTGTAGAAGTTATCATTTGCAGTCACAGTGAATATAATTTCTACATTCAGAGTTGGTCTTCAGATATCATAACCTTATTGAGTGTATAATATTTAGTTTTTGTGTTCGGTATGTCAAAGAAGATCAATTCAGATTGGTGCTAAAATCACAGAAAGTTAAATATGGTGATGCTACAAGCACCAATGTTCATTTTCTGACTGCAAGACTTTTCATAGCATCAATCCATTTATGATTGAGACTCAAATGTGTTAGTAATTTGCGACATTGATGGATATAATGCTGAGGGATACAGATTGGTTGTTAATTTATGTTATACGGCAGTCGATTAGACATATACCCAGTAGTGACCACTTTATTGTCTTGTAACCAATTATTGATACCAGTGTAAAAAGCTCTTATCATACAAGGACACTAACAAAAGATACACTAAGTAATAATACTGAATTTGACACTCCCAGATATTCTCAACATCGTGACGAAAAAGAAAAACATCATCTTCGGGGAAGAGCGTAAACATGATGACTTTAAAAAGTTATAATCTCACTGAAGTTAGGGGACCAGGGCACAGGTAGTCCAGTCAAGCAGAGCTAGTTAGGATATCCTAATTTGCTGCATACATCTCTCTTGCTGTTAAGATCGCTGTCATCTCCTATGATTGAATTTATCATCCCCTCACTTACAGTGGACAAATTTTGAACGCATCGTAATCATACGTGAAAAACTATGGAAACTTGTTATTGAGAGTAGGCTACTTCTTCTAAACTTCCTGTTCTTGTTGTTGCCTTCTATCAACTAGTTAACTAACTCAAACAGAATGTTTCCTTGATCGGAGAGATTGAGTTTGCAGATCCCAAGTTTCTTAAAAGAGAAAATCTCACCCTCTTTTATGTCACATCAATTGCGATTTTTTATTTATCACATTTGGTTACGTAAATAAAAATTATATCAGACGCACAAATAAATAGTTAACATAGTATATATAACTTTCATGTTCCCTGGCTGAGGCTGATTAAGTGTGTCATGATATCTCAAATTCTCTCAAGACTCAAATTCATTGACAGCAAGACTGACCCTATAAACTTAAAGACTGGTGTCAATAAAAACAACTGTGATGTTCTATAAAAATAAATTTCACTGTTAATTTCAAGTTTCTCAATACAAAACCACAATCATCAGGGATATCCGTTGCAATTGATGTCCCTTTTTGGTATTGAGGATTTTTTGTTGTCAAAGCCACTGACAGTCAATTGTTCATTGCTGTATATTCTAACTTTAAAGTGGATGACGTGTTTGAGACAGGGCTTTGGAAATTAAGGACTAATGCTAAATTTTTCGGACCTCGATTGATGACCAATTCTTAAATTGAATAACTTGGACAGTTGTATTATTTTTGGACTTTCTTTCAACGATGCAATATATACTGTTTTGATAAAGCACGATTCACTTTACTTCAAATCATCTAATAGTTGTGCATATTGTTTGGATTATCGCAGTAGCAGATCCACATGCCGTTTATATGCTGTGTTAGCTAGCAGAATACACCTATCCAATAATGTTAGTACTCTCAATAAAATCATATCTCACTCCGGAGCCTTTTGATGAGAGTGGATATTGAAATGTAATTTAAAAATACACAAATATAGGTTGGTGCATTTGTCAATTACATTGTATTACTAGTTTTATTCAATTATTTTATAAAAGAGAATTATCTTTTTCTTAGTTGTCATAGTTATCAGCTGATATAGTTTTCAGAGAAACAGAGGAAAATGCTGTCCACTTAGAGTAGTAACTGAGCACCAGAGACACCATATCATTCTGTCATTATGGCCACAACCTGTATTGAACAAAAGTATAAATGGGCATGAGTATTCACATATTCTATAAGCGTTTTGAATGATTAAAGACTACTTCATTTTTGGTTTATAATGTATAAATGAGCACAACACAAGCAATCAATAACTCGTAAACTGAGTTTTGCTTACCTTAGCTGTAGCTTGCCTTTGGTGCTGGCTTGGGGTTGGTGACACTGACTTTCACCTTTGGTACTGTTACTTTGACTTTTGGTACAGTTACCTTCACATCTGGAATCTTTACGTCAGGGATTTTTACATCTGGTATGTTGACGTTAATGGAACTGCCTGTTAATTTGAATTTAAAAAAGTTAAACATGTGACAATAAATTTTTCAAAGGATTATGAGTTGTGAACTAATAATGATTTTTGAAGATATGGCTAAACCTGTCATCTTTGCAGTATTTTCTTAAGGATGGTGGAGAGTGGCCAAAGTAAAAAGCAAAATTACTTATTTTTAGCATAACGTTCCCTTACCTCCACTTCCACCTTTACTGCTGTGTCCACCTTTACCACTCTTTCCACCTGAAGATGAGTATCCTCCAGCTACAGCCAGGCCTAAGTGATTTAATGAAACATGATTCAAGCATAGATAACTATAAATTCAAGCTAGGATGACTATATGGTCAACGTGAAGCTGAAGTTTGTTTAATCAGGGTTTCAGAAACCTATAAAATTTACAAATAACCTAAGATGGTTCACAGCCTTTAAAGGGCAACCATGGCTTCAGACAACTTTTCATTGATTAGAAGCAGATTGCACCTTCTGCACAGGGAAAAAGACAAAATCTAATTCGGATAATTATTCAGCCAGGATTCTTTCATCCATCAGGTACTCAAACTCAGCTAAAATAAGTTACCACAGAGCAGTTTCCTGTTCCTGTAATTATTTATTCTGTGCTCTATCATCATTACAGCGATGTCTTGGAACCTCCCTTCAACTGAAGTGTTACCCAGCATAGAATCAACTACTTTTAGTTTTGCATCGCGTAATGCACAAAGCTGATGCTGCCTAGCACATTATTTACTACCCATCAATGCATTGCTGCGAAACCTTGGTTACCCTTTAAATACTTCTAGTCATAAATGAGTTCTGTATAGCTTTATTATTTTACTCTTGAAGGCATCCAATCTATCTTAAACTTGTCTAATTATTATAAATGATAATTTAATCAAGAATATATACTCACCAATAACGGCAGCAAGAGCAAGGATTGTGATCAGCTTGTTCATCTTCTGCAAAGTCAAAAAAACAACATGATAAAGAGGTTTCTTTTTACTATTATAAAATATTGTTTTGATAACTTTGAAAAGGTTTTGTAATTACTATACCATGAGACAGGTGACATTATAATTTTGTGCTTACCAGTATTTCTTGTTACAGTCTAGATTGAAAGAAAATGTGCGGAATGGTTTAAATTTGTAAAGGGTGTCCTTTTATACTGATGGTTAACCATTATAGTGGCCAGAGACTGTTACGTTCACTTCCATATTCTAAAATTAATCAGGAGGAAACAGGCAATGATCATCATTTCAGTATTGGGTTGTCCCTGGTAGAATATATTCATCCTGTTATCCTATGTAATTTGAGGTATTGACAAAAAATCAATTCAGAATTATATTATGTGACGATTCTACTGGATATCGTGTTCATATTTATTCACACTGTTCAGTGATCACATTTTATTTCCAGATTGCAAGCAGCTAAAGATTTTGTAAATTTACCATGTTTACAGTACATACCTTGAATTTGTATGATAGTCTTGAATTCTCTGCTCTGTTACTGTTAGCCAGAGCTTTCCCAGGTAGACCTTTGCCAAGAAAAGCTATGAGTGACCAAAGCTGGGAGGTTTCATGCGAAATCCAAAATGGTCTTGGTCATTATCATGCCATCAATCGATATCATTGTCTGTGAATCTCTGAATAATTACTTATGATGCTAAAGGGAGTGCTAGACAAATTAGAATGGGATTTGACAACGTGAATATTAGGTCTCATACATTGTTCTGTTCTCAGTGTTTCGGACGTGGTATTGGTCGAATACGGTTAACCAAAAATCAACTATTCCCGCAGTCTGTTGTCATTGCAATGGAAGCTAGATCTTAACGTTTGGAATTAAAATGAATTAGGGCAACAGCGAAGATGAGGCCAACATTGGCAATCAGCGTTGTTGAGGTTGCAGCTTTGTTAAGGTACCAGTCCACACATTATACAAGATGTGGCAAGAAACCTTGATGGACAAGGTCAACTCTACAGAGGTGGCACCTCAGAGCAGGAGGTGGCCTGACTCTTTCTGAGTTCCTTGATGTCTGTCAGTCCATTCCACAGAACTGCCTTTTGTGGGGTTTAGTTTATGAAATAAGATTAGATGTGTCAAATAAACTCTGTGAACAGATAAAAGTTTTAATATATAAAGTTTGATTCATAAAAAATGGTACAGAGGAAGCTAATCTCCCCGATTTTTAAAGCGTTAAGCATTTAATTGTGCTAAATACAGTATATTACTTGTGCTGGTTGCATCTGCGTTGCCCCATTTCTCAATATGTTTCACATAATTCAAAAACCATCACAGTTTTACACATTCCAAAGTCTGAGAAAAAAATCATGATACAGTTCAACATAAAGGCGCTGGTGTTTTTCCATTTTTTTCAAAACTATGTATTTATGATTGTTTTTCTCTAAATAGAAAGATTTTATCCCATAATTCTTTTATGGATAAAAAGGCATTGTAAAATCCAATTTAAGATAAAATTTTAGATAAAATGGTCCCAGAACCCAAGTGTTTATAGTACCTGCCTCAGAATTCATATTTTCTTTATTGATACCTTTATCCTTCTGTAATATGTAAAAAACCTCAAATGAGATAATTCTGAAGAAGACACTTTCATCCTTGTCTGTCTGACTGTCTATCAGGCAAGCGAATGGGTAATTACCCGGCCAGAATAAAAGGTCCAAACATCTGAATTCAAAGACTATGGGCAGGAGATTACCAGGACTTTCTGCAAAATTGTGTTTGTGCCTGTTATGTTCTGCGATCAAATTGAAAAAGGATTTCATCAGGGCGACCGCTCCCCATCTTAAATCTGAATAATAATGATGATCTATTATAAATTCACTACACTGCTTCCTCTTATTAACAGAACCATTGACATTTTGGAAGGGAAGTTCATCTTGTCAGCTAATAATCACTGACATTAGGCATACGCTTCAAGAACTTGACATCAGGGATGTCACAGTTTTACACAACAATTTCTCTTATGAAACTTTAGCCACAATTGGTTTATTTCATTCTGTGTGATTCAGTTACCAGAGAACCTGCCAAATAGATGCGCCGGTACAGAATGGCTCCAGCAATTATTACAACTTGCAAAGTCTGAAATTCCCGCATTCAATTTTACTGGTTTAAGAATAAAATTATATAGCAGGAAGAAAACATTAGTGCTGTTGTAACCCTATCATTACGTCTCCCAGTGATTTAAAATTAGTGGCATTGACAGTTTTGTGGAAGACATAAATCTGCCAGTATTATGTTATATTATTTTAAGTGTCAAAAATAGTGCACCATTATCTACAAAAACTTGAGTTAACTTGAAAACAAACTTCATAGGCAAACAGAAGACTATCGAAATTAAAATTGATATATTTTGATTCTTGGCATGGAACAATATCTTTAACACAGCATTGGCACAATTGCATGCGAATTCAGATCTTCTAATTTTTACGGAAGCCGGATAATACTAAACTTATCTGCTGTGAATTTAATTTAAAAAGGCCTGAATTGAATTAAACATTTCAGTGAATTTAGTCAAACTTCTCTGCTTCAAACTTTTCTGTTCTGCATCAAACTTTTCTGTTCTGCA